>CM067343.1:70600561-70925561 GCA_034190875.2 Urechis unicinctus | reverse complement strand
ATACATACATACATACATACATACATACATACATACATACATACATACATACATACATACATACATACATACATACATACATACATACATACATACATACATACATACATACATACATGCAGAGATATAAACATGCATCCAAAAACTTGGGGCAGTTTAAATATCAAATATCCCTGTTGATCTCTTTGAAATATTGATGTAACATGTACGGCTTGTGTTAACAGATGTGTATGCGTCGATGTCAGTTGCCGAGCTGAGCTCGCTTCAGTTTATACACAGCCATGGAGGTAAGTCTCCCGCTAAGATTAGATCTATGGAATATTTACGATTTGGAGAGCATATTCATTAACCATCGTTTCAGTATGGTCAGATTGACAAGTGTATGCGTTTGTTTGTTTGTTAGCTTCAGATTTTCCTTTTCACGTGGATCTTGATGGTCGTAGTTCCGGGCATGTCATGGGGGCAACCAACAGCCTTCTGCAAACCTAATGGAGTGGGATCGGCCTGTGATATCAGCCGTTCCAGTTCCATTCTACATAAATTGGATGCGATTGCGTCTAAACTTGAAGACGTACGCATCGGACAAACAGGAATTGGAGGAAGCAGTTTGTGAGTGTGCATCTAAACATTCCTGCCTCTTTGGTATTGCATCTTGTTTTTATTTCTTTTTGACCACGTCTCGTCTATACAAAAATGGTGAATAATTAATATGCTTCAATTGATGTCTTTTCCCGTTCAGGCGAGAGATAGGTGGTATGTGTTAGCCAAGTATTATTGCTATCTAACCTTTGTGTTGCACGAGAATGCAGCTTGTGGAATCAATGGAGTTCTGCACGATTTTGACGACTACAGCTACCTGCTTGTATTCAAAGTGCTCACCTGGTCTGAGGCACGGAGACGCTGTCATCAATGTGGCTATTACCTGGCCAGGATAGAATCAGAGTCAGAACAGAGAGACTTAGCGAATTGGCTGACTGGCGTAGCAACCCGTCGCCCGGGTAATCCCCGTTAGCGAATTCATATTCCTTGGGTAATGTTAGTTAATGAGTACTAACATTACAAACTTACTAATACTGGATGTTTTGACGCTAATTCAGTCGCAACAGCATAAATTGTCCATTTTTGCAGCTACTTCTTCCTGCTTTAATGTGTTGCCAGGAGGTATCGGCAGCATTTGGACGGATGGCTACGAAGTTTCGGGTGATTGCTGGGTCTGGACACACCCGGTGGTCACTCCTTTTTCATCTGGATTTACCAGTTGGCATCATGGCGAGCCAAACCACATTGGCACAGAAAAGTGCAACAGTGTGTTTTCGAACTGGGGCTGGACGTGGAATAACCTCATTTGTGACACAGACGCAATATTTCTCTGTAAGAGACATCATGACAGTACAGCGATTAATACCAATATTCCAGCCTTAAATGACATTGTTGATACTGTGTGCTAACTGCTTAAATTACAATGTCTATTATTAGGCTTATCAACATGCCACCAGTTCGGTGAGGGGTTCCTTTTAATTTCACTGCTTGAATTTGAAAAAACAATTGTTTTTTCAATTTTTTCTGCCTACAATCCCAAGTTTAGGAAATATTTCAATTCATGAAACATCCAGTTATCAAATGGCTATATTGTCTACAGTCTAGCTTTGCTTTATTTGTCTAATTGTGTATTTGTCTCGTGTTGAGGTGTGCAAGTGGCCAGTGGTTGAGTGTTTGGGTTATTGAATTGACAACATTAATGTTTGCTTTAATTAGTGACCCAGTCAACAATTGCCGAGTGGTCGGTTTTAATTCTTGCAATATTATCATTTTGAGATGTAGTTTTTCTATTGTAGATAAGCATGTTAAAATGTAATATGTCCTCTACTTATTATGATAATATTGTTAGCTAGTTTGTATTCGTAACCTTACAATATAGTCTAATATCAATCAAGATGCACCAGAGAGATTAATAATCCTCCCGTATAACCAACAGCTTCTGGGTTTAATGGGTGTGGCCTTGAATGCAAGTTGGTCTGATGCCATCATACACATACTCACGCACAAACACACACACGAACATGCCCACACAAACATACGAATATTCAAATGTAATGCATACACTTAGATAATCCCTCTTACAATCTGTATTCCATAAATGTTGACTCCATGCAACCATGCAAGACTAATGACACGACAGGGTTATAATATATAACGCTTATATGGATTAATAAACTGGAAAGCTGCATCGTGGACCACGTTTTGCCTCATGGACCTGTTAACCCCGTCACCAAAGTCTGTAGACCACAATTGATCTGCGTCACCCAAAACATTAAAGTCGGGGTGACGGCAATGACCTACGTCAGAATCAGCGCTGATAGGTTGAATGCGCCCATTTTGATGCACTGCTACTTTCTATGCTCCGGTCAGATGTTGCTAGTGATGCCACTTTGAAATGAAGAGTCAATATTTGCTTCGTTGTGAGAGAACAATACACGTGCTCTGTGAAACATGGAGAGGAAAACAAAAATGTAAACCACATCGAACCTGCACCAAGAGTGAGAATAACAAAGAAGCAACATAGCAATATTATGTCATTGCTCATTTCATGCAGTTCATCAAAATCAGATACAAAAAGGCGAAACCAAACAGAAACTTGAACATCAGAGTATCCTACGTTAAACTGCTACTAACACAAACCACAAAGAGTGTCGGAGGATTAAAGGCACATCTAATTATAATGGTATGCCTCGTGATGCTTCAAAACAAACCAACACCCACTTACAAAACGGCTTACACCCAGCGCTCGCTCCTCAGCCGCCAGCACAAGTGGATTTGGTAGGGATTCATTTAGCAACCGTCACCGAGACAGACAGTTCAGTGATTGCTACTCACCCGAAACGGTTTTATCCTGGCTATGCCGCACACAACCTAGTTTGTTTCGACTCACATGTATGTTAATTACACTGTTATTTATCTTCCAACACACTAATCTTATCGTACAAATCTTAAGCTTGCATTTCACCAAGGATTGTTTTTTCCAACCAGCCTGATCTGGTTCAGATTGTCCCCAATGAATCAATTTTTTGGGTCATCCTGAATCGCCTCCAATAGTCCCGACTAATGGACCATGGTGGGGGGACCAATCACAGACGTTTCTCACACCATCGACACCTTTCCAGGGCTCAAGTATGCGAAAGTACCCGCAGGTACACGGTAAATGCCCGGTAGAGACCCGCTTCTTGAGCGCAAGTGAGCGATTTTCGCGCGTTGTTCGGCCGAGAGAGGCGGAGAGAGGCCGAAAATGGGCGATCCCGGCACAAGAGAGGACGCTTTCGGATGATCTGTGGCCGATGTCCGCCATTCTTTGCGCGAGAGGGGCCGAATGTAGGCGTATGTTGACACAGGGAGCCGCCGCCGAAAGTAAACGGTCTTCGGACGATTTAAACCATCTTCAGACGTTGTTCGGCCGACCAAATTTACCTAGATCGGCCGGAGATCGGTGTTTTTGGGGCCTGACTATATAAATCGAGCCAGATTGAAGCCTTTCATCACTTTCTGACTAGCCAGTGTTTGTATTTTAATTTTTGCAGATAGATATACTACATTTGTTGGTGCAGTTCCCCCAGTCCATGCATTGATTTTGGCTGGCGCTCTTCCTATGAAGGGTACATTTCGCTCCCTGGGCTAACTCCTTTATTTCAGTCCGACCTATTGAAGACGTGCCACCTAGTTCTTTTGTAGGGCTTGTATGTGCTCAGGGAACCGTATCCACAATAAAATACCGGTATTTATTGGGCTCATGGTCGATCATTAATGTGATGATACTTATGGCACATTGATTGTGACATGAATGAGAGCCATGCGGATTGACATACCGTCTTCAGATGGTGTTTTGTATGAGACATTGTATACAACACATGTTTAACCATGATTAAGTGGCTTTATATAATATAACTGGAATCCACGGTTTCTCTATGTGGCCTGGACAGCGGGATTGGCCATTAAAACAGAAGATGAGGCACATTGACCTGGATCAGAGTTTCGTATTGTTTTTCAAAGCTTGCAATCCACTTCTCAGATGCATCATTTTATAAATGCGGATTAAAAGTAAGAAAATTGCTCGATTAGATTCGAATGTGAAAAAGTGAGTCACTGCTTGCACTTTGGTGGTTGTCACATTGAATAGCAAGTGAAAGTCACTGGTTTGTATGGGTAATGCTGACTTTATATAGCAGACTGAATTCACAAAATTTAACTTTGCCATATACATAAGGCAATGTGAACATTCGTTTCCATGGCCTCTAACTAGCTTAGAAACCTCAATCAAGTCACAAACTAATGCCTTGCATCCTTTGGGCAAATATAACGAAACAGAATCTATTCGATCATGCCCTTCAAAGAATACAAGCAACAATTGCTCTCCACACTGCGGTGACCCTCGCGTTTTGCTTGATATCATAACTTACCTACCTCTGTAAAGTAAATGTTGCTGAATTTGTGGTAAACGTTTGTCAATGTTTCGCAAATACGTTGGTTGAACAGTGTTTGCGGGTGGGTGTAAACACTTACAGATCGATCAGTTGGCGATCGATCAATAAAGGAGTATCTAGCGTGGCAGTAATGATTTACACATGGGGAGTCGAACTTTAAAGTTTTTGAAAAACAGTACAATGTTGTGTATGTCACACAAACAATCGGTATTGACCTGACGGCTTATAGCAGACGTTTTGTTGAAGGTTCTATGAAACATCAAACAATACGCTCTATTCCGACCCCTTGTGGCTATTGATAAGTTAGTATGACCTTAAATCAGAAGAGGCACATCTCTATTTGATATATCAATTTCTTCATCAACGGTTGTTATTCCCTTTGAGCGGAGTTGTTTGTCGTTGATGCTGCAGATAACAACAACGACGATGATGATGATGTCAATGATGATGATTATGATTATTATTATTATGATGATGATGATGGTTTCCATAATAAAGTAGTGTTTATGGTACCACAATATTACAAGCACAGGGGATTGTTCAGCTCTACATAGGACTGGACAACGTTTTCAGCCCGTCAGAAATATACGTCAACCAAGTCTTGTTTAAGACAATCAGTAACCCGATTTCGTAGTTTCGCTACCTTAAAAGCCACTCCAGATTTGACCAGTTTCAAGAAAATAGATTTCGAGTATAATATTTGCTCAGCCATCCATGGCATGCAAATGCCTTGCCCTTTGGTATCAATTGACGCGCCAACCTGAGGGCGTTGGAAAAGCAGATCTGTGCAAACATGACACTTAATATGGGCAGTTCAAGCTTAAGATTTACATCGCTTCACCAGGTTTGGCTATAACTCGAGTGTTAAGCCGTAAGTAAAAAAACAAGGAGTTCTCGAACTTATTTGGAGGGGCCAGCACAAGACGAACGTGGTACATAAAGCGTAACATTAAATATATATTCCGCGCGCGACAATCTGTCAACATCAGATTTAGTCCAAGGTGGTCATACGAGCAACACGCACCTCAACAATCAAGGTAAAATATTTTTTATTAATAATTGATATTGCATCATAATTTTGTAACGCTACCCCGTCGTGGAGGTTTTTGTGTGTGTTCGTGCATCAGCCGTCGTATCAAAAGGATTCATTTCGAGTAAATTACCAACCCACCTTCTAGGCGGTCACATGAGGAAGAGGAATGAGGTGTTACGAATGAAGACTAAAGGTAGAGTAGAGTGAGTGAGGTATAGTATCAAAAAGCGATTGCGTAAAGAAAAAGCTTGACAAATTAAGTCATAAGGAAAGGGATAGGGGAAAGCGTGTTTTAGAAAAGGTTTCGAAGAGTGCTTGTGTAGGCGCGACGGACAGACAGATCACTTGAGTGTAGGATAATATGAGTGCACGGTAGGGTAGTATAGATAGCAAGAGCGAAGCATATACAGTGTTATGAAGTAGGGACACATCTAGTCCACAAGAACCAGATGACACAGAGTAAATAACACGACAGGAATTCGAAGAGTCGCCGGACTGAACAATTACTTACTTTCGTTGCGAGAAGGCTTATGTTAACATTGAGATATTCGGAACCCTTCCTCCTGCTGGCTGACTATTTTTGATGGGATATATGATAAAGCATGAATGTAAAACATTTCGATCCAACCCTGGATCAAAGGGTTTAGCCTATGTTATCCATCTATTGAATATTGCCTCAGGGCACACACACCGTGATCATATTTATGAGCGACTATAGAAGAGAGCGTTTTAAGGCATGGGTAACTGTGTTCTGGCTTGTGTGTTTCATTAAACACATTACAGCATTATGATGAATCACTGAAGGCCCAATGATTGTGATGGTACAGTTGGTTTTACAAACTGACCCCATCACTATTTCTTTGTTATCATAATAACCAACTGCCATCAGCTCTGTGTTGAAGGTCATCACAATGACTAAATGACTATAGACATGAATCTAATATTATAACGATAAATAACCGACGATAGCCCTGTATCGACGGTCATAACAGCTAATAATATCTGAGGTTACCACAATGACTAAATGACAAAAGCACTGAGTTCATCACGATAGCAAACTGTATCTAAGGTCCTTACTAGCACTCAGTTTTCATAGCTCTGCATCCAAGGTCACTACTTTGACCGGCTTACAATAATGCGTTGGAAATTCCGTTGACATGCGTCAAAGCGCATTATCTTGGGCTAATTTGTTTTATTTTGTTTCTGTTTTTGTAACGTACTCGATGCTACTCCTTACTTTGTCTTTGAAACTCTAAATCATGATTATTTAGCGACATGGAAGCCTCGAACAAAGCCTTGGAACTTTATTTAAAAAGCCCGAGTAGCTACACATTTTCTGGTATTATCGCCCAAATGCGGTCATCTTTCAACCTCTGTTGTTAAGTGGCGTCTACTATTTGCCATTACTTGTGTATAATTCACGTCTTGTCAAAAAGGAGTAATCGTAAAGGAATTGGTGATTTTGTTATGAAATGCCCCTTGAACCAATTTGGCAGAGATAGCCTCTACAGCGAGTTGAGTGTGTAGCAATTTTAACCCGGTCATAGGGCACTATGAGAGTGTAAGTGTAAGAAAACTCCACCGGCCTTGAGACTTCCGAAGCTGCCAGCAGTGCATGCATTTTTCGAACGCTACCCAGTACATGCCTGAATTCGGGCATGCCCAGTGACAAATAAATCTGTCTAAGGTCCCTCATAATATATGCTACTCTAATCCATGTAAACGTTATGCGCCTATAAAAAAAGCTACGCCTGTGTTGCTCTGATATTCCCTCACCCTACCATCCCAACACCAAACCCATTGTTTAAAGTGGGTTCAACTTAGAAATGCGGCAACGTATCACGTCCGAAGCTTTGATCTTCTAAACAAGATTGTTGACTGAATCTCACACGTCAACGCAAAAGCTATTGAATATATGATGGATGCATTCAGGTGAGTCATTACCATTCAGGTGAATCATTACTAGGCGTGTACATCCTTTCACGGGTTAAATGTCCATCATCATGCTGCTTCTTCAACAGCATCTCCAGATATTGAAATCAGTCGCTCAGCTAGGATCGCTTATTCTGTTGCGTAGTAATGGAGGTAAGTCTGCTATCTAATTAAGTCCTATGGGTATTTGAAGCTTTGGCGAGCATCGTTATTTAACGGAGCCTCTCAACCTTTGTATCTATATTCTTAGATAATACATATCTGTATTGTGGTTTCGTTCAGATATTCCATATCACATGTATCGTGATGGTGGTGATTCCGGGATCATTATGGGCTCAGCCGACCGCCTTCTACCAATCTCCTTCAGTTGAATCAGCCTGTGATTTTCAACACTCCAGATACATTGTACAAGCATTGGACAGAATTTCGTCCAAACTGGATGCCATAGATGCCCGACACAAGATATTGGAGCAAGCAGTTGCCACTAGTGTTTCAATCTGTGAGTGTACATATTGAAATTACCCGGCTATTTTTCAAAGCATTTTTGTTCGCTTTATAATACATCGCTTCGAGCTATCAAAGATGGGTGGTCAAATTATATGGTAAATTTAAATGCTTGAGTTAATGCTAGTTCACCATTCAGAAGAGGGCTTGCAGTGAAGAGGTGGAGGGGTTAGGGTTGATGTTAGGGTCGGATGTGGAGGGGCTGCTGCGAGGATGGTTAAGCTTTGTGTAGTTAATATCTAACCTATATGTTGCATCTGTATGCAGCTTGTGAGTCCAAAGGAATACTTCACAGTTTTAGCAACCACAGTTACCTGCTTGGCCTCCAGAAGGTTAACTGGTATCAGGCCAGGACCCGCTGTCATCAATGTGGCTATTACCTGGCTAGGATAGAATCAGAGTCAGAACAGAGACACGTAGCCAATTGGCTGACTGGCGTAGAAGCCCATCGTTCAGGTAATCCCATTCTGTATTTCATTGTTTGAGGGGTTAAGTAAGACAAAAACAATGGCTAACAGCATTGTTAACAATTACTTAAGCATGTTGCTCGAACTACCTTTAACAATCATGAGGCCAGTATTTTAATCCAGCTATGGATCTTATACTCGTGGCGTCGACACTCATTTGTTGTGTCGATGTATTGATGAATCTCCATTTAAAGCCATTTGTTGTTGCAGCTACATTCGAGACTGTTTGGACAGATGGTTTGCAAGTCGGTTCAGGTAATTGCTGGGTCTGGACAAACCCGTCAGTTACACTATTCTCATCTGGTTTTACTGGATGGCATCCAAGTGAACCCAGTAGCATGAACACAAAATGCAACAGTTTGTATGCCTTATCTCGGAACTGGGCGTGGAATGACATCAGTTGTGATTTAGAGTCAATCTTTCTCTGTAAGAGACATCGTGACAGCACAACAATTGACACTGATATTCCAACTTAAGATGACGTTGCTGCTACCGTCTGTTAATTGCTCACAGAACTTAACCATATTGACATCAATAATTTGTTCTGCAAGAAAAAAACAGCAAACATTGTTAGAATAGGTGGGCTGAATCTTTTCAAAAAGCCACTTAGCAGTTCATTCATGCATCCCTGATGTTTGATTTATTGAGTTTGCCATATATGTATCATATAACAATAAATATTTAAAAGAGTTGACAGAAACAAAATCCTAAACTATACAATATATCCGACCAAAATACTAGCAACGAAAATATCAGGTCACGCATTTTTCTATACCGCAATACTTAGATTGTCAATGTTTTCATTGTCACCAAACAACTGTAGGTTACTGACTCCAACATGACATGAATTCTGGCAGATAGAAAAAGAAGTTGTAAAGAATTTTTTCAACATGGTAGGTGTACAACAGTGTTTTAACGATGGTTACGTATTCGACTGTCACAGGTTTTATATTTTTACATGGTTTTGTGCATCAGTAGTTTCACTGAGTGCTCGAAATTCAGAGCAATGTCAAGTGTTGCAAACATTTTAGGTCGGTTGTATTGTGCATTCGCAAACAGTGGGTGGACATACATACATACATACATACATACGTACATACGTACATACGTACATACGTACGTACGTACGTACGTACATACATACATACATACATACATACATACATACATACATACATACATACATACATACATACATACATACATACATACATACATACATACATCCATACATCCATACATCCATACATACATACATACATACATACATACATACATACATACATACATACATACATACATACATACATACATACATACATACATACATACATACATACATACATACATACATACATACATACATACATACATACATACAATCGTCAGCAGCCAACCAATTACCAGCCAGTTAGCTTAACATCCGCGTAAAGCAAAGTAATGGAGACACTTTTTAGAGACAAATTCATAGAACACTCAGTTAAACGAAACATGGGTTTATGTGTAAGCGGTCTTGCCTTGCCAATCTTTTGTAAATTTTGGATGACGTAATTAGAATGGTAGACTCTAGGGATCCTGTAGGTATTATTTATTAAGACAATCAAAAGCGTTTGAAAAAGTTCCCTGCCAACGGTTAGGTAGCAAACCTATGGTATATTCGGTAGTGTATTAACATGGATAAATGCATGGCGGAGAGTGATGATGAATGTCATTGAATCCGATTGGAGGAAGAATATTAGTGTTGTCCCTCAGGGGTCGGTCTTCCATCTAAATCAATCATATAGACATTGCTGTTGACACAATGTTAAAACAATTTGCAGACGACACCAAACTCTACTCCAGAATGAGCATCAAAAATATATTATGATGAACGATGCTGTTAGCCGTTGTTTTCGCCTTACTTAACCCCTCAAACACTGAAATACAGAATGGGATTACCTGAGCGGGCTTCTACGCCAGTCAGCCAATTGGCTACGTGTCTCTGTTCTGACTCTGATTCTATCCTGGCCAGGTAATAGCCACATTAATGACAGCGGGTCCTGGCCTGATACCAGTTAACTTTCTGGAGACCAAGCAGGTAACTGTGGTTGCCCAAACCGTGAAGTACTCCATTGGTCTCACAAGCTGCATTCAGATACAACACATAAGTTAGATAGCAATTACACAAAGCTAAACCAGTTCTCACATCCCACCCGAGCAACATCCCCTCCACATCCGATCCCAACTTCAACCCCCAACCCCCGCAAACCCTCTTTTGAATGGTGAACCAACATTAATTCAACTATTTAAATTGATTACCAATCTTTGACAGCTTGAAAACATGTTTTATGAGCAAGGTTATTTCATTATTTACACTCACAGAATGAAACACTAGCCGCAACTACTTGCTCCAATACATTTTGTCGGGCATCTATGGCATCCAGTTTGGACGAAATTTGGTCCAATGCTTGTACAATGTATCTTGAGTGTTGAAAATCACAGACTGATCCTACAGAAGGAGATTGGCAGAAGGCGGTCGGCTGAGCCCATAATGATACCGGAATCACCACCATCACGATACATGTGATATGGAATATCTGAACGGAACAAATATACAGATATGCATTATCTTAGAATATAAATACAAATGTTGAGAGGCTCCATTAAAAAACGATGCTCTCCAAAGCTTCAATTAACCATAGGACTTTATTTGATAGCAGACTTACCTTCATTAATATGCAACAAAAGAAGCGATCCTAGCTGAGCGACTGACCTTAATATTTGGAGATCCTGTTGAGGCAGCAGCATGATGTAGGACATTGCATCCGTGAAAGGATGTACACGCGTAATGCCGCAGGCGCGCTGATGTTAAGGTCGTCTTATGGATACCATTCCATGAAAATTGTGAGCGGAGAAAGACTCCGGCGCACAATTGCTGCCGGTTAGCAAGCCACTTGCAATGAGTCAACATCGCCGCTGGAGGAATTCTGATAAGACTCTATAATGGCCAGATAATAGTCACATTGATGACAGCGGCTCCCGATCTGATAGCAGGTGAGCTTATTGAATACAGGAGATCCTGTTGAGATGGTATCATTATATAAGACATCAAACTGGCGAAAGGATGTTCACGCCAATCGACTTAAGGGTGCTGATGTCATTGTCGTGGGCGTGTCTTATTTGGCGGAATAGCGTAACATGATCATTGTGAATGGCCGAATCCCTGTCAATGCAATAAATGATAAATGATGAAATGGATTGACCAGGTATAGTGAGATGTAAGGGCACCATCCAATTCAAGGAGTAAAGAACATATTAAATTCCCAATTTATGAGTTTAAATGTCTCCCTATAATATCAATTTGACACACCTCTTGATTTGCGCCCACTGTCTCGACCATTTACAAACATACGTACTTACGTCATAATCCCATCTGACCACACTATGGGTGAGCAAAAAAGGTGGAATCACAGCCAGACGGACTTAAAAAACAGGGGGTCCCTGTAGAATCGCTTCACAAAATATGGCGACGTCACGCCTTAGAACTTAAAGCTATGCCAAGAGCGCTCACTCTGACTGGATATGCATTTCCAGCAAGCCCACTGACATGTGGCGCTACGTTAAAATCAACAAAAAGGCATGCGAAAGTTGAGTCGAAGACATGGAGATATCCCAAATCAACCACGCCTCCAAATGTCCATTTGGTTCAGAAACATTGATATGACAAACAGCGCGCTACGCACAGGTGGCGCCCTCTTAGCGTAGCTATAACCTCTTTGGTCATATTTTGTAGCCCTATTTCTCTTTAGCTTTAAACAATTAATAGCCCTGATCTAATTCAGCGGATTTAGTGAACAAAACCATGTTTATTTACCACTATTACGTCTCTTTGTAGTGACTCACCATCATAGGACGAGCAGCCAACAGAAGTGCATCATAATGTGGGTCATTACGTGATAATGTTTGATCTGTAACTACTTGCTAGATAATATCAACTTAGTTATTTAAGGCGCTTCGTCTGTCAGAGCCATATCCTGGAACTCTGAATATTGATCAAGTTAATGAATTAATCAGATTCCGCCAATAACAGATGGTGTTGAGAAGGGGATAACTGTGATTATTGCTATATTTCTATTTACTAATTCTATATAGTGGTATGCGACAATGCTATATGCTGAGACTTTCGTAAAGCATTGACTGTCAATGCTGCATTGAATAAGTTGAACCTTACTAAACAAAACACTATACATTTGTGTGAATATTATTGCTCAGATTATACTCCTAGATTATCCTTTTTTGGCGCTTTCCATGTTCTTCCGTCGTTTGTGGTTGCAATGCTCCTCTGTCGTTTATTCTCTGGGCGCATCTGTCATTCGTTTTTCAACGTACAAGTAGTAACATTAATTTCTAGTAATATTTTCTGAGGCGATATGTGAATCTTGTATGTTTGGTTGCCTTGAGGGCAGTTGATATTATTGAACCAGGCAATTGCAAATGTGGTTTCACCTAATGCCGCCCGACAATTTTGTTATAATGCGATTGCATAAATCTTTTATGCCAGAAGCCAAGCAACAGCCGATATGTGCTGCTTTCAAACATTCAAAACTCGAATGGCTGGCTTCGCGTTGAAGTTGCAAGTGAAGGGAAGGCCGCTTCATTTCTGATAGTGAATAGCCCTTATTCAGTTACTATGCCAACGGCAGCAACAATACCCATGGTCTGATCAAAAGATGGGCCTTTTGGTCGTCAATCATAGATAATTCAAGTAAAATATACAAAGTTCGTTAGTGACAATGAGGACGAGACATCATGAGATGTATGAGTCCTCGTATCATGTTTAAGAAAATAAATTGCATTTAAGAGAAGGACATTGAACAGAATCAAGAATAATTGATTATAGTACTATAAAAAATTTGTGCCAGGAGTTAATACTTCATACAATGTACTTTGCAAGAAAATGAATACGTAGAGGTTTTTTAACAGAATGCAATGAACGATATAAATTAAACTTCGTGCAATTTGCGTTCTAGATATTCACGCCTCTAGAGCGTGCGCTATTATAGGCAACCTGTGATTTACATAAAGGTACAATAAAATGTCTTGTCTGTCTAGTAGTAATTTTATTATCAGAGGATTTCCTACGAAACATTAGTTTGAATACCTGAGGCAAATCTCCTCAATTTGATTTAAACATAAACAACATGATACAGTATTCATACAACTCAGTTAAACGTAACATATTTAAGGATTTAAATGAGCTATTACGGTACACGAAAGATAAAGGAGTGGAATTTGTCACTGTTTTTACTGTAAATGTGTCAAAACTTAACGTTTTGTACATATAATAGTAGAGGCCATAGGCATGATACGATTGTGTACATTCAGAAATTAATGAATGAATGTGATGTTCTGTTTCTACAAGATCATTGGTTACATGAAAACGAATTTAAAGTCCTGGAAACTAAATTAGATGGTATAATTGTGGCTGGGGTGTCTGGTATGGATTCATCTCGGGTTCTCAAGGGAGACCATATGGAGGCTGTGCATTTCTGCATAAGCGGGATTCGAAGTTTTCAATCCGTCTTGTGCAATGTAATAGTGTCAGGTGCATTGCTTGTGTGGTTACTGTAAATTGTGACGGTCGATCTGCTTCAATTTTAGTTATAAATTTGTACATGCCGTGCGATGTGTCATCTTCAACTCCATGTAACAATATCTATAGTGAAATTCTTAATGATGTCCATTCTATCATCAACGCCAACTCTGATGTGGATTTCGTGGTTCTAGGGGGTGACCTTAACACTGATTTTAGACGCAATAGCTCACGAAATACAATTTCAATGAATGCATTCTGTGAGCAGCAAGGTTTGAGACCTTGCGAGTCGATTGGATCAAGTGTCATTGATTTCACCTATGAGAGCGACATGTCTAATGCAAGATCTGTTTTGGATCATTTCATAATATCTGAAAATATATTGCCGTTAGTCTCAAGATATACATGTACTCATGATGGGGACAACTTATCTGACCATAGCCCTGTTTTTCTGAGTTTGAATGTCACTGTTTCAAAGTTAGGTAAACCGAAACGTAGCATATCCAGTAAGATTAAGTGGTCTATTGCCGATGAAAACGGCATCAGCTGTTATAAAAGCTACTTGAGCGGTTTTTTGTCAAATGTCAAACTACCAACATCTGTTGCGACATGTACCATATCTGGTTGTAAAACGCATAATGAAATGATTGACAAATACTTCAATGATATAATCAATGCATGTGTTCAAGCTGGAATCCACAGCTCGTTGGCAAAAGGTGGCCGAAAGAGAATAGCGGGTTGGGGCGAACATGTCGCTCTTGCTAAAGAAAGATCGATATTCTGGTCACGTTTATTGGTTGAAAATGGGAGCCCTTGTGTTGGAATCCTTTAAGACATTAAATGCAAAGCTATAAGGGATTACACGGTGGGTTTCACGCAGCGTAATCCGCAAACAAGAACAATATGCGGCAGGTCGCATGGCGAACGCTCTGCTCAATAATCATGAGCGGGACTTCTGGCAGGAGGTGAATAAGAAAAATCGGCAGCTGTGTGTTTAAGGACAAATAGAAAGAATTATATAATAGCGTTTCTTACGACGAATCTGAACTGTCAGAAGTTTAGGAGCTGCTCTCAATGGATATCCATTGCCAGTGCAACGTGGGCAATTGTACCGCTGCTCACTATGTTAATGTAGATCAAGTGAAAAGGGCAGTGAGTAGGCTAAAGAAAGGAAAATCCGATGCAATTAACTCATTTTCATCTGATAATATTATAAATGGCTGCAATGAACTGTATATCCATTTGTCATTGTTATCTAGCGTTATGATGTCACATATGTATTCCCCCGAGGGCATGTTGCTATCCACGCTCGTCCCTATCCCCAAGAATAGGAAGAAATCGATGAATGTTAGCGAAAACTACCGATCCATAGCCATCAGTAGCGTAGTAAGGAAATTACTTTGCAATATTTTGATTGAATCTTATGCTGATATTCTTCAGACAAGTAACTTGCAATTCGGATTCAAACCATCTCATTCGACTGCGCAATGTACATTTGTTCTCAAAGAGGTAATTGAATACTATGTTGGTCATGGCTCTCCATGTTATGTGATGTTATTAGATGCCTCTAAGGCTTTTGATTGCGTTGATTATATTAAACTGTTTATGCTGTTACACAAACGAGGCATGTGTCCTACCACAGCTAAGATGATGTTGAACATGTATACGCAGCAACGATTGCGCGTGCAATGGGATAATGAAATTTCGGACAGCTTTAGCTGTACAAACGGCGTGAAGCAGGGCGCAGTTCTGTCTCCGATTCTATTCTGGTTTATATGGATGAACTACTCACTCGTCTGTCCCACACTAAAGTTGGATGTCATATTGGTCATGAATTTGTTGGGGCACTTGGTTATGCTGATGATCTGTCGTTAATTGCACCCTCATTGACCGCCGCCAAGATAATGCTTGAAACATGTGAGCAATTTGTATTAGGCGTGTCTGGAAGCTCCATCCACAAACGCGCTCCATATACTTACATCTTTTGACAGGTCAACAACCAATCATTAAACAGTGAGCAGGCTCTGCGCATTTAGTTATTCCACTGTTACTTGCAATCTGAGAATTGTCATGTCCACCATTGGTATCAGTACTAACGCTATTTTCTCAGCAGAAATCACGCCGAATGAGTACCTACTCAGGTTGAGTGAGAATGAAAAAGACATTAATGTGTTAAACACTATTTCATTATTAAGAGAGCTCATTATGCAACGGGATGGGCGAGCAATTTCTATTCTTACCCCACAAGAAATTGACGAGCTCCTGTCCACAATTTGCACGTTACGATGTTAATCTTCATTTCTTTCTTGCACTGATTCTTTACAAATCTGTTATATGTACGAAATACATACATAGATATATATATATATATATAATATAGAGAGAGAGAGAGAGAGAGAGATATATAGATATATATATATGATATATAGAGAGATATAGAGATATATATATATAGAGATATATAGATAGATAGATATCTCTATAGATAGAGAGATCTCTATCTCTAGATATATATAGAGATATATAGAGATAGATATCTATAGAGAAATCTCGATAGAAATCTATATCTATAAAGAATCTCTCTCTCCCTCTCTCTATATAAATCTATCTATATATCTCTATCTATATATATAATATATCCTCTCTCTCTATCTCTCTCTCTCTCTCTCTCTATCTCTCTCTATCTATATATATATATCTCTCTCTCTATCTCTCTCTCTCTGCTCTCTCTCTATTAGTGTCATCTTCATATGTCCTCTGCCTCTCGTAGGATGCATACAGTTCGATAAAGTATTAATGTTGTTGACATGGATTTAAAGCAAGAGTGGCCCCAAGATTGAGCTTGAGCCTTATGGAATGCCACAAGTAATACGCCCACGTTCAGAGTGAACACCATTGTAAGTATATGGCGAGAGTCGAACACTTTACTTAGATCAATGAAAATCCCCAAAACATTTTTGTGTTCTTCGTGAGCATTAATAATTTTATCAACCAAGTAGCTTATAGCTAGAGTGGTGCTGTGATTCTTTCGAAAACCGAATTGATAATTATACAATATATCGTGCTTACATATATATCCAGTAAGTCGAGTATGTATGAGTCGATCTAGTATTTTAGAAAAACACGGAGGAACTGATATTGGTCTATAATTACTAATCTGAGAGGAGTCGCCATTTTTAAATATGGGTATAACTCGAGCGATTTTTAGTTCTTTTGGAATAATTCCACTTAAAAGTGACATGTTAAGCGTGTGAACTAAGGGTTTTATAATGTGTGTTAAAGTGCTTTTTATTATGGTTGGAGATATGTTATCCCAACCTGGAATTGAGTGTTTCATCTGTGTTTCTAATAAATATAGAGTCAGCATTCGTATACTTTAAATATGTAAGAACATCTGCATAACAAGCAGGGATCTGTTTATCAAGGGTTGTTACTATATTTAGATAGAATTTGTTGAACTTGTTTGCAATTAATTTTTTGTCAGTTGTAGTTTTACCATCAATAATGAATTCTTCTGATAGTTTGGTCTGCTTATTCTTATTGGGGACATTTTTAATCAACTCCCACGACTTCCTCATGTTACTTTTGTTTTTAGAAAAGGCATTTTCATAGTAGCTTTGTTCACATGTCTTCATTAGTGAACGCAGTTTACATTTGTAGCGTTTGTATTGAGTTTGGTTGATCAGCGTGGGGTATTTAATGCTTTTTACGTTCAATTTATTTTTTACTTTGATGGATTGTTTTAGTACTAATGTTAGCCATTTATATCTATGTTTATATTTCGATTTTGATAGTTGAATTGGGAAGCAGGTATCGTATGGATCTTTAAGAGTACAATAGAACCTTGTGTATGACTCCTGTGCGTAATTGGTGTCTATAACTTTCCTTAATTCAATTTTCCCAAGTTCCGCACATAATTTATCTACTTTTCGGGCCGAGATTTGCCTGTAGTACAGTTGGTCACATTAAGTGTTAGTTTTAATGCCGTGGTCGATACAGAACACTGGAAAATGGTCACTAACATCTGTACACAAAATACCGGACAGATAATTGTGCTGTGGTTGAAAATTGGTGAAAATAGTATCTATAAGTGTGGCGGAACGATTTGTTACTCTCGAGGGTTTGGTAATGAGTGAGGTAAAAGAGAAAGAATACATCATTTTAAGGAATTCTGCTGTAGCGACATCGCTATCTACATATAACAAGTTAATGTTTACATCGCCCATTAAATAGCAGATTTTGTTTTCATGCGTTATAGTAGACAGTATATCAGACACATAATCTATGAAGTCACTGATTGAAGTGTTCGGTGTTCGATAGACTGCACCAATTATAATATTCTTATGATTACTGTGAGATCGGAGAGACGAACATTTAGGAATTTCCACGAAAACACATTCAATGTTAAAGTTGCGGATCGAGAGGTCATCCCTATTATGATAATGTAATTGATCATTAATCAAGAGAGACCCCCCCCCCCCCTCCACCTAGTTTATTTGTTCTGTAATAATTGACTGTGTTATAACAGACTAGACTAAAATTGCCAACTCTTATATCTATCAGCCATGTTTCCGTGAGAGCACTAAGGTCGCCAGTTTCACTATAACAGGACGGGGTATTTCAAATAATTCATATAATATAGCATCAAAATTGGCATAGTTTATTTTGAGCGCAGCGAATATTCACGTGCATAAGTGATAACATTTCAGAGTTAAATTGAGAAGCTTGCGTTGAATTTATCTTCTACATAATAATTACAGTTAGCTATGATATAGTCTTTTTGAATTCCGTTGTAGTAATTCATATCTTGATCAAAAGCGGACAGCGGGTTTTCTTGTTCAGTATCATTAAGTTCATGTAAATTCAAAATCAAGCCCTCTACATTTGTCGGGCTATATGGTCCGCATTCCACAATATCATTAATAGCATCCATGAAGTCTTCATCACCATTAAAATGATTAAATGGGAATATACATTGCACACAGTTAACAGAAAACCAATTGTTGCATTCTCTAGAGATGTATAGTAAATCATTTCTACATAAATGAGTAAGCCGACAACATATGGAACATTTAAGATGAAAGGAATGAAGGTGCACACGTTTGTTACATATGTTACACAAATGTGATCTTATAATTGATTCCATAAAATTACAAAATGGCAGTGCTGGTGTATATAGTACACAATATATGGATATAAAGAATGGTGATGAGACTTACAAAAAGGTGGTTTGGTACAACGTTATTTCACAGTTTCACCTCGCGTATATGGCGGAATATCGCCTTCAGATCTTTCACGAGTACTTTTCCATCATGTGTCCAAGTGTCGGCTACTTTTCCGTTCTTTTTTTTTCAGCTGTCTTGCTTTCTAAAGTATTTTGGTGCGTGTTTTGGTTAAATCCTCATTAATAAAGATTGACATGGAACTTTGCCTTAGGCTGGTCCGCTTTTTGTAGCTTTTCTCACGTATTCTGTAGGTCGCCAGTTTCACTATAACAGGACGGGGTCCAGGTCTGCTTTCTGTCGACTCGGTGCACCTTGTCGATGTCCGATACTATGATTGGTGGAGACATATTGAGATCCTTGTTCACAAGTTTGATTATCTCTTCACAACAGTCGTCATGTTTATGTTCGGGTTTGCCGTAAATACTAAGATGCTGCGGGTTTACTGCTCAAGAGTGTCGGCTGGAGTTTCAAGACCGAGCACCCGTTTTTCTAGTCGTTCAATAGAGTCGTCTTTTTTCTTTATTATTGCTTTCAGCGCAGTGATTTCTTTGTGCAATGGATCACAAATTGTGGACTTTAAAGTCTCAATGACGGCAGAATCACTGAGAGCAGTTCTAAGTCCTTTAATAAATTCATCCATTTCCAGGCCCATGCTTCGCGAAAGACCTCTCGGCCACCTTGTGGTCATGAGAGATTATGTAACTGGTAGTCGCGCCTGGTCGGCTGTAGAGGGGAGATGGTGCGCTATTTGACAGAAGATTGTCAATTGACTTGATTACGTTGACTTCACTATGATCTTCTCGCCCCCATTATATATCCATGTGGCGGGTTACATTGAGACGTTGTAACCGGAAATGCGATTGAAGTCCATAATAGTAGCACATAGAAAATGTGTGCCTTGCGTCTTGGTTATGTCATTATCATAAGCCTCCCAGCTACTCCGAAGTGCAATGGAATAAATATTGAAATATGACGGCTGAAAAAAGCAAAAAAAGCATACTTCAAATTTATGATATATTGCAGCCAGAACTCCAGAGCTGCACTTAGCTTACTTAGGTAATCAAGTGTCTTTTAAACATATATAATGATTATCTTTGGTACACTGTAGCTTCTTTATAACATCATCATTGTTATATTCCACTGTATATCTCACTCACACCAATTAGATGTGTGGTAAAAACAGATGGGAGCATGACAGGTGCTATGTGTAGCTATATGATGGGAGCATGACAGGTGCTATGTGTAGCTATATGATGGGAGTATGACAGGTGCTATGTGTAGCTATATGATGGGAGCATGACAGGTGCTATGTGTAGCTATATGATGGGAGCATGACAGGTGCTATGTGTAGCTATATGATGGGAGCATCACAGGTGCTATATGTAGGTATATCCGCCTGAGGCTTAATAACGACCGCGTCTGACAGCTGACAGTTACACCTGAATGCACACACTGTCTGCTATATATATATATATATATATATATATATATATATATATATATATATATATATATATATATATATATATATATATCTATAGAGATATATATATATAGATATATATATATATAGATCTCTATAGAGAGATCTCTCTCTCTCTCTCTCTTCTCTCTCTCTCTCTCTCTCTCTCTCTAGAGAAGAGAGAGAGAGATAGAGAGAGAGATATAGAGATAGAGATAGAGAGAGAGAGATCTCTCTCTATCTCTCTCCTCTCTCTCTCTCTCTCCTCTCTCTCTCTCTCTCTATATCTCTCTCTCTATCTCTATCTCTCTCTCTCTCTCTCTCTCTCTCTCTATATCTCTCTCTCTCTCTATATCTATCCTGTATATATTGGTACCCCCGACCTACGCAACCAAGAAAAGATCCACTACAAGAACCTAAATCTCTACCTCTCTCTCGGGCTGCGGCTTACAAAGGGAAGCTTTGGCTCTTTGAGCCCTACCAAGCACCCTGGGACTAGAGAAGAGGGCTTTTGCGCAACTTTTAGACTTTATAGCACCTTTAGATTTTATTCCCGTGAAGCGGGTCACCTCATTGTTTATTGCAGAGACAACAGCTTGCAGCCGAAAAACCCACTGAGTTGATCTGAGTTCACATGATGGAAGTTTTAACTCCGCGGTACACTCGTGTCACAAGAGGCCTGGGAATGTGTTAAGGGATTGGCAGGCGATCAGCCATATAGCTTGCCATGTAAGCCAACCACGGACAACTTCCTCAGAAACCCTCGTGCCTGCAGCAAGCTTCTTGATAGCTGTAATGTCCTTCTAATACCCATGGGGGCTATAGTAGATTGTTTGCATGCGCGTGTTATATTGCTATATATAAAAGAGCATCAGTCTCCAAATGAAATGTAAAACATCAATGGAGCCTAACTATTGACCTAATACAGAGTTTGTGTAAAAAACTACACTACAACCCTGTAGGCGACAAGTTCAGTCGCAGCCATGCCCAGGATAATGAACGCCACCTCAAGCCCCTTTAGACCATCTGAGGGCACGTGAAAGTTGGGGCTCAGGTTCCAATGAGTTGACGGATTTGCCTGTGACCAGAATGTACTCACGCATTGCGTCGTTGACATCCTGAACGGAGCTGCTCGTTGATGAAGTCTAGCCGCTCAGCTTGCTTCTTGGGCTACGCATCCTGCGCAAACTGAAGCTGCTTGATTGCTGCATCGTTGCGTTAACGTTCGGCGTCCACTTTAGAGTCTCGTAACATGGACAATATAAAGTTTCTCCCGGAGAACGCAAGGGCGTTGTCAAGGGCACCTCCAACAAGCATTGCTATTGAGGCCATTGTGTTTACTCATTATATCACCTGGTATAATCCGTTGTTTGATTAGCATATCCTTTGTGACCATGGCTAGGGCTACTTAGGCACTTAATTTCCCCCTTCATTTGGGTATATTTTGTGACCTCAGCTAAGACGAGTTTGAACTCATGATCCAAAATATTGCCATCTTTGAGTGCTATCGATACAATGTCAGCAATGGTATTCAATTTACTCTGTGCAAAGACGCGGATCTCATCATGTTATTTAACCTTGATGGTCAGCTGCCGACTGAAGATTTTCCCAGCAATTCCAAGTAGCCCAAACGTGGCCCCAGTAACACCCAACATAGTGGCAATAGGAATGGCAACTTATGTAGACATTACACCTACGCTACCTGCGCCCAGACACATACCAATAGTAACTAAAGCAGTGTCTACTGCATCCACCGAGTTCACTGCACGCCTATATTTTTTGCACAATATTTTTCTCTCTTTTTCTCGAGGTATTGCTTTTTGAGGCTGATCTCATTCAACCGATAGTGGTGTCCTTGATTCTCATCAATGTAACTCTTTCTTCTGCCCAAATAGTAATGAGGGGCTTCAGTGATGGTTGGTTGTGTAGCGCATCAACATAGGTTTGTTTTTACATATTCAACGAGGTCCAGCGAGGGATCCGTCTTTTTCTGTTGAGGTCCATAGATGCTCGCTTTTATTGACATCTTGTAAATTCAAGAACAACGCTAACAGGAAGGTCGTGGCTGTCCATTAGCCGTCCCTTATTATCCAGTAACTGAACCTTCAACTCATTCACAGCTCTGCTAGTAACACGTTTTGAGACAGGATAAGTGATGTTCCTGGTTACTATATCACCGAAAGCGCCACCTTCAAAGCCCACAACTTCAAGAAGCGTAGTGGGCCCCCATTAAGCATGTTGTGTGTGGTACTGACTTAATGTAGATGAATATAAAGTGGGTTAAAGATGCTAAAGTTGATGGGCCGGTCACCTTTGTAAGAACCTGAATGAAGCCATTCTCCACCCAGACAGTTGTCAAGACCCAACATTTTTAACACACCATCGTCACCCGTTAAATCCCATCAGGAAATGGGAGGGTAATAGTCCCATCTAAAGCATCAACATCCAGACTTAGACCTATAGCTGCAAACACCGCCTGCATAAGTTTGAAGTTCCAGAGGCCAGGGTTTAAATGGGCACATCCACCTTTTCCTGCAGTTTCAGACCGTCATATAATGGTCGCATGTGAATCATTGTTGTACCAGCCCACAGTATACGTGATTGACCTGAGGCCTACACATAGATCACCTGCACTGTTGTTAATAGCATTTTGGTGGGGCACAGCCTCACCGCTTTTAACATTAGACAGAGTATGGTACATAGTGGTAAACATGAATACACAATCCTTTAGATTGAATAGAAAAGCCACATTTAAAGTAGGTGGGGTAAAACCAGCCAGTGTGAGGGCAGAGGGCTTAACAAAACCAAGCATTCAAGTCATTCACAGCGGCAAACATTCCTGAGGTGTTCAGTTATTATAAGATGCTGCCGGTAACTGCGAATAAGACAGCGCAAGCCTGGGCGTCAAAGTCAATGCAGTTCTGGCAGAACCAGATCAACTTTACTGTGTGATGTGGAACATACAGCTTGCGGTGTGTCATCCCACGACCACCTCGAGGCTGAGGACCCCCTCGTCAAAGCTCTCTACACCTTTCACGTTTATTTCACAATTAGGCACCTACTGGCAGAACTACAAGCGCCTCTACCTCAGGACTATGCCCATGACCCCTATAACAATCCATTCGATTGCAAGGTATATGAGAGACTCTGTAGTGAGTTTGGTGTACCACGGACCACGGACAGGCGCCAGAAGGCAACAGCTACCAATGACGGCCTTGGGGTGCTCTATGCACATGATGCGTATGGTTACCGGACAGTCGCCAAGGTTGCTGGCCGAGACGTCCGTTATGACCCTACACGGATGGCCCTTGAGGCGGAAAAGGCTTAAAAGCTAGGGTTTGCCCACACGAGTAACCTACAATCTTTTCAGGAGCAAATGGGTGTGTTCTACACCTAGCACAGAGCTCTGAGGCAGACGAGGCCTGGAATACCTTCATCCTGGACACGTTTGAGGGCTTCACACAGGCAGGCATTGAGCGCATTAATGACAGCATTAGGACCTATGTCTGGCCACAGCTGGGGGCACAGACAGAGACTCGTATAACCTCAGGGGCCATCCTGAGTACCGGCACTACGTTTGACGCCATGAAGCAGTTCTTGGTTAATGTTGAAGATTCGATTGAAAATGCTGCTGAGCTATCAGCTGCAATAAAGCGGTACCAATACGTTTTGAAGTTTGCAAGTTCCAAGGTGGACTTTGTCTTTGGCATTGGGCTCTACATGGCGCCAAGCAACATGCTTCTCCAGGTAGGTCAAGTAGTTGGGTACAACAACCTGATTACCATCGCGAGTGAGCAACAGCAGATTGGTATCAACACTGATGTTATCACTGCACTGCATCTTATTTTTTGATTTTTTGCAATTTACACAATCAAGCACCTTTGACATAACACGATTTAACAAATTAACTTATGTTCCCCGCCAATCTAGCATGTATTTTATAGAGAGGAGTGAGCGGAACTGATAGATTGTTTGGCGCTTTTCCCAGAGGTGGAGTTCACATTGGGTGGCATTTCTAGGGCTTCCATCTCTTCATCATTTATATTCCTGGCCTTGCATTTGTTGATTGTCATTGCCAAAATATCTTCTACATAGCCTGTTATTTAAACATGTGTTTGTTGTTAATTTGAAAGTTCAAATTGTAATTTTTATATTATTGTGTGATTTAGAAAGAGTCCGTACCGTAAATTTGATAATTCAGCAGTTTCATCGCTGTGTGTTTGGGGTAATGGAGGCTGACTGTTATATGTGGGGAGCATTGTTAAGTGTGTAAAGTGGGACGTGTTGTTTGTTATGCGGGGCACTTTGTTGTGTGTGTGTTATGTGAGACGTGCTGTTGTGAGCGAAGTGTGTAATGTGGGGCAAGTTGTTATGTGTGTTATGTTGGACGCATTATTGTGTGTGTTGTTTGATATGTGTTATGTAATCTCTTTACGTTACATTGCGTAACTTCACCCCACCTACCCCAACACCCCACCCCTCCCCACGCCCAGCTCATCACGTCCACATTATATTCTATGAAGTTTATATCTGAATGCCTACCTTCTTATCCGACCCCATGCCTTTCCATCTAATCTCATCGTCGCTCCCGCTTTCTCCCCCGCCTCCCCCACTATCCATCTCCGATCGACACCCCCCCTCCCCCCTCCCCACCACCCGCTCTCTCTCTCTCTCTCTATCGTAATATACACTTCAATATCAAAACCCCGCCCTTCACTTAACATCTTTTCGCCCTGCCTATGCTCCTACCACCCACGCAGTAGACATCACCACCAATCCCCACCCTAAACCCCAGCTACACCTTATTTCCCACCTCAACCCCCGCTGCACTGCACTCGTTCACATTTCCAGCATGCAACGCCCAGCTGCGCACTTGAGAAAAAATGAATGGTCCTTACAGAACGATTGAGCCTCTGTCTGACCTCATACCGCTTGGCCGTGACATCGAATACTAAAAATTAAGTCTCCATATATATATATATATATATATATATATATATATATATATATATATATATATATATATATATATAGATCTCTATATATATATATATATATCTATATATATATATATATATATATATTCTATATATATATATCTCTATCTATCTATATATATATCTATATATATCTATATCTATATCTATCTATATCTCTATCTATCTCTATATCTATATATCTATATCTCTCTATATATATATATATATATCTCTATCTCTATCTATATATCTCTATCTCTATATATCTATCTCTATCTATAGAGCGAGTGCATTAGTGTAATTAGTCGAACATGCCGTTTTTCGTAGACATAATAAAAGTGATGCTGCCATATGATCAATGTCACATGTACCGATGGATAATTAATCAATTTGCCTTGCCTATTCAGTGTATGAAAGTTTCTGGTAAATTCATGCAAGTCCAACAACACTTAATATGACTTTGTTACCACTAGTTGCTTGTTTGTATCTCTTCATAGCTTAGCTGCATTTATTATTTGATTGTAAATACGCCTATGTTGCTAAATGGAAAATTTGTGGTAAATTTTGGTTTAAGGTAAAACTGAAATGTTCAAGACACCTTGTCCATCATGTGGTTCCCCGAATCACTCCAAAAAGTATACATGTGAATGTGGGTATAACCTCATGGGGCATTCGCAAAGAAGGCGGGCCTCAATATATGAAAAGAGCGCCAGAAAGGGGGGCCAATATGCACCCTAGCAATGTTTATGAATAATGAATTCTATCGAAAACAAGGCAAGTGGTTGTTATTCATTGACGGTGGGGTACCATCTTACAAAAATACACCTATTTTGCAATTCAATTAGGTTCTTATACATTATATTGGTAACACTGATTGGTAAAAGAAACTTTGGCTGCCTTTTTTTGTGTTAAGACGGTACAGCTGAAGGGGGCTGGGTTTGACTGCCTCCTTCTTGCCAAGCCTACAGGGGCAAGAAAGGGGGTGTGTATGTTACCATGAGGCCGGGCAGTGATGTAGTTGCTGCAGGGCTTGCATCCACCGCAATTACTTAAAAAATGTATACAGTAAAATGCATGATGTAGCATACCACTACAAGGTTAAGCTATCATTCGGCAAGTTAAGTTCAAATTGACCTTGTATGTGATTAGTGACATCATGGAGAACATAAACATGACTATCACGCAGTTAGTGCGTACATAAACTTTTATTACTACTGACACAGCTTACATACAATGTATATATTTACATTCACATTGCACCTATGAGACATTATTCAATAACCTGTCTGATACCCTATACATCTCGAGTTGTGGTGTCACTCATTTGCCAGGTGGTTGCTCGCTCTTACTGATTGTAAAAACGGCGCTATCTGTATGATAGGTAAAACTAGCATGTGCGCTTTGTTTTTATGGATTCTATTCATTGGCTTTCAGAGAAACAGATGAATTCTGTTTGCCAACCAAGATCCACAGCTGTCAATGATAGTAGGAACAGAGTATACGCATAGTTCGCATATTTAGTATTTGGCTCTTTCAAAATATAAATTCCCCAACTGCAATAACCATTTGATTAAGTGTATACGTGATGCAGGTGTGGAGAGTGAAAAGAGAATCACTGGTAGGTGTATGCATTTATTGTTTCAATTATCCTTACAAGAATTGGCTATATCATCAAAACACACAGATCAAATGTAATTGGTCCATAGCAAACATGTATATGCTTTATTTTATTCAGCTGACCAGTCGAAACTCAATAGTCTTGTTGGTAAGTGTGTGCTTTTATTAGCTCTGTCATCATTCATGAATGTCTCTTTCATGATAATACAACTAGAATAGAAAGACATCGTTATAACCTGCTACAAACTTGATTTGATTCAGATGACCAACCTACACAACCAGAAATTTCTGTGGGTAAGTGCATGCTTTTATTGCTTCATTATATCATAAATTAGTGAACTTTTACCTGCAAAGACACAATTACGGTAAATTTGGAACATAATATATTGATAGTTAGTACTTGAGATGAGACGTTCATAGCTATGCAAAAGGGAATCTTCCTTCTGGCTATACGGTTACCTTATATGTTGGTGAACCACATGCCATTCTTCAGGTTGTGGTACCATAAAACAGACCAAACAAAGCAGGTAAGCTTTGATCCATATTCAACAGAATCGCCCTTTTAGGGCTTATACTGAAGAAATGCAATTTTCTGAGGTGAATAGACATCCCAAATAAACCCGGAAATATGTGCATGTATATATAACGTATTGTGTTTGTTTAATCATCTAATTACTTGTATATTTGCAGCTCCTGGAAATGAACAGTGGAACGAGGAAGTGTCAGAAGATGACATCCTACTAAGTTTGTTAAAATTTGTCGCAAATGGAGAGAATCAATAAATATGAAAATCTTCGGATTATTATGTGCTCAAGTTGTAGAAGACTTAGGATCATCTGCCCGCATTATGGATTTCTTAACTTCATCATCTACGTATAAACAGCAATACCAGAGGGAGCTTTTAGACATATGTATGAAATTAGATGAGAAAAGATCTGTTGAAACATTTCACTGAAGAAGGTGGATATGGTTGGTGTTCGTCATCACCTATCGTACAGATAGTATCTGTACTATAGGTGATGACGAACACCAACCACATCCACCTTCGGAGACAGACACGCTCTTGTCAGACTTGTGTGACTTGATCAATTGCTGTGAGGTTGAGAGGTTATTCGGTACCTCTTCTAAACCAAGTCTATCATAAGTATGTGATCAAATCGATCGAAATAGTATCGCCATGTAGATGTATGCGCACATTTGAGGACACTATCCGATACAACTGCTATTTAATCATCGAAACACAGGAACAGATGAAGTCAACATCACTATGTGTTCAAACATATATATGAGCGATAACATGATACCGATAATATCCATAGATGATAGTAGACGGATGATTAACTTGCGGTTTGTTATGGCGACGAGACTTTGGCACGAGTTCATGTTCAGTACTTCCGGCGTCATGGATGCTATGATCTGACAAGGACAAGGTCGTCTGCTCGTTGTTTACATTTTTGTTTCGTCTTTTCTTAGAGGTCTGTGTTCATCTTGGTCTTTAAAAACACTGGTGAGTAATTTCTAGTTTCACATTTTAAATATTTTGCCACCAAAACCACATGAAACAGACTTATTTAAAAAGAAACCATATCGATACATTCCATGAAGGGGGCGTTTCCCTCGATTAGGGACTCGAGTCACTGTTTGTAGGGCTCCGTCTCTGTCTAGCATGGCGTAAACATGCGAAGTTATATTTCATCAACCAATGGTAATACAACCATAGATCATCGTAGACGGATCGCCAACTTTGATTGGCTTAACTGCACCATGTTGTGACGCGCAGCTTTTCCGCATGTTTATGTTACTTACTTCCGGCCTCTGGTCGTCAAAGACATTTCACCAGTGCCTCGCGAATTTGATGTTAAGCGTTTACACGTAGCTAATTCAATTCAGGTATATTATTCTCGTTTTTTTTGTTAGTCTTTACAGTATGTAGTTGATGAATGATTAACGATGTACAATTAAGCATTTCTATTAACTATTTGATGTACATGATCTATTGAATCTGAAATTCAAAGTGGGCCACAGTCCCACTTACAGGCCAGTGTCTTGGTCGTGTTAGTGTCACTGTCACTTGAAGCTAAGTCAATAAACGGGTAAACTTTTTTTCAAAGACATACTCCGATGGTAATTAATTAATCTTGTGCGTAGTTGTTTATTAGTTTTGAGATAGGTGAATTATCATATGTCAGGAAGTAGATGATCATTGTTACGCACTGAAGGCAGAGGAAAAGGTAACACGATGTCATGTGCTAATTCTTGATCATACATGCTATTACAGACAAAGCAGCTTATTTTACATTACAAAACTTTTACATATGCGATAGGCGACCCATGACGATGTCCAGAGAGGCATTGAACAACTGGAACAGTTTGGAACGGTCTATGGACCTACTGCAAAGTGCCTGATGGATAATGGTTGGTACCACAGTCAATTAACTATTCCTTTGTTTATCTTGTTTAAAGTCAACATAAGCTTGAAGTAAGGGCCAACATTATTCCGCTATTTGCATAAACTTAAAATAACTTTTTGTGTGGTATTGCTTCAATGCCTGATCAGCCTCTGTAAACACATTATTATATTGTATTCCACAGTCCCCGGATTAATACAAAGGTTTAGTCCACTCAAAGTTTGCTTGTGTGATGGGATATTTCCTACAAGTTGTTACATCAGTAGTCATTCAACCTCTTTCTATTTCTGTCTCTCATTTGTTATGTATTAAAGCTCTTACCGCTTTGATTTCCAGAAAATGGCCAGAAGACAGTAAATGCACCACTGTAGCTGACAGAACCTAGCATACATAGGTGGTAGTATAATTCATAAACTTCGAACTAAATATGGTCAAGGTGACCACCATGAATGCATTGACATGATGGCATGTGAGTCAGAAAATCCTTGTGCATCTTTTGTTTACGAAATCAAAGGACTGGGCGGTTTTGACATACATTAAACAAACTACAGTGCATATGTTTAGGTTTTTGGAGACAATTGTTATAACCCATCTCCAGGAAGACAATTTAACCGTCTCAAAAGCAAGGAACACACAAAGATGTATAGACACCATCTCTGGTTAATTATTGGAATGTGTTCAAGAAGGCATACCGCCGTCGTATTTCGTATATAAGATGAGATGTGCAGTGTGTTCCATGACAAGGTGTTGATGGAGAAATGTAAATCCAAAGGGAGTAAATTAATTGCGGTGATTTATTTGTGAACTATTGGTCGGGATATTTGGGAATTTTCCAAGTTACAGCTTTGAATAGCGGCTGCAAATGATAATAATGTTGGATGGCTGTCACATGGATCTTACATTTCTGTTGTGTATTATTGTAGTTGAAGAGTGCACATACATGTCATTGTTGTTTATTTACGTGGTCTTAAGTTACTAATAATTTTTGTTTTATTTGTTAAGATATTTATTGGGATACATATAGTCCATCACACATCCCATCCACTCAACCCCAGTTCCTGTGCCATAAATAAAAAAAACCACAAAGGATTAAAGCACTTCTAGCACAACCATTTGTTTACAATCAAACCTGGACTGAATGGCTGAAACTGACTGATGATTTTATCAAAGATAGCCTATATCCAATCTCGGATTTTATAATGGCGTTCATATCTCACTACTTAAATCTGTATTTTAAGTTGTTTTGTTGTTTTCCAGTAACCTTGTATTTGACCCAGTTTGAAATAACCTCAGATTTCAATGTATGTGACAATCGTTTATTCTCTTTGAAGTTAATAACATTAATTCTTGTATTGCTTATTAAATTAATTAATTTTTAGTTATCATTCATAATGTTTTGGACTGCATACCACAATTAATTATTTCTCTATTAAAAGTTAAATATATTCTCCGATGTGGTAATGTGAAACATTGTTCGATATTTGACGACTAATTATGTGATGGTTTTTTATTACCACAAAATCATATTCATTGGTGCATTTATATTTATCAATGTGGTGTCATTAGTTAACCCAGGTCCCCAGTAAAAACCTATTGTTTATTTGTCTTGTTTATGACAGGTTCTGATTTCAACAGCAGACAAGGCCTCACCCAACCAAAGGCTGATTAGCATGCACGGGGCCAACTCCTCAACCAATGTATTTGCTCCTGATCGACGCATTTCTGACCCTCCCCATCTAGTTAAGACGATCCGAAACAACCTTGCCAACTCAGGTTCTGGACTGAACGCACGCTATCTCCGGGTAGGTATCACAGCTTTACAATAACTGAAGTTATCTACTAGTGCATGAAACTATAACCCTGTGGTCACCTTTGTAAAAAATAACAAGTGAAACCTGCAAATGGTTATTAAATTGAGGCCTCCTTACATCAATCTTTTTAAAACAATCTATAAACATATATGTGAATTGTAGAACAATGGCAAGAACCTACTATGGGAACATGTGCGGAAGTTGTATGCACGGGACGCTGCCAGCGAACTGAGGCACACCAAAATAACACCAGCATACATCAACCTTACATCTTATTCTGTGATGAAGCTGTCCTATGATGTGCAGGTGAAACGTAATATCTAGTCATATGTCAATGATCATTAAATAATTTGATACATGGTGTCTAATTTGTTATCCATTTTCCTAATGATTGCAGGTTATGAGTTTTTTCAGTCTCTACTGCCTTGACCTCCTTTGGCACGGAAGAGACTCGTGAGACCGCAAGGTTCATTGAACAAGTTCTTCGACTGCTTCAATGTCAGATCTCCCTCCGAAGGCACCAGGCCCAGAAATGACAACCTTCTGCCATAAACTGAAGTTGATGACCCCAGATTTGACGTACATCAAAAATAACAGTCCTGCTGAGAATTTTTTCAACACGCATTTGAAATCTTTCGTCATTAACGGCTATTCATGTACATTTTCAGTTCCTGTTGCATGACTTTTTGGGGTATATTGAGAAGTGGAGGACATCAATCGATGGACGAGCAGGATTTTGTAAATCAAAGGAATTGTTACTACTGGTTAGTCAAATCATGTCAGTTTAAACTGAGTTTTTTTACACAAGTAAATGTGATGCAATTCATGAATTTTAATAATTTCTATACTTTTAAAGCACATGCATGTTTCATACGGAAGCTTCAAAATCATAATTTAACAATGACATTGGTAAAATACAAAACACCTATGATCTAGAATAATTTTTTTTTAAAGTGTTAATTAGGTAATTGCGGTGTTGAGTGTGCTCAACAGTCGAAGCCACACGCTTCCTCCTCAACAATGGTGTCACCGACGTGTACACCAACCATTTCTGTCAGGACCCACTAGAAGCCTACTTTGGGAGACAACCCAACCTTGTATGCTCTTGGGTAAGATTTTTTATTGAGAATAAAAATATTGTCACCCACCTTGTTTTTATCTACAATATCTACAGTTACCAGGAGAACAAGATAAGAATACAGCGGTCTGTTGCCCATGCACTGCGACCCAGAGGCAATGTAAGGCTATAAATGCAAAGAGTGGAAATAGTCCACGAGCCACTAAAGAAGAGGAAACGCCAAGTAAACATTGCATAACTCTCATTATGAATGACTTGGTTGACTTCAACTACAACAATACACAACAGAAATGTAAGATCCATGTGACAGCCATCCAACATTATTATCATTTGTAGCCGCTATTCAAAGCTGTAACAGAAAATTCCCAAATCTCCTGGCCAATAGTACACAAATAAATCACCGCAATTAATTTATATCTAATACCAAAAAAAATGGAAAGAATTGTATGGCACAATAGAAGAAGAAATAGAAAACAAATTCACATGTAGCTGACAAATGAATTTATGAAGGAGGATTTTCCGAAAAGATTACTTTTTAAGTGTTTTTCAAAGACCTTTACTCCCTTTTGGATTTATATTTCTCCATCAACACCTTGCAGCGGTGATGCATTTTTATTTTTGAAAAAAAAAGACCCGAAATGTCATGGAACACACTGCATCGCACATCTTCTGAGAAATACGACGGCTGTTTGACTTCTTGAACACATTAATAAAATTTACCAGAGAGAGTGTCTATACATTTCTGTGTGAACCTTGCTTTGGAGACGGTTGAATTGTCCTCCTGGAGATGGGTTATAACAATTGTCTCCAAAAACCTGAACATATGCACTGTAGTTTGTTTGATGTATGTCAAAACCGCCCAGTTCTTTGATTTCGTAAACAAAAGATGCACAAGGATTTTCTGACTCACATGCCAACATGTCAATGCATTCATGGTGGTCACCTTGACCATATATAGTTCGAAGTTTATGAACTTTACTACCACCTATGTATGACAGTCTCCTTAATCAATTGTTCTGTCAGCTACAGTGGTGCATTTACTGTCTTCTGGCCATTTTCTAGAAATCAAAGCGGTAAAAACTTTAATACATAAAAAACGACAGACAGAAATAGAAAGAGGTTGAATGACTACTGATGTAACAACTGAATGAATCTTTTCCTTAGCACTTGTAGGAAATCTCCCATCATACAAGCAATCTTTGAATGACTGAGCCTTTGTATTAATCCGGGGAATACAATATAATAATGTGTTTACAGAGGCTGATCAGGCATTGAAGCAATACCACCCAAAAAGTCCTTTTAGGTTAATGCAAACAACGGAATAATGTTGGCCCTTACTTCAAGCTTATGTTGACTTTAAACAAGATAAACAAAGGAATAGTTAATTGACTGTGGTATCAACCATTATTAATCAGGCACTCGACCATTCCAAACTTTTCCAGTTGTTCAATACCTCTCTGGACATCGTCATGGGTTACCTATTGCATATGTAAAGGTTTTTTAATGTAAAATAAGCTGCTTTGTCTGCAATAGCATGTATGATCAAGAATTCAATAATCTAGCACATGACATCGTTATTCTGCTAACAAAAATAACTAAGTTGTAGTTGAGCTAGTCAAATTGGTAGATGCTACACCATATTTCGTATCTCATATACCTATAGTGGATGGTGGTACGTATGATAGCCTTTGAAAAAAAGTTTACCTGTTTATTGACTTAGCTTAGTGACACTAACACACTGACTAAGACACTGGCCTGTAAGTGGGACTGTGGCCCACTTTAAATTTCAGATTCAATAGATCATGTACATCAAATAGTTAACAGAAATGATTAATTGTGCATCGTTAAACATTCATACTGTAAAGACTAACCAAAAGACGAGAATAACATACCTGAATTCAATTAGCTACGGGTTAAAATTTAACATCAAATTCGCGCGGCAATGGTGAAATGTCATTGACGACCAGACGCCGGCATTAAGTAACATTAACATAGCGGAAAAGCTGTGCATCACAACATGGTACAGTTTAGCCAATCAAAGTTGGCGATCCGTCTACGATGATCTATGATAATATCTAACACTAACTTAATGTCATCACTAAGGCCTCATTATCTTCAAAATTGCTCAAAGGCCATACGCAAATCCTGAATATAACGATAACATTCCATAATTCGATTCATCTAGCAACTTATTTGAGTTCCTTGTGCCTCGCTATTTTCACGAATGCGAGAGTTCGAAGATGAATGGAAGATTTGGAACGACGATGTTGGTATGACACTAAGTTGGTCTATAGTTTTGTTTATACAAGAAGTGAAAACAAGGACAATCTCTCTTCGCAGCAGCTAAATTTTATCTAGGGCGACTCGCAATTGTTATGATGCTGCCGCCTTAAGACATGAAACAGCTGGCATGTGCGGCAGGAGGAAGAGGGAGTAAGGCTGTCGATCTTAGGCGGTGTTGTATGCTTGGAAAAGGGGTAGATGTATGGGTTAATTCAGCAAGTCTTTGCCTAATCTACCTAAAGGAAACTAGGTTTCTCTGGTCCTCTCTTGAACCATTAAATACAAATTTCCAAGAATTCATACAAAAATGGGTTAGCAAATCGACTCGGATAGATTTGTTTCACAGTAGACTATACTTAAAAGACTTGCCTGTTTGCCTGTTTTTTGTTTTTGAGCTTTTTTGAACCGATTGTAGCTTTTGCTCCCCCTTGGGAGTACTCGATCGACTGTTGGGCTATGTTTTTTTCTTTTTTGTCTGTGTCGTCAACCTTCTTCTCCACAACGACCGCACCTAGCCAATTGCAAACTGTTCCACAAATTCGACGTTATACTGGTGATCTGAGGATCTGCTGCTGCGTATTACAGATGGCACATTCGCTGCATCCAAGGCTATAAGACTGCATTCAATGCCATACCTTTAACTTCATATCACGGATTAGACACCAGACTTGCATATCCGTTTTGGGGCATTTGGGTGGGAGAAAACAAAAGGCAATCCAACTTGTAGCCCTACAAGACGTCTGAGTAAACGTCTTACTCTTTCTGAATACGACGCAATGTTAAAAATTGTGAGATCGATTCAGAGAACTACCAAACACCAAACATACCCAAGTGATGGAGTTTTAGAATGCAATGATGTTCACGAAAATTTTTATCCCTTTGCGGTGGGGGATTTCATCCATGGTAATAAGTTATAGTTTGATAAATTTGGAAGCGGTAGAAAGTCCGAAACACAGCACCATGTTTGTTTGCAAGTTCAAGGCCACTTACATCGCGCATGCTCAGAATGATGTGACCCATCGACGACTAATGCTTACTGCGTCTGAACTCGTAAGTTAGTCATCAATTGTCAGAAATATTAACGATGCATTTTAAAATGATAGTTTATCATCCCCCGCAAAAAAACAAAATAACGGAAGGTGTTGTAACGCCTCCCCTCTTGTATTGACGAACAAGAATTGGTCATGTGAATCTAAGTAAATGACGAAAAATAAAACAGTAATACGAGCGATATTGAATGTTTTCTGAACTGCAATCTCCAATAATTATGACATTTCCTTAATCAGTTTTGTTAAAATCCTTGTGTGTATTGCAGACTTTCCTCCTTTTTCCCATCTGTTCATTTTAATGGCATAGGTGTAATTTTACCATTCATAACAGTGCTTCTACCCCTTCTCATTTCCCAGTTATATTACATTTTAGAATTTTTACTCCTATGAATGTCAAGATTGATGAAGCAAACCTTCTCTCCATTTCATCGCACATGTTATATTTCTGCTCCTGTGCTTTTCAGATTAAAAATGTCAGACCTCTGTGGCGCGTGCAACGCACCGTTTGTCAAACGACAAGGTGGTTACCATAGGCGTTCCTGTTTTTCTCTTTGTTCTCCAGATACTTTGAACAAAGTATTTGGTCATGAGGTTTCCGGATTCCTGTGCAGTGAGTGCTTGAAAGTGGTATGGGCCAAGACTGTACCAGATACGACATGTCGTTTAATGAGACGTGTCTGGCCTTCTACAACATCCCCAACATAACAACAGTTATTCGCCTTAATGTTGGCTAAGTATTAATATAGTTAAGATGGGGTGATATGATTGTACAACATCAAATTCTACTAGTCTATCTGTTTCTCTCTTTACAACTAACGATGAATAAATCAATAGTACATATGACCATATCAAACAGTACCACAATCAATAGCTGACAATTTTTTCAATATCATATCTCCCCTGTTGTTAAGTACCCTGGCTTGAGTACCTACCTTGACGTGGTGCCAGGGCTCAACTTGTTACGAGGTACTCTAATGGGTTTTTCACCCATTTGAATTAACTGAGTACTTGCATTTTCCATAAGTTAGTTCATTTGTAAGCAAATTATCATTTAACAGGTCATTGTAAGTGATGTATAGAATAATGGTGGGTCGGATCCCACAGAAAATATGTGATGGCTTAGTAGTGGATAGTCATACAACAAAACTGGATACAGTTTTGGAATGCTCTCAAAGAGACTTTTCCTGTGGTATCAATTTTGAAAAATTGATCGTCCACCCTAATACAGATCAATGATATCATCATACTGGAAATGCCGTGACAATACATCACCCAACATAATAAAGAATTTTCTTTCGGTAAAAAAATGAAAATATTTTGTTATGGAAAAGATATCTAAAAATAATTTATTTTTTTTAAATCAGGAACATTGAACTTCCAAATGATTTTCTGATTTAAATATTGCAAAGGAAAATATAAATATGATTTTATAAATATCTAAATGTTATTATTTGATGCATACCCCCAAGAATATTTTGAAACTTCTACGGGAATTGTCCCTGGGTCGTAACAGGGACACAGTGGGGATAAAGGTGTGGAGATTAGGGTAACTAGGGTCAAGGTGGGGACCAGGGGGTGGGGATAAAAGTTTGGTCACGGAAGGGATCCCGTTATCCAGCAAACAGCAATTCATTGTCATTTTTAGATATGGTTTAAGATTGGGTATATAGTCTGCTAATACAAAATAAGACTAGTGTCCAGTTTGTACACCGCTAGACTGTCAAAATAGATTGATTTTAAATAAGAGGGAAAACTCGATTAACTCGAGAAAGAAAAACGTGTCACTTTAAGACCGCTGGAGTAACACTTCAATGCGAGATGAATTGCAATGCAGAATGCATTTTATGCATTGAAACAGATAATGTAATAAAGGTAACGTTACACCACACACCATGTTTCATAATGCTTCTGTCCTACATAAATCCCCGTTTTAGAATAAAACGTTTTAAACGTATGTTAATTTTCGACTTAAGTCCCCGCAATTATAGTTTTCGTGGTGTTTGGCACTGCCAGTAATATCACTAAATGTTATAGTTTATCGATTCCTCCAATCTTTGTTGCAGTACAATAAGATGAAATTTTTAATTCGCAATATGCGTTGTTTTTGACTGTGTAAACATCTGATACCAAAATATCTATATTTGTAACAAATTGATTAGGTTATATGTTACCGATATCTAGTTGAACGCATTTTAAACGGTGTTTCAGTGCCCTTTAGGAGAAAGGCAGAAGGAGTAGAACTCTTCTATATGCCTCACTGGATAACCTAAGCGACACATTAATAGATATTCGGGACATTTAGATGTGATTAGAGTTGGAATTAGTGTTAGGCACTGAGATTAATGAATACCGTACACTTTGATAGTCGACTCTCGAGCTTGGTTTCACGGTTTGAATGAGTGAACAAGGTACCTCGCTCTTGATGGTTGACTATCTGATATCGCATATTGGCAGCATGAACAGCACGGACGCTGTCCAAGGTGGCAATTATTTTTTTGGACCACGCGATCTATTCTTCAAGTAAGACGAATTAATAACAGAACAGCGTCAGTACACGGGTATATGTCGCGCAAGTGAGTTACATCTTGGCGATTGTTTTTGTCCGCAGATTAGGGTTACATCTGATCGTAATTAATTGTCAGGGGCATTGTGTTACAGAGGGGTTTTCCATGTTACTGTAAAGTGTTGTCTTGGCTACGTGTTGTAGCATGGGAGAATGACACTTGCTTGGCATCAATCAATATTGCGATAGCTTATGTAGTAACTAAGGAAACAATCCCAAAATGAAGTCGAGGTTGGTTGGAGATTTACTGGTTTATTCGATAATTCTGATGCAGCAAGTCCCTAATGTCGCTTTTTCAATAAGGCTCAATTTTTATTCCAATAGTATATTCCGTGGGTGTTTAAGGATACCGGATGCGGGTAAAATATAATTTGGTCGACATATGTCCTAGGATAAACTGCTTATTTGCAATTAGCTTGTAAACCCCACATCATGGAGAATTTCACTTGGCATGCAAACTGTACATGATTTTTCAACTTTTTTTTCTTTATTTCATAACTTCCAGCTCATACAGTTTTTGTTGTGAGGTATGAACCATCCATGTTTTGAGGTCTTTTTTTAAGAACTGAGAAGTAACAATTACATCAACAACATGTTTCTCACTCACTTTCAATCAATACTTCAATTGAAAAGTCCAGATTTTAATCATAGTGCATACTGTTCATTTATTACATGATACACTATTTCCCCCAAGATAAACACACCTAAGTTAAAGCATGACGAACCGCATAATGACTTAGTAACAATGCATACATACAAAATAAAGCAGCCATAGGTCACCATTCAAAACCCTATAAGTGGAGAATTAAATTGTTGGGGATAAGCATCGATATGTTTATACCATTTACATTCTGAACAATAGATAATATTTAACGGTTCATAAAAAAAAAATCATACACAATTGCGTGTCTCTGTGATCATAACCGACAGGACTGTCCTTTAGAGGCCCTCTGGGTTCCATAGCTCCACCATTGACCAATACTGTACTTGACTGGTTTATTCTCTGGGCATGGGTAGACAGATTTCTGAGGGAAAAAAAAAACTAGGCGCCAGCAATCAAATCATTCAAGTGCTTGTAATTATTTCCAAAAGATATGTTGTAGTACAATTGCCTGTTAATGAGTCCAAGCTTATTAATATTGTACTCATTAAATGTATTATATCAAACGGATTCAAAAAACACATACATGCACAGGTAACTTCGCAAGAATCTTAAATTGGACAAAGTATGAATGGTTTGATATTTCAAGTAATGTAACTTCATAGGAGATCAGAAGCTTAATGAATGAAACTGCTATGCATCAGACCAATATTCAGAATCTGATGACACAGGTGGTTCTGTCATATCATCGACAAATATGTCTGTACTCATCCTAGAATGAGAGACCGCGTTGCCACTTAGCTCAATAGGTGGCGGCACAGAGCAATGCGGTCCCATGCTCGGCCGGAAGTTATCGCCTCAATGCGCTTACTTCACGGTTGACGCATAACGAAGAAATCTCGCAGTCGGCACTACGTCACGCTGTCATGTGATATAGATTGCGGCGATTGTTTAGGGTAAAGTTGTCACTGTCAATGCGCTGCGCGTCGCGGACGACACCTTCTCAAAATGGAACCGATGAACCACTGTGAGGTCCAGATTTCCTCAGACATAATCTGTGTCTGTTATATGCTATGTTACTTTCGGCAGTGCATTGTCCCCACAACTGCCTTACATGATGTGTGGTGTTTGTAAAATGTGGATGAGAGGATATCAAATGTATCTACGAATGTTCCATTCATGGTGTGATATTATATGAATCTCATTGAAAGTTCTTATCCCGGGAGTCTTATATAGTTGTCATTTTATACCATGAACTGATATATGCAATTTATAATAATCCTTCGCTCAAGTACTAAGAAGATTAAATTGTTTAGTGTCCTACTAATGTTTGTCTCTTTGATTAAACAAGTTAATAATGGGACTGGATTCCCACTGAGTTCGTGTTTTTTATAATAAAGAACCCAGAAATGAAACACTTTGGAGTTTATCAAACATTCCACCACGGACAATAACAGAAATTGTAAAAATACATGGAATCAAACACATCATCTTTGAAGTAGTCCCTGGCAAAATGTTTCAAAACGGCAGAATCGCCCCCTAGACCTGCTAAGGTATGACCCCCGACTATCCATTTAAAGAGTGGGGTTTGCTGGGTAAAATGGATAAAATCTTTCTGCGACGATCATACCGGAGTCAAACAAAATACGGACCAGTGGGAGACCACGAGGAAGGGCTGCGTTGGAGGAAGTGACCACTCCGCCATCATAGGGCAAAACTTCTTCAGCAGCTATAGCAAGAAGCTGGCTGAAAAAACTAGTAACGAGGGTGTTAGCTTTAGCGCGCCCTGCCTCTGGGGTCAAACTTTTGAGGAGGTTGCAATTGCGGTATTGGAGAAGGCGTACGACACCAAGGTCTACGGAAACAATATCTATATTCAGGGCGGCGCAACGGCCTACTCTCCGGATGGCTTTTGTGCGCTCCCGATCTGGCGGGCAAGTTCACAGGGGGTGACCGGTGGGGTGACCGGGGGTGGGGTGGACGTCGTCTGTCGGGGGCATCCTGAGGAGGTTGTGCTGCTCGAGATAAAGTGCCCCTACACTCGGAGTCCTGGGAGGGTGATTCCGTACATGCATAAGCCTCAGGTTCTGTTAGGGTTGCACTACAGTCCGGTGGCGACCATGGGGGTGTTTGTTGACTGCGTTTTCAGGTTGTGCTCCTTTGAGGACCTGGGGAGGGCTTAGGCATATAAACACAAGGATCGGAAGAAGTGTAAGGAGACGGTGGCTTGGGGGTAGGCGGGGGTGGAGGGGCTTGAAGACGGTGACTATGGCGCAAACGGGAGGTTTAATAGTTACCTGGATGCGGAACAGGAGCATCACGGTCCTTGGATGGGGAGGCCGACTGAGCTTCCAGAGAGGCCGACGGGGGCGTTCTACTGTTGGAAGCTCTTTACAATGAGATTGATAACTGCTCGCCCCGATCCCGACTTTATCGAGCAGAACGACGGTAAGGACACCTAGTTTATGGAGGACCTCGACCGAGTGAAAAACGGAACCTATACGGAGTCCAGGGGTGGTGGTCAAAGGATGTTTACGCTTAAAGACCTCTATGGGTAGACCCTGGAGGTTGGTAGTATAGGTAATGGGGGTTCCCCTGCGCCGCCCCAAAACCGAAACCGAAACCCCCCGAAACCAAAACCAAATTCACCCGTGTCGCTGGTCTCCCGTGGGGGACCACGGTAGTATAGGTAAGGCGGTGCGCTGGAACCGCCATTACCTATACTACTGCTCCCGTTCTTCTCTCGTGGGTCACGTGATCATCGGTACTGCGTTGTCTTTTCGAATTAGCCTTCGACAAGACAACACCTATCGCCAGCCAATCTCACAACGTTTGTTAGGCATACATATAAGCGTATAAAAGCGGAGGTCAGTAAACGATTGTAAGAAGTAAATTATTGGTGTAAGATATACCGTGAGTGATTTGGAGTATAAGAAGCATGGATAAGCGGGTGGCTAAACCAGAAATGACGCCTACCATTGACAGGCAGGTTACCACAAGGGAGCAGGCTACCCCGCATGGTCCCGTTAAGATAAGAGAGGCGATTTCCGTGAAAGAGACGACTTCTTCCATCACAACGAAGGTGATTTTCACAGAGAAGATACCTAAGCCACAGTAGCAGATCACCTAGCCCGGTAAACATAATTAACTACTGCCTGTTAAGTCTGGCGATTGGCCCAGTCAAAATATAGTTGACAAGAATAATCGCGCTGCCTTTTATAGTTAAACAAATCCAAAGATGAATCATATCTGGTTATTTTGAAACATCTTACTGTGCTCACGAAAAATCCAGATCGTCATCAATCTTCGTTATATGCACAAGTCAACCAGGTTACAGATATTATGACTATGAGCGGGGGTCGCAATATACCAACGCTCCTTATCATATATCAACCTGCGTACAGAAGTAATAAGGCGTTATCATATTACTTTAAGCATATTTATTTATCAATACTGGCACCAAGCAGCAAGCCGTATATAAAATTTGCCAATTATTAAAAGCTGTCTAGTGTTCTTTCAAATCTACCCACATAATTTGTTCAAGTAGCGTAATCTTAAGCGTCCATTTTTAATGCATTTTAATAAAGTGATTACCATTTATGAAATATGCGTCAGCCTCATTTTTGATTTATGTTTGACTGTCTGGGAGGCCTTTATATTTAGTTAACTGTGTTGATAACTTGGTACAGTAAATTTGATAATTTAAATTGTTTTTTGTTTCAGTTGCCAGTCATTGAACGTTATTAATCTCAGAATATCCGTGTTTCATGGCCAAACCTAATGACTAAGAAGACATTTTTTATTGTATTGAACAGTCACCCCATACAACATTTAGACACCCAGGATAGTAAAAGTCTGTAAAATATTTTTGGCAAATAAAATTTTAGCACGTCAGATGTGTTATTCTATATAGTGCTCATTGTACTTGCAAAGCAGCGGTGTTGCACCTATGGACGCAATGGTGTTTTTTTACCCTTGGATGACTGTCTTGCGTGGACAGTACAAGTTCATTCTTATATGCATATAGTTATGCAATATAATATACCGGTTGTGAGCATAAATGCATTTTGAACAAATATATCGACAATGACACGCCCCATTTTATAACTACAATGTGTATTATTAATAATATGTATGCATAGTTTATATTTTTAAAATGAACATGCTTTATGGCTGTGCTGTTGGTTGTTGTTGATGCAAAACAAAACAAAACTACACTTTGCACACATGTCAGTAAACAAGAAACCCACATGTAATTTTATTTGAGCTATTATAATACCATGTGAACTTTGGGGATTTTTCATCCTTCTTATAACTTTATATAAGCCATAAATAACCCTGTTTATGGCCAAGTTGAAAGTTTTATGGTGACAAATAATTAGTTTATTTTTTAAAGTACCATTCTTTTATGATTAGGACCATTCTTTTATGATTAGGATTCACATTCAGGAACAAAACTAATAAGATAAATTGTAACGGCAGCTTTTGACCATGCATTTTACAAGTTATAAATTGCTAACGTTGTAACATCTATTTTATATGTTAGTACTACAATTGTTCTCTTAAAAGAACATACAGATTTCGCTCATTAATACGCCTTTCTTACCATTTACCCATTGAGTAATAGTTTTGGAAATACAACGCAAATAAAATCCACTACCGCAGTCCCCCTAAAATACCACTGATGACTAGACAATTTTTCAGACACTTCGACATAACTGACCACTTTGTTCCCTCGCATTTCCGGTCAAGTAACCCAAGGTATGGCGAAACATCTACTTCAATCGCATCATAATTACTAGTATCGTAAGGATTATTCATTTACATTTGTGTCATTACGTAAAATATATTATGTGTTATTATACAGTGAATCCGTTTCACTATTGATTAATGATAAAACTCAAAATATTAAAGTGCCTATCGCACGGTTATAGGTACTTGGCTGAAATCAATTCATAATGCGATCAATAAACTCAAACCGGTCCAATAACCGTCGCATCTGATCTTGAAGTCAGATGCTGTACGTACTCTTTTTGCGAAGGTCTCTGCTGTCAGGCAAAAGGATGGTGAGACAAGTGATCCCCTCCCACCCCAGCCCATGAAAAGCAGACCTGCCTATATCAAGAGAGAAAGGCAGAGGGTGAGACTCAATGACCTTCTTGTTGCAATAATATTAATTTGATAGTCCTTTGTTTTGCTAGGATGATACAATACATTTCGACCATGCAGGAAATTCATGGATCTGCATAAATATGATAATTCAGAAGAAGGATATCATACCCCGAAAAGAAGAAGTGGTTATGGCCACTGAACAATTGTTATGCATATAATACTGAATAGACCCTAGGTGTTTGTTTGTTTTATGCATAAATTGTATCCAAATAGCACTGATATAATTAGTTTCTTCATTGATTTACAGATTTTGGAACCAGCTATGGCTAGCTATGACCACGATAAGGTTGAAAAATATATATGTCACTGGATGTTCAAAGGGCGCCTGTCAGATAGCGGAATCTGAACAAACTTCTGGTACTGAAGACATTCCTGCGCATCCTTCTGACTCCATGGATGACGCACCCAGCTGATGGAAGCCAATCCGTCACATTACCAATATTTGACCTTGACAGCACCAGTGCAGGCATATGCTAGGAAGAAATGGCTGGAAAATTGGTTTGACTTTTTGAGCATCTTATTTCATTCATTATTGTAATAGCACAGGCTGATAAAGGAACTCTTATCTTCTGTCCAGATGTTTCCAGCATCACGGAACGAACTGTCCGTATGCTGTATACCTGTTACACCTGTAAAATACCAAAATTGATTTATCTCAAATTTTTTTTGTCATACAGTTTTCAATAAATATAATGAAATTGTTAATAATGACTGTAAGTCTTCGTACATATGTATTTGTACGTAAAATAATAATAATACAAAATCCTTCATCTACGTACATCATTATCTGACATGTGCCCGTGTTGTAGTCTGTAGGAGAAATATGCTACTTGCAAGGTCCAAGTGTTTTTACAGATTGGTCTGAAACCAGGATGGTGGGTTGTGCCAATTGTAGGGAGGTAATGACTCAAGGAATCTCCACACAGCATACAGATTCTTCCACCTCTACCATTGGTTGACAGCAGTTAGATAGACACCTGTAACATGATGTAGTGATGAGGATATTAATGCATGTCGTTAGTGATGGCATAATGTATGGTAAATATGTTTTAGCTGTTTACAGACATTGAAATACTTATGTAACACTGACCATGATAACAATACCATAACCTTCATTTTCTTAAGTCACATCATGCTTCATTTATACCATCATTTATATTCCTACAAGAAAACAGCCGCTGTACTTTCTCTCCTTTGTTTTGTTCTAATTCAGAATCGACATACTACTTTTAAAAGTATATTATTTAGCCTTTGATAAGGCCTACTTTATATTCAAGGGCATCTCTACTTATAAACAGCAATTAATCAGAAAAGTTTGCTTACAATTTGTGTCCAGGAGCTTTTACACTAACTTTGTAAACATGAATCATTGCAGCCACTGCATCAGACAAAATAAATTATATCTCAGGTCTGCTATCTGATGTGGAATAATAATTTGTTCAAACATTTATGTAACTTTGGTCAATGAATAAACTTTTGTGGCTTTGGTGTTCACCAGGCTCCCACCAAACTCAATGGTCAATATACATTATATATTTCAATGGATTTACAACATCTTTGGATTGTTTAGTGTAGGAAAATGTGTTCCGGACAAGAGGGTGTACATACTTTCTTTGTAAAATGTATGGGTTAACTTCTCGCGTTGTATACCAACATTTATAGGATGAACTGGACCATAAATACGATCAGACGTAGCTTACCAAGCTTTGCTCTGCAGCCGCACTATGTCCTGGGCAAGATGACCCGCGCGAGTAATACCCCCAGGTGCAACAGTTGCATCGCCGGCGTCTTTATACGCTTCGTCAGAGACGTCTGAATCGCTCATTTCAGGTTCGAATCTTTAAACAAAAATTTGCTCTGCCGAAACAACGATGGTCTGCAAATGATCTGTGCCATCTCATGTCTCTACGTCGCTCTCCAGAAATGATGAAATAGCGAAACTACCAGCAGCTATTTTGCGATAATCGTAATGCAGATCGCGCCTCGAAAACAAAACATTGCATGTCTGACGTCACGCGGAGGCGATTAATTATTCATGAGCTTTCAACGCTAATACGTAAATAGAATAGGTACTTTTGGGTTATATTTCCATATTCCGGCGGGGAAAACTAACTGCTTGCTCTCTATCCAGAGAAGAGGCGTGGGTGGGGACAGAAAAAGTACGAATCATGTCCAGTACATAAAATATGGGCGTACGTCATCCAGAACAACCGGGTGGGCTGGGAAATGGGTTTCCTTGCTCACGTTTGTAACTGTAAATGTATTGTTTATGCAACGTATAATACATGTGTCAACAGTGACTGAAATAGTTATGGTCGAACCAAGATGCGCTAGTTGCTCAAAACCTTTCCAAAGACCCGCAGGGGTCTGCATCGTCGCTCAGTGTTAAGCGTCGCGTCTCCCAGGACCATTAGAAAAGTGTATAGAGAAGAGGTGGAAGGACATTTATGTTCAGTGTGCGTCAAGGTCGTAAGAGCCCAAACGGTCCGTGTTAAACATTGAAAAGTTTTTAGAAGGACTCGGCGAGAATTACTAAGTAAAGGAAGAAAGAGAGGCTCAGACAATGTGTCCCTAGCAAACGGTACTCGGACGACAGACCTATGGGACTTATGGTCTCGGAAGGTGCAACTGCGGCACCACTATCACCTCTACCTGACATATCAATCGGTGATGATGACGTAGGTGGCTTTCGGGATAGGGCTGCTGAACTAATCAGAGGGAGTCACTACGTCAAAGTTTTCACGATCTTTACTTCTCACTCCTCGTGTGCCCGGGATGCCATGCTCGAAGTGGTCAAGCAGCAGATAAAAAGGGAGGTTGGACGCGTGACGGCGAGGAAGGCTCGACGCTGTCTGGAGATAGAAGCCCTAAGCGGCGATTTGACATTAGACCGCCTTCGGTCGTTTAACTGGGATGACGCCTCAGAGGAAGCCTCGCAGAAGCTGCCAACCACTCACTTAGTTCTTGTGAGCTTGTTCCAACCAGCCAAGAAATTCGCCAAGGGATCTCGTAAAGCCGACTGGTAGGTCGCCTTTATATGAAACTCCCTCTGTGTGCATGTGTGTTTGCATGTGTGTTTGTGGGTGTGCATGTGTAGGTGGGTGTGAGTTAATGTACGTCATTAAAATAGATCTATATTAATCTGATTTCAGGAACCAGATGGTTAAAGAGGGCGACACCATACGACGCTGTCGTATAGGCGTGGTTCTAAATTTGATTTTGTCCTCCAGCGCTCCGACCCTCTATCGGTTTGTACATAAGTTGACCATAAGCAATCGACACATAAGCGAAAATAGCAGAGGCTGTTCAATAACTGTTAGAATTAATGTGTAAATGCAATATTTTGGTGGGTTTTTTTATATGCAGTTCTTTCCAAGCGTCGATGGGGGTTGAGCTGTGGCGGCAGGGATCAAGTCGGAAAGTATTCCGCTTGCTCAATTACATGGGACTCTCCCTAAGCGTCGGCACAGCTCGGGACCAAGTTGACACGTTGGCGGAAGGGAAAGATACGTCTATCAAAGCATGGCATAAAGCAGTAGAAGTCAGCGTTTGAGAATAATATAATCCTTACCCATAAAACCAATCCTATGTTATTTAACATACATAGAATTAAACATATATCTTTGTGCTTCAGATTGGGAAGCACAAAGCTGGTGTGGCGACACGATCAAGATTCCACAGGAATGACCATTGCAGTTATAGCATCTGGTGGGACAACTTGTACATGACAGTCCACAAGAAACACCAAGGGTTTGAGAAAAGAAACCAGCTATTGTCGATGGCTCTCTCGTTTGCAGTCAAACATCGCCTTCCATCGCTCCACCACACAGACACCACCACCGTGAAAGCGTTGCAGATCGACCCATCTTCTTTCTTGCCGAGCAAAAAGGACAACTTGGTGTTCCTGCAGCCGCGTTTGGCGACACTTGTCGAGCGTATCCTCGTGACACACGTTCCTGCCCTTCACCATCTCAGGAAGTATGACACGTGAAATATTCCCCTCGCCCATTCTATAGCCATGACCCGTAAGTCAGAGATAAGAGAGTTTCACATTCAAATCAATGAGCACGCCTTTATAAAACGGTTTTATCGATGAAACAAATAGTTATTGTTTATTTGTACCAGGTGTTGATTATTGGAGCTGTTGAAGCGGATCAGATACATCAACAGATTGTGTTATATAAATAATGTCACACCTCCACCAATACGTGCCCTCCATGGAGAACGGACAGCAGGTGTATGTGATCCCTTGTAACGGCGATCAACTCAGTGTGGAAAGAATGACACATGCAAAACATGCTCGGATTCCAAGTACCGAAGCAGCTTCCTGACTTAAGGGTCTACAAAGAAGGTTTACTTCTACAGGTAAAATGCCGTAATAAGTCGCCTTCTTTATTCAATGGTATATTTCATTATAGTACTTAATGCAATGTTTCCCTATCCTGCACACAGGATTGAATGAACAAGTTCTTCAATGACAAATACATTGAGAGTCGCGGCACCCTCGCTCAGTTTAAAGGACTACTTTAATCACCGTAGCCTGAAGATGGAGGTAATGAGTAATTGCCAACATGTTTGGGATTTTCTCGAGGAAAACATTCAGCGAATATCCCTACAAATAAGCACGAAGATGTGTAAATAAACATAAGTTTCAAATGAACACAAAATATTATCCCCTATTAATAATATTTATAATTCCAGTTCGTCAGCGAGGGCATGACTTTACTAAGCTTCATGAGGTATTCGGATATGACGTCCCTGGACAGTACGCCACGAGGATTGCCAGCACACGAGCAGAAGAAATGGTTACACCGGCTAGCAACACGCACTGTGGAACGTTGCTGGTTCCCCAACGACGATGCTGACATCAAACTGGCAGTGGAACAAGCCAAGCAAGGAGACAACCGTCAGGATGGACGAGAAGGAGACCTGTATGTTTTCAGCTTTTGCCATGAAGGTATTTCTAAAATTTAAGGTGAAAGAATTCATCAGATATCGTAACTTTTACACATCTACATAGATAGACAGATAGATAGATCACCAGGGTTCATTCATTGCGTATGTCGGAAAAAGAGAGGTATTACAGAAGATACGCGGTTGCTGCGGAGCTAACTAAAATCAGAATGCCGCCGGATGGAGTTTTACCATCATCAGTGCGTTGATCCAGGCCCAGTTCATCCAAGTACGTTTACCATTTTGTTAATGATATAGTAATTACACTTGAAAAATTTTAATGTAGGTCAGTTTATTCTAACGTTGAAAAAGTACATGTTTATTGATGTATAGACAACTGGTACTGTTCCGATGAATGTGCCCTAAAAGAAGAGGAAGATGATGGGGTCCTCAGCGACAGCAGGGCGCTGTTGTGGCAAGGACTCAATATGTTAGCGAACCGGGATGCGGTACGTGAGGGGGACGGGCCAGCTCTCATGACATTTCTGGCATTATCCTCACCCCAAGTACTTTATCCTGGGCCACACACTCCTTGCAAGTAAGACCATCTACACGTCAACTGAGCTTGAAATGAACAAATGAGGCAGCTAATAAGAGTCTCAAGAAGTGACCCCCAGGAGTATATACATGGTTGCCCTGTCAATTAGGTACTAGTGGATTCCTACCGGAACGGCTCTCACATGAGCTTACTTGGGAGCGGGTCGCCAACCCATTGCCCTGCACCTCCTCAATGAATTTCTCGGGGAATGTACGAAGAAAATGGGTTAGAGTTGATATTATAATGCAGCAGGTGTGAATAATACAATGGCCTGTATTGGTTCGGATTTCGGTTTTATATCACGAGCTCCACCAAATCATGTTGCGCTGTGGGAGTCGGCCATGTTGAGGTTTTGAACAAAGTTTGTCGACTTGCCGCACTTTCGTGATGAAACTTAACAATAATACTATACTGTAGTAATAGAAACAGTTCTCGAGTCATTTGTGATAAATTCTTTCATTTTGTCACAAATTTTATGGCCTGGAGGGCTTTTGAAAGTTTTTAGTGAGTTAACTTGCCATTCTGACATCGGAACCTTAGAAAATTTTGCAAGCGGCTCTTCGCCTACACAGCGCGGATATGAGATATCGAAAGTAGTAAACAGCGCTGGCATTGTCACCTACGTAACACCTAGCAAACGACCACAATATATTTAGCAAGCAACACCCATGACAGTGCATGAAAATGTGAGTTCAGCCAAGCGTCGCATATATAGGGTATGTATGGACTTGGTATCTGCGTTCAGATGCGAAGGTAACCATATTAAATCGGGTCGTTTTACCTGTCCTTCTTGAACACTTCCTCTTTTGGATCATACTTTCTCCTCGGTTGGTATTCTGGTTCAGAAAAATGTTTCTAGAACTTCGTCTACTGACAGAGCAGAAGAAAAGTTTCTTTACTCCATCCAGGTATGTGAACATTTGCGAAAGCTCGTTTTTTATATGCTAGAGTGTGATTAACTCGAGAGAACCACACATTACTTTATGTAATTACTTGCATGAACTGCTGACCTGCATATAACAGAATGTATCGATGAAATTCTCACATATTTATGGAACTATTTCAATATGTTGGTATTGCGCGGCTAATATCTACAACCACATGAACCGACAACTACCCCACATCGACAATCACCCAACATCGACCACCACCCCACATCAACCACCGTCCAAACATCCACCACCACCACCCATTGACCATCACCCCACATCCATCATCACCACCCCACATCAACCACCATCCCACATCGACCTACATACCACATCGACTATCACCCCACATCAACCATCATCCCACATCGACCACCATCCCATACCGACCACCATCCCACATTGGCCACTGCCCCCATCGACCACCACCCCACATTTACAGCAGTCCAAACATCGACCACCACCCAACATCGACCACTACCCCACATCAACCGCCGTCCAAACATCGACCACCACCACCCATCGACCTACATCCCGCATAGACCATCGACCCATAACGACATCGGCCACTGCTCCCATCGACCACCACCCCGTATTAACCGCCGTCCAAACATCCACCACCACCATGGTGCCAGTATTGCCCTCTCGTCCGTATGTATGTATGTATGTATGTATGTATATATATGTATGTTTGTATGTATGTATGAATGTATGTATGCATATTTTCTTCAAATAATCGGCTTGTTTTTATCGTGACATTTTAATAAGGTCAAGATCATCGATATTGGAAACATTATCTCGAATATCTCCGTGGATAACGGTTCGATCGTAGTATCAGTCCAAATGTCATCTTAAGTTTTATGAATATTTAGAGCGCCTACGTCGAATACCAACCAACATCCACATCCATCCCACATCGCCCATTGCCCCCTTCGACATCCACCCCACATTTATTATTTTTATTTTTTTTGGAAGATATGGATGATGCGTAGAACCCAGAGGTTTTGTTTAGACCTTGACCTAACATAAGGGTCAAGGTCAGGTTGTCTTTAATATCGTCCAAACCTACGGTGCGATTTAGGACAACTTTATTTTCTTGTAGCCTGGTTTATTGGTCAACTTTGCTTAATTACATGTCAACAAAAAATATGCATTTTTCGCCCTGAAGCCCCGACTTGAAATTTTTTGGTATTGTTTTAGGAAATTTTTCAATAGCTTATAAAATCGACTATATTCGATCTATGGTCATAAAAATTGGGTCAAATATTATAAATATATAACTCTGCTGTAAATCACCGACAGTTTTCTCACAAAGTAAGCTTAAAGTACATTGGGTGCCACTTCTGCTGGCTTTTCAACGGTTTGTTAACAACAGCCTACACATCGTGCTATACAATGGTCGCCGCTGCTCTCTCCTCGCTTCACTGGCACACGGTCAAGTATGGACGCCACGGTAATATTTAATAATCAAAGCTTTTCCTTGAGTCAGCCAAAACATTGTCAATCTATCATGGCCCCGGACAGCATAATTTCTTTAATAAATTTGATCATCAAATCATCAAATTTTTCTTTAATCTTGGTAAGTATCTTAACAAAAGTTTAACTTTTTTTAGCAGGCGATTCAGGTCCCAAATTTTTGTTGAAATTTCGAAATTGATTTTTTTAAAGGTCGGCATCAATGTTGCGCAGAACCCAGACTCTATTTTTTTTTACATTGACCTCAAACTAAGGTCAAGCTCATCGAAAATGGGAAAATCTAAAATCCCAAATATGTCCGGGGATTATTGTTCGATCTTCACAAAATTTACACCATTGTGTAGCTCAATTAATTTGCCAACTTTCCTCTATAAATATCGTGTTGTAAATAATCAATAGTTTTCCTTAGCGCCTAAGGGCGATAAATCGTGGTATCACACCAAATTGTAAGAAAATTAACCCAAGAAATTCAATCGCCTTTAAAACCATTAATAACCGTCCCATGGCAACAAATTTTTTGTCGAAGGTTGCCAGTGACATGGTTAGTTGCATCGTAAAATTTCATGGTTGTTCACGGCGTCATTTCCGGTTTGGATTGCATCTAATTTTATGAAGTTTAACTACCAATTGTGCTGTGTTAAACGCTTCGATTTTACATATTCTGGAAGTTTTATTCAATTGGAAACTTTTTTGTAAATATATGTAATTGTAAATAATGAATTGCTAATTACATTCTAGTATGTCAAAAATTTCTTATAGCATAAATCATTAAAATTCTTTCAATTTGTAATTGACAAAACAATTATTGACAGCTGAAATCACTAACAAACTTTAACTATGACTTGTTCTATCAAAATATTCATCGTTTTCGATGCGCGTTGCATTGAATTTAGTTTTTTCACCTTGACAACTTGCGAAAATATTTCAATCTCTCATAAAATAGTAAATATCGGTTCAATTGTTAAATCAATTGGGACAATTGTTGTCATAGACAGCGCAAATCGAATTGTGAAATTTTATAGATGTCGTTGGCGTCATTCCCTATATGGAACGCATTGATGCTCTAGCAAATGATAAATCGGTATTGACTGTCAGAATCATAGCCGGGCTATGAATCTGCCAGTTCTCGTGGTTGTAAAACTTATTTTGAATGTGATGATCGTATGGTAATTAGGTTTTAGTTCGTCGCCAAATTCTTCAATTAGTAAATTAGATTCTTGTATGTTTGTTTGTTAACTTACCGAATTCGCATCCGGCAAGTTATGTTGGTTAGTCGCGTTTGTTTATATGTATGTAAACTTTTTTTGGCACGCGATACAGGTCGCAATTTTTTTTAATTTTTCCGATTTTTTTTTTAAATGGTCGGGAGCAATGATGTGCAAAGCCGAGACCTTGACCTCATAGTAAGCTCAAGGTCACGTTTTTTAATCCTTGATATCATCTTAACCTACGGTGCGATTTTGATAAAGTTTATAGTTCATTGTAGCCTGGTTTTCATAACATATGTCATGATCAAATATGCATATTTCACCCCGTAGCCCCCACTCGAAAATTTGTGGTAGTGTTTTACCACATTTTTCCATCGCTTATAACTTCGACAATATTCGATGGATGGTCATAGAAATTGGGTCGAATGTTGTTAGGGGCAGTGGCAATCAAGATAAGTTATTTAATGGATGTCGATGTCGTCACTTCCGGTTACGAGTAAAACAACGTAATTCAGCTGTGCAATAAGAAGTTAACACGTCGTTTCTCCGTCGTTAAAGGTCGTACTGTAAAAATGTTTGTACCTGAAGATAGCCCATCCACTTCCGAACTTGTGACTTATTCATATAATTGTATATTTGTAATAGTTTTCTCACAAACTGAGCTTAAAGTTCAAAAACGTCCCCCAAAATGCATTAACTCCCCCATATGTTTAATAATACTGGATCGATATTGAAATTTGTAGGTAACTCTTCTAGTAACATTTCGTTTGCCGCATATCAGCACGAATTATGCGTAGTTTGCTAACGAATCGCAGGTGTCGGATTGGAATAATGGAAGATATATATATGTGTGTGAAATAACGGTACAAAAAGGAATATACTTACAATACGAATGTAGACGTCCTGTTTTGGGGTAAATCGTACATAGGTAATACAAATAATAACATGACATTAAATGGGGATAATTTCTGAAAAGGAAAAGAAATTATGCGAAGAATACTCTGGAAATGAACAAATGAATAGTTAGACATGAATTGGTAGAAGAATAATCTGAAAATAAATAAATGAGGATAGTTAAATATTAATCAGTAGATGGTGTATAAATCGGTAAATGGTGTCACAAATCGGTAATGTGCATCTTTCGAGCCAGAGACTTGGTGGCGCTGTTAATTTTGTCCTCAAAAATCCACTCAGATTGTCCGCCGGCAAACATGATGTTTTATTTCACTTTATTTGAAAATCGAGGAATCTTTGATCCAATCAATTTTACTACATCATGCTCTTCCCATCCTTACGTACAGCTTGTGGCTTGAGGGAAGTTTTGGTTAAGGCGGTTGTTGGTGGGATATTTTGTCGGGAGGGAGTATTTGCATGCGCAGTTTCGAATAACGGTTTGTATGTACGCCGTCGGGGGAGAAGACTTTGGGTTTGCCGTAGAGGGTGCTGAAGGGGTCGCGTGGACAACGCTGGGGGTAGTGAATCTGTCAGAATTCCGATCGACTCGAGGGCGTAGCCCTGCTCTGCGGGACGCGTCGTCAGGCACTTCCGAGTCCGAATCGTCATTTTCTGTTGCAGCTTGGTTAAAACTGTCGCTGGGAAGATCCTCTTCCGATAAATCCCCAACATTCAAAGGATCCCATGTGTTCGTCCTTGCCCTTATGTGTCCCTTCTTCAAACGCATAACATTGACTGTCTTGTCAAAGTGCTTCCCGTCTGACAGGCGTTTTAATTTAACCTGGTAGGGGTTGCATATCCTACAACGATGAAAGCCCCGTGGAAGTTTTTCTGGAGTTTCGATCAGAATCTTATTCAGATATAATCCATAATAAATTCCATGGGTCTCTTGGCTTAACGTTCGTTTTCTTCTAAATAAATGATTAAATTTATTTCTCTCGTGATACAGATCGCAATTTTCAATATATTTTCGAAATTATTTGTTATAATGGAAGGTGTAATTGATGCGCAGAACCCAAAGGTTTTAATTTGATCTTGAACGCAAACTGAGGTCAAGGTCATCGAAACAAATTTTAAATCATCAATTTCTCCCCAGAAAAAAAATCGACGGTAAAAGCAATTACAGATTATTGCAGATGAATTGAGTTGTAAGCGTTTTCTATATATCGTTTAACGTTGGTTAGCTTCTAAATAAATGTTTAACTTTGTTTGTCTCGTGATACAGATCGCAATTTTTTTTTATCAAAATAGAAGGTGTAATTCATGCGCAAAGCCCAGAGGTTTTGTGTTGATCTTGACCACTAACTGGGGTCAAGGTCATCGAAACTAATTTTAAATCATCGATATCTCCCTGGAAAATGATTCGATCGTAAAAACAATTACAGATCGTTGTAGCTGAATTGAATTGTAAGCGTTTTATGTATAATATATATATATATATATATATATATATATATATATATATATATATATATATATATATATATATATATATATATATATATATATATATATATATATTATATTATATTATAATACTATTCTGGCTCATATGTTTATAAAAAGCTTCCCCCCTTAATTATCAGCACGAGAGCCCGGGTTACATCACACCACTCGGTGGGGAGGGGTGTAACCCTGATAGTAGCAATCCTTATAGCCTTGGCTCGCAAGCGGGTCCACCCTCCAAGTGGACCCGTCGTGTCACGCGGGGATTGTTTTAGCCTGGCCTATCGTGTGGACTAGTCAAGGGTCACGGGAAAGCAAGCCAGCTGACCGGTGACCCTTTATAAGGGGCACACATGGGTCAGACAGGGAGATCATCTAGTCAGGGACAAGATTCAGACCGAGATTCCAGGGAGCTTCATTGTTGAAATTGTAATAAACCCATAAAGTAAATCTACTCTAGGACTCGTGTTTCTTCCTCTGGCTAGTCCCCACTCCAGCAACTACAGGCAGCAACGCTTGCAGCGAACGAAGGAGCGCGCGTAAGCAAGAAAAAAATTCCGTTTCAGATATATAAATATATATATATATACATATATATATATATATATATATATATATATATATATATATATATATATATATATATATATATATATATATATATATATATATATATATATATATATATATATATATATATATATATATATATATATATATATATATATATATATATATATATATATATATACGCGCTTTAAAGTTATACAGATCTATTCGTTCGTCGGTGTAACAAAAGATATGTAAGTTTTGGCAAGTTGACTGGCGCGCCTTGCGTCTGGATTTCTCATCGAAAACATGTTGCTTAAAAAACCCACGCCAATTCCTGCAATTCCCCAAGAGGTTACAAGATCACGATTCAAGGAATATCAACGTTTCTGGTCATTGGCCGTAATAGGCCATCTCAGAAGTTACGCAAGCCTGGTTAGCAACTTACCTACGGACACCAACGCTGCCTCTTTCTCTTCTGTATGGCCGATAATGTCACACGCATCAGGTGACAATTGCATTGATATGTATCTAGATTCATACGTATCAATATCTACAGCTTCTGTTTGATCTCTGAGTGTGTTCTTAAAGTCAAGCTTCAATCGGTTTAATCAAGCGCATAATTTTAGCGTCCAGGTCGGGAAGCAGATTACCTGACGAAAGGAGAAATAGGACACAGTGTTAAGATTGGGCAAAAGAGAATCCATTGATGGCATCATGAAAGAGCGACTGAGTGCATGAATGGGTTAAGAAATAAGTTATCCGCCACCAAATGACAACATGGGTCAGGGAGTAAGCGGGTGACTAAGTGCATGTGACTGACTGAGTTAGTGAATGAGTGGGCATTTAAGTGTGAGTGAGTGAGTGCGTGAGTGAGTGAGTGGATGAGCGAGCGAGTGAGTGAGTAAGAAGTTAAGTATGAGTGAGCGAGTGAGTGAGTGAGTGAGTGAGTGAGTGAATGAGTGAGTGAGTGTGTGAGTGAGTGACTGGTGAGTGGGCAGTTCAGTCTGAGTGAGTGAGTGAGTGAGTGAGTAAGTGAGTAAGTGAGTAAGTGTGTGAGTGAGTGAGTGAGTGAGTGAGTGAGTGAGTGAGTGAGTGAGTGAGTGATGTGAGTGAGTGAGTGAGTGAGTGAGTGAGTGAGTGAGTGAGTGAGTGAGTGAGTGAGTGAGTGAGTGAGTGAGTGAGTGAGTGAGTGAGCGAGCGAGCGAGCGAGCAACTTGATGAGGGAGTTAGGGAGTTGTTAAGTGAATAGTTAAGTATGGATAAGGGAGTGCGTTGGTGAGTGGGTACTTAAGTGTGAGTGAGTGAGGGAGCGAGCGAGTTAATGAGCGAGTTAATGAGTAGTTAAGTGGGTAGTTAGGTATGAGTGAGGGTCAAGTAAGTGATTGTGATTAACTTAGCAACAGGGCGATAGTCAGTTAATCATTGTGATGAACTTTGAAACAGGACGTTTCTCGCTTAGTCATTCCGCTAACTGAACTTTAGCTTCCAACAAATCAGTCGACCATATCGTAATGATTGATGTGTTCATACTAACAGGCTGTCGGAGCAAGCGGGGATTGGCTCGTGTTGACGATTTCGTCAACGTCGGTTCATTGTGCAGTTGGAAAACATTCCATGGAACACAAATGCGAGAGTACAGGCAGCAGAGTTTTGAAACAAGCCCTTCACTAAACGATAAAATTAAACACTCGAGAGAATGTGCAGCAGTCTATCGTGAATAGCTGAATAACTTACGCAACAAGAACACCTTGTTACCACAGGGATAGGCCTAAACGCTCCATATTTTGCACTCTTGCCCATTAAAACATCATGCCAAACAAAAGAAGAGCTGCAAGAGATCGTGATTATTTCGTAGCCCGGAGCTCATTCATCATGTTACGTAAGTCGTGGATGACAGTAGAGAGTCTCGCTTTCTACTATTTAAGTCCTTTTGTCACGGCCTCTTGACAAAGGAAACAACACCACTCTGAGCGCATACTATATACAACCAGGCCCAAATATCAATTAACCTCTCAGCTCAATCAGGGAGTAGTATAGGGAGTAGCGGTACTGGCGCACCAGTCTCACATGATTAAGACACCTATCTCATATGGTGCAACACACACCTACCTCCTTTATATATACTACTGACCCTTGGACGGCTTATACAAGATATTTGCTCACCCTAGGGCCCCTCGGACCAGACCCCCAAACGGGGCCGAGGGGCTAGTTTGTTGGTGAACTAGTATGTCGTTCACAACCTGCAAACAAGGTCCTCTAGGTGTTCCATTCGCTCCATAAGATCATTGTTCTTAACCTCTCACCATGTCCTGCAGTTTCACAAGGTCATCATACTTAGTCTCCATATCACTCAGATGCAAACTATTTTTTCATCTTTCATATACTCTGTATGTAATATCAACTCCTTTACACGACCCTCAAGTTCAGTAATACTGGCACACCAGTCTCATATGATTATGACACACCTGGTGCAACCCAGAAAACACACAGGGTGACTCACATGAGCCAGCGAACCGCTCGCACCTCCCCCCACACCATATGAGCCCAGCCCTTCCAGCCCCTATGGTATAGGCCCCACACCAGTAGTTAGTCACCGTAGAGGTTATTGAGTGATAAATATCTGCGACCGTCGCTGTAAGTTCCATTTTTCACGCGGTTGAGGTCCTGTATAAACTGGGCAACCTTAGAGTCGTTCTTCTCGATAAAGTCGGGATCGGGACGAGCGGTTATCAATCTCATCGTAAAGAGCTTCCAACAGTAGAAAGCCCCCGTCGGCCTCTCTGTGGTCCCACTCGGTCTTCCCAACCAAGGACCGTGATGCTCCTGTTCCAAGCCCAGGCAACTATTAAACCTCCCGTTTGCACTATAGTCGCCGTCTTCAAGCCCCTCCCCCCCCCCCCCCCCCCCACCCCCAAGCCACCGTCTCCTTATACTTCTTCTGATCCTTGTGATACACCTGGTTATACGTCTCAGCTCTCCCCAGGTCCTCAAAGGAGCACAACCTGAAAACGCAGTCGACAAACACCCCGATGGTCGCCACCGTACTGTGGTGCAACCCCAACAGAACCTGAGGCTTATACATATTCGGAATCACCCTCCCAGGACTCCGAGTGTAGGGGCACTTTATCTCGAGCAGTACAACCTCCTCAGGATGCCCCAGACAGACAGCATCCACTCCAGCCTGCCGGATTGGGAGCACACAAAAGCCATCCGGAGAGTAGGCCGTCGCGCTGCCATCAATATAGATATTATTTCCGTAGACCTTGGTGTCGTACACTTTCTCCAATACCGCAATTGCAACCTCCTCAAAAGTCGTACCCCAGAGGCAGGGTGCGCTAAAGCGAACACCCCCGTTGCTAGTTTTTTCTGTCAGCTTCTTGCTATAGCTGCTGAAGTAGTTTTGCCCTATGATAGAGGAGTAGTCACTTCCTCCAACGCAGCCCTTCTTCATGGTCTCCCACTGGTCCGTATTTTGTTTGACTCCAGTATGATCGTTGCAGAAAGATTTTATCGCCGCCTCCATTATATCTAGCAAACCACACACTTCAAATGGACTGTCCGGGTCATACCTTAGCAGGTCTAGGGGGCGATTCTGCTGCTTTCAAACATTTTGCTTTAATGTCACTTTTCATTTGACTATATTTCATGATCTCGACCGAAACGAGCTTAAACTCATCATCTGAGATATACCCATCTTCAAGCGCCGCCGATACAATGTCAGCAATGGTATTCAATTTGCTCTGAGCGAGAATGCGGATCTTGTCATGCTTTTTTAACTTAATGGTCAGCCGCCTACTGATGAATTTTCCAGCAATTACAAGTAGCCCACAAGCGGCTCCTGTAGCACCAAACACTGTGGCAATAGGAATGGCAACTATTGTAGACATTACACCTACACCACTTGCGCCAAGACACATACCCACAGCAACTAAAGCAGTGTCTACAGCGTCCACTGAGTTTACTGCACACCTATATTTTTTGTACGTAGCACCATAATACTCGTTTTCTTTCTCAAGGTATTGCTTCTTAAGACTGATATCATTCAGCCGATAGGAGTGCCCCAGATCACATGGAGGAGGCTCCGGATTTAACGGTGCAGTCGTTGGTTGTTGTTTCATACTGTCTTTGTATACATAAGTCTATATATCAAGTTCAATTAGGAATGAAGCTACAGACCAAGTCGCCCCTCTGTTTTGTGCGGTTGTATAAAAGTTAATAACGTTGCCTTCTTCCAGCTGTAAAGGCGGTTCTAAATATACTACAACAGCCCGTTGGTCAGCAGGCTTACTTATTCCTACCACTTGATTCGTTCCATTAATAACAGGAACGACTGTTATAGCAGCAGCAGTATCAGCACCAACACCAGAACACAACCCCATACGAATGATCTTACCACCACATGTCATGGTATATCCACAGCTTGAGTCTTGTGAGTCTCGACCCCTAGCCCCATGGCCAAACGACCACTCATATCCTCTGCGAAGGGGGCCACTTGCTTCTGCCCAAATAGTAATGAGATGTTTCGTTTGGGAGCTTATGTGTTCTCTCAGGTCCCTGCGATGCTGTCTATGTCTGTCATCAACATACTTTCTATTAGCAGCATCCGTTGGCGATATTGGGTCTCCCAACTGAATGATTTTATTATCTCCCATTTCAAGGTCTCCAGTCATAGTACCGCCACTTTTATCCATTTTTTGTGAGTCGCCAATAGATACATAGGTCTTTGTAGCATATTCCGAGAGGTCGGCGCCCTGAACAGTGTCTGTCGGTTTTTGCTTAGGTCCATAAATACTCGTTTTTATTGACATCTTGTAAATTCAAGAACAACACTAACAGGTAAGTCGTGGTTATTCAATAGCCTTCCTTTATTATCGCGTAACTGAACCTTTAACTCATGCACTGTTCCACTAGTGACACGCTTACATACAGGATTAGTTATGTTCGTGGTTATAATATCACCGAAAGAGCCACCCTCTAAGCCAACAACTTCAAGAAGCGTAGTGGGTGCACCATCTAGCATGTTGTGTGTGGTGCTGACTTGATCGAGGTGAATATATAATGTGTAGAACATGCTAAAGTTGATGGGCCGGTAGGCGGTGTAAGTACCTGAAGGTATCCACCCGAGGCCGTCATCAAGACCCAACATTTTTAACACTCCGTCTGATATATTCACAACTCCATTGTCTGGAACTGTTAGGGTAATAAACCCATTTGCAGCATCAACTTCCAAACCGATACCTAATGGTGTAATCTGCTCCCGAAGAAGGCTGAAACTCCAGAGGCCCGGTTTTAATGAGACAATTTTTCCTCTCTCTCCTGAAGTCCTTGACCGCCATTGAATGGTCTCGTTTGATTCGAGATTGTACCAGCCCACAGTATACGTGATTGACCTTAGGCCAACACATAGATCACCCTCAGTGTTGTCAATAGGTTTTTGCAGGGACACAGCGCCGCCGCTTTGAACATTTGACAGAGTGTGATACATAGCACTATGAATAAACAAGCCTTTAGTTTCAATAGAAAAGCTACCCCATATGGTGCGGGCGGGGTGTATCCAGCCACATATGGTGTGGGAGATAAACTAACCCGACAAACAATTCAAGTTGTTCACAATGGTGGTACATTCACAGCAAAGTTTCCTGATCTATTCAGTAACTATAAGGTGCCGCCGGTAACAGCAGACAAAGTAGTAAAAGACTGATTGACAAATCCAATGCAGTTTTGGCAGAACCAGTTAAACTTTGCAGTGTGGTGTGCATCAGCCGGCTGCGGCGTGTCCTCCCAGGACCACCTCGAGGCTGGAATTCCACCCGTGAAAGCTCTCTACACCTTTCACCTTTATTACACAGTGCGTCGCCTATTAGCAGAACTGCAAGCGCCTCTACCTCAGGATCATGCCTATGACCCCTATAACAATACATATGACAAGAGGGCATATGACAGACTCTGCACTAACTTTGGTGTTCAACCAAACACAGACTGGCGTCAGAAGGCAACCGTAGCTAATAGTGGTCTTGGTATCTTATATGCACATGATGCGTATGGTTACGGGAGTGTCGTCAAGGTTGCTGGTCGAAACGTTCGTTATGACCCTACACGGATGGCCTTTGAGGCGGAAAAGGATACAAAGCCAGGTTTTGCTCACGCGAAAAACCTACAATCCTTTCAGGAGAGAATGGGTGCTGTCTTACATCTAGCACAGGGACCTGAAGCAGATGAGGCCTGGAGTACCTTCATACTGGACACGTCTGAGGGCTTTACACAACTGGCGTTGAGCGAATTAACGACAGCATTCGGACCTATGTCTGGGCCATTCTTAGTGCTCAGGCGCAGACCCGCTCAGAGATACTGGGTGTTGGAACGTCCTTTGATGCCCAAAAACAATTTCAGGCTAACGTTGAGGATGCCATCAACTCCCCAGTGGATATTCCGTCATCTATCCGACGGTATCAGAACGTCCTCCAGAATGCCTCCTCAAAGGTTGATTATGTGTTTGGAACGGGCCTGTACATGGCTCCGTCTGATATGAGCCTCGCCATTGGAGACGTTGCTGGGTACAACAATCTGATTACCATTGCAACTGAGGAGCAGCAGATCGGCAGCAATGCTGATGTCAACTCGGTTCAGGTGGTTCCAGATAGAGGAAGCTTTGACCCTCCGCCAGATACAGATACAGATATGGAACTCTCCTCTCCAGGGCCCGCCCCTATGGCCGAGACCGGTCTGCGTGGGGCGCGCACGAGGATGAGAAAACCGCTCTTATTGTAGGCGGAATCGCTATAGGCTTAGCTGTGCTTTGGTTTGCTACGTAGTAAGTCACGGAGTATCAGGAGGATAACTCCCCCCACCGCCACAACTGCGGCCCATACATGTTCTGCCATCCAACCAGCCACCTTTGCAGCTGACGTAAGCACCCATGATACGATGGATCCAATGATTCCTGGAAGGGCAGCTGCTGCCTTACCGGCTAGGCCCTTCAGGACGTTTGCCAAGGAGTTCAGCTGTTTTTTAATCCATTCCTTTAAACCAGGCTTATCAGCTGGTGTCGGCGTTGGTGCCGGGGTTGGACTAGTGCTCCCTCCACCCGTCAAAGCAACTACAAGGGTCGAGATTTCCAATCCAATCGCAGTGAGTATGGAGGCGATTGTTATACCCTGCTCCCGGAACAGGTCGCGTACACGCTCAGCTAGTGTTGTGTCCTCGTTAAGAAGTCTGTTGATCGTTTCCCTGATGCGGTTAATTTGGGTCCTTAGACGGTTACGGTTTTCAGAGGCAGCCTCAATACGGGCACTCCGCAGGTCCTGCAGCTCTGCAAGCTCATTTGCTTGGAATCTCCATGCTCGACTATCACCCCTCCCTTCCTCCGCCAGGCTTGCCATTTTAGCTTCCCGCTGTTTTATATTCCTTTCTATCTCAGTTATCTTAGCTAGGTTATTGACCAGCTCACCCCTCTGAGTCTGCATAGCCTTATCAAGCCCCATAAGCTCTCTGAGTGGTAGTTCGTTGTCTGTTTGTGTGCCTAGGTCTTGGATGGTGTTATGAACGTCCTCTATGAATCCTGTTTCTTCCACACCACCTTGCTCTGTCACAGCTTCAAGGCTGCTCATTTCTAACATATTTGGAAGTGCAGCTTCCGCTTTAGCAGCAGCTTCGTCAACGCCTTGTAGGGCTTTTACTGCCATTGTGGATAGTTCAGGGGTCACTCCAAGAGCCCGAGCAAGTGGTGTACCACCGTAATCTAGGATACTCCTAGGAGAGAGGAATTTGTTTGGATTGTTCTTCCATGTCAGAAGTTTCAATTCTCGGTCCCACTTAACCCAAAGGTCACCTTGTTGAGACGATCTAAACTCCAGAGTGGCCCGCAGCCCATGCTTAGACACTGCCTTCTCCCACCTCTTAACTAAGACTTCAGTTTCTTCTTTGGAAGCCACCTGATCTTCTGTTAACCCAGCAGGCATTTCAATAATAGCCCATGGTGGCATAGTCGAGTACGACGTATCTAAAGTTTCGTCAATCATGTTAGTCTCCTCATCATCAAAGCTAGTCTCATTCCTATCCCCTCCCATAGCCCCTTCCTCCTCTGGGTCGTCAAATGCTGGGTTATCAAACTCCATGTCTGTGTGTTAAAGATATAAGTGTAATTAAACATTCAACATGACGAGTACTTACGGACGCAAACTAAACCCACACCGCCGGATACGCGAACACCTCGGGGTAAAGGGCGTGCGACAATCTGTAGTCGTTACAAACAATCCAAGCACTATTGATCAGAACCAACAACTGCTGGTTCGCTTCCCCAATCTAGGTGCAGAAGACGTCATTGTTCCAGGGACAGCACGGCTGGCCTTTACAATCACGCTGACCTCGACTGATATTAACCGCAGCATTGTGCAAAACCTGGGCCGCGCCGTGGTTAAGAAAATGACAATCAAGATTTCTGGCAATGAGGTCATGTCTATTGATGACAGCGATATGTACCACTGTTACCACGACTTGTGGCGGACAGCACAGGAGAGACAGGGCCTTCAGTACCAGGGCATTGACACATCAGATGATAGAAACGCAACTAAGATACGACTGGGGGCAGGAGACAAGGTTGATACCGAGGAAGAGGACAAGGCGGTAGCCGATGTGTATGGTAACAGGTTCTACGTTCCGCTTGATTTTGAACTCCTCGAGAGCCACATGCCATTCTACCAGAGCGCGCTTAATGACAGACTGGAATACGAGCTCACGTTCAACGACTACAACCGCGTGATTCACGCAACAGGCGACACCGCTGCAAGCTACAAAATTGATGGCATCTCGCTGGAGTATGACATGGTTACCCAAACAGAGTTGGCCCGCATGATACGCACCCAGTACACAGGTCGACTCTCGATTCTGTATGACCGTGTGCTTCGTCACAGGAAACTTGTATACAATAAAAGAGATACACTGTGGAACATCAACCTGAACGTGCCGGCTCGCAGCATGAAGGGCATCCTACTGCTCTTTGAAGACCCGACCAATGTTTCATACGCCAGGAAAACAGAGTCGTTCTACAACCCAAAGATAACGAAGGTCGAGGTGACCATTGAGGGCATCCCCAATCAGCTCTATGCCCAGGGCATGCGTGGCTACCAGCAGTGGGACGAGGTGAAGAAGGCCTATGCAGCAATGTGTAAACGAGACCCCAGTGTAGCAATAGCTGCATTGTCAGACGTGTCCCTAGGAGAGTACCTAACCACTAAGTATTTATTATGCTCTGTGGCTCGACTTAAGGACGAGTGATGACGACCAGCTGCACGGTAGTGGCAGGGCTGTGGAGAATGCGTCTGAGGGCATCACCATACAGATCACAAAAAAGGGAGAGGCGGCCGGTGCATTGAACGTTTATATGTATATTGTAATGGATGCACAGCTTAACATTAAAGATGGCAGGTTCGTCAGCGCAGTCTACTAAGTTTACATTTCCAGATGGCCCCTGTTCGGCAATTGTTTGTGGGCAGACAGGATGTGGGAAAACCGCATTCATCCTCGACCTACTTGAAGGGCCCTTCTTTGGTGCCTTCGAGCATATTGTAATCCTCTGCCCTACCATACATTTCAACGAGGCCTATCGGACGCGGTCATGGGTGTGGGATGATTCAGAGGTGTACGTGGTTGATCCAGGGGAGCGGCTCCATGACCACCTGAGGGCTTTCTACCATTGTTTTAAGGGCGAGCCAACCCTGTACATTATTGATGACTGTTCGGCAACAAAGGCCCTAACCAAGAAGAAAGACATGTTATCCGAACTGGCCTTTAGCGGCCGCCATGCGCAACAAAGTGTCTGGGTCCTCACCCAAAAGTACAACTCTGTGCTGACGGACTTACGTGAGCAGACTCGCTGGATGGTGCTCTTTCACACCAAGGACCGTGACTCGTTTGAAGACGCCTTACGTGAAAATGATGTAATTCCAACAAAGGAGGAACGTGCCACAGTACGCCAACTACTAGCAAAGACCAAGCACGCAAAACTGCTGCTGAAGACTGATCAGCCTACTGCATATGCCGTCGATTGAAGTGATATTGGCCTTGATAGCAGCCGCTGCCTCAGTAATCAATTTAGGTTTCTTTATCTGGGTAGCGGTGCAGTATTTTGAAGCTCGAAGGCGTATACGTATATTCATGGATCCTGATACCATTATTGATAAACTCCTTGAACAGGACTCGACTGGCTTAGCAGAGACAAAGTCTGGGGGAGCGGAACCTAGTTGCACCCCCTAGTGTAGATATGTCTTCTAAGAGAGATAGGCTTGCTGCCGTCATAGCCGGAGGTCAGGGCCGTCAGTACCTTGGTTTGAAGGGCCTTACAATTGACCAGGTTGAATCAATGTCTGATGAAGAGATCATAAAGCTGTATGTGAAATACGAGGCTCGGCTAGGTGCCAGCATGACACGTACTCTAGGTCAGACACTGCTACAGCTGTACTCAGGTATTGCTTGTATGTTTCTACCAATCCCACCAGAACACCAGCCAAGGCTAATTACAGACCTCGAGACGGACCCGTTTGTTGGACACGCGCTAAGCACTGCCACTTGTGAGCTATATCATTGCTATGGTATGTTTTTAGCTCCCTTAACTGCGGCTTTAACAACAGTTAAGCACTGTCAATTTAGAAAAACAAGCACCGAAACAACAGGGGCCGGTGGAGAGGAAGACACCACTTCCTTGCTATAGTATGTGTTTAACTCCGCTATAGCATGTGCTTAACTCCGCTATAGCATGTGCTTAACTCCACTATAACAGGTGCTTACTGAGAGCTGTCAATTGGACAAATAAATTTAGTAAGTAAACATGGAAGAAACGAACATGAATCAAGGGGAGACAACACCGGTGGAGATAACGTCAGTGACAAAAAACGCTAAAAGGGTTGCGGCAGGACGAAAGGGTGCTGCAGCTCGAAAAGCCAATCAAAATAAGCTTCTGAGAGAGCTCCGAGAGGCTAAGGCAGCGCTTACATATGGTAGAGATGAAGCTGTCGAGCCAATATCAACGAGCAAACCTATGGAAAGGTGGACGTGGTCAACATGGGCTGTGCCTTTGGTTGTCGGCGGTGTTGGCGTGTTGGCATTGTATTGCTACAGGCACCAGATGGTAGCTTCACACCCTAAACAGGTTGTGGTACAAAAGCCTCCAGACGCTCATTTAAAGGATCCGTTTTATATGGAATAAGATGACAACACCAATTACTGATGGAAAAATGCTCGTCAACGCTCTGTACCACGGTGTAGTTGTTTCCGGTATTTCAATAGGCTATGCCAAGCTTGCTAAGATGGCTCTGGGTGGTGGGGTGCCACGTCTTGATTTCACCCCACGGGACCTGGCTATGGCTGTTGCCGATGTATCACTAGCTATGGCCACAAAGGATATGCTAATTAAACAAGGAATCTTACCAGTTGATATACTGAAGTAATGGCCACACTCGCGCTGCTTGTTGGGGGTGCTCTTGTTAACGCCCTTGCATTCTCTGGGAGCAACTTTTTATTCTCTAAATTACGAGGCAGCCAAGTGGACGCGGAACGTAAACGCCATGATATGGCAATCGAGCAGCTTCAATATGCTCAGGCAGCATGGGCCAAGAAGAGAACTGAGCGCTTAGACTTCATCAATGAGCAACTGCGCCGCCAGGGCCACGCCGAGCATACTTTTAAGGATGCGGACGAGGCTATGCGTGAGTACGCCTTAATTACGAATAAAACCGTCGACCCGCTGGGCTCTGAGCCTCAGCTTTCAGACTTCTACGAGCCCTCAGATGAACAGAGGGGGCGTGAGGTGGCGTTCATTATACTGGGTATGGCTGCGACTGGGCTGGTTGCATACAGGCTTGCTAAGTAGGTCATTTGGAGACTCGAACGTTTACTGTATATGGATCGTCGCATGCAAGAGATCTACTATAGTCCTAAGGGATACTGGAAAGGCATTACTGCTATCAAGAAGCTTGCGACAGAAGCGAGGGTTTCTGAGGAAGTTGCCAGGGGGTGGCTAACAAAGCAAGCTATATGGCAAATCTACCTGCCAGTGCCAAAACACATTCCCAGGCCAAAGTTTGATGTCCCTGTCCCCAATGAGGTTCACCAAGCCGATCTCTTATTTCTTCCTCATGACGTTGTGAAGCGCCGGACTTACAAGTATGCCCTAACATTGGTTGATGTGGCCTCGCGCTACAAAGCGGCTGAGCCATTGACTACAAAAGAGGCTAAGGAGGTCGCAGGTGCACTTGAGAGGATATACAAACGAGGACCGCTGCATTGGCCTAAACTTCTTCAGGTGGACCCCGGACGGGAGTTTATGGGTGCAGCGAATCAGCTGTTAGTAAAACATGGAGTATCAGTCAGGCGTGGCCATGTGAATATCCATCGAGACCAGGGTATAGTGGAACGCTTTAACCGAACCCTTGCTGAACGACTCTTTGGTCACCAGTATGCCGTAGAGTTAAGGGATACTGGAAAACGATCGACTGAGTGGGTTTCTCGACTGCAGGCTGTAGTCTCTGCGATAAATAATGAGGTGACCCGCTTGACTGGGAAAAAACCTAAAGATGCTATAAAGGCAAAACGAGTTGCACAAAAGCCCTCTGCAGTCGTACCAGGGCGCCCTCTGGGGGTCAAAGAGCAAAAGCTTCCCTCTGATGTTGGCGTTCGCTACCTCTACCAGCCTGGTGAGGCAGAGCAAGACCACCGGCGGCGGGCCACTGACCCTGTGTGGTCGCTCAATGTTTACCGGATTGGAAGCTCTGTCACTAAATCTGGTGAGCCTGTACTATACTATTTGCTGGATGGACCTCTCCGTGGCTTTGTAAAGGAGGAGTTGCTTGTGGTGCCGCCCGATACCCAGTTACCGCCAGACGGTATTATCAATTAGACTAATAGATATCTATATATATAACAATGGTAGTATTTGACAATAAGTGCCCATGGATATTGCTCGGAAAGAAAGTCCCCTGTAACAGGCCCTGTACGCAAGAGCAAGAGTTTTGTAACTTACACAGATATAAGATAAAACATGGTGTCATTAATCGTCTTTGTTCGGGTTGTCAGAAGGCTATAAAAAATAATAAGGTAGGATTGTGCATGGATTGTGGGTTCGATAAAGTCAACCACAGTCGTCTTCGTCTTGCCCAAAAGATTGTTTCACAACGGCCTATAGCTGGGGACATGCCAGTCAGCGCCACTGAACGGGGATTCCCCACTGTATAAAAATAGAAATCTTGTGGCGCTGTCAACAACATGGTTTGTCGGCTATGTGCGACGAAGCTTGGCACCTTGTCAGAGACGGGTGTTTACTGCATAGGTCAAAGTCCGCTCGCTGTATTGTTGTTGCCTTTTATGTATCAACGAATTCCTTTTAGACTAATGGAACTGTATAGTAAACATGACTCATAATCAGCGAGCACGTGAAGCCCAAAATGATTATGTTTCAATTCACGGTTTTAAGCCTCCTTATCCACACTCTAAGGTTGCACTCAAAGCACTCCAAGTGCGTAATGAATATGACCGTACATACAAGGAGATGTTTGCTAGATTAAAGGCTGGGGTGGCACGCATCCCTGTCCCCACTGCTGCCCCACGCAGACCAGTCCCTGCCCCACGCAGACCTGTCCCTGCCCCACGCATCCCCGCAACCCAGTCCCCAGTCCCCACAGCGCGTCTTGCCTTCAAGAAGACTAAGTGGGCTGTTAAAAACTATTTGCGTGGATGGGTGATGAACGTTCCTGAGTCTCACCCCCTTAGCTCGGACCTTATGATGTTCTTTAAGGGCATGCGTCGGAAGATGCATAAAGTTTTGACTGGTGAGCTGGAAGAGCTAGGTGGAATCAAGTGTCAGTTTGCCCTTAAGGTAAGACTCTCCAAGCACGCCGATGATGACAGCACTGATTATTTTGAGCCTGTATTGCGTAATAAGCAGCAGGTGGTTCTCTCCCTAGAAGATATTAACGATGAGCTGGACCAGTGCAATGCTAATATCCAAGAGCGGTTGGAGAAGTGGACCAACCAAGGTTCTGGCTGGGAGTTTCAGGCGGTCACAACTCTGTGGATTGATATTGCCAACTACCAGCCATTGAAAGGTGGCTCCTACCTGAAACTGCCGAGAAAGCTGGCGGTAAAGAAGGCAATTAGAAACGTAAAAAACACAAATGACCCACACTGCGTTCTATATTCCATTGAAGCGGCTCTGCACCCGGTTGCCAAGGACCCGCAGCGACCATCGAAATATAACATTAAGCCGCTCTTAAGACTCTTAGAAGGAAAAGGCGTGGACTATCCAACACCTATCTCGCAGATTGAGAAGATAGAAAAACATGCTAAAGTAGGCGGCTTGAATGTCTTTGGCTGGGATGGAAAGGCCACCATCGTTCACCGTATCAGCAGACAGCCTGGTCCATGTATAAACCTCATGCTGATTGAGGAGGACGGTAGGTTTCATTACACGCAGATCGACGACCTGAACCGCCTGCTGTATGACCAGAGTAAGTACGAGCACCGCAAGTTCTTCTGCGAGCGATGCTTGCATGGATACACCACTGAGAAACTGCTCCTGGCGCACAAACCTGAGTGCATGGGTATCGGGCAGACTGCTGTGCGAGTTGACATGCCTGAGGAAGGGAAGAACATATTATCCTTCCAGAACTGGCAGAAACAGCTTGCTGTCCCCTATCTTATCTATGCCGACTTTGAGGCGCTCACAGTGAAGCTTCCGGGACCTGCGCCTAATCCTGGTAAGAGCAACACGCAGAGAACACAGGAGCATGAGCCATGTGGTTACGGCTATGTGGTTGTCCGATGTGATGGGCAGACAGAACCCCCCCTGTGGTTTATAGAGGAAGCGATGTTGTGGAGAAGTTCTTACAGGCTCTGCAGCAGGAGGAGCAAAAGATCAAAGCAGTTCTGTCCAAGCCTGTCCCTATGCGGATGACTCGGGAGGATAGAAGGGCACATAAGGCTGCAACTCACTGTCATGTGTGCAAGAAAAAACTGGACTGTGACTCTGTTCGCGATCACTGCCATATAACAGGCTTGTACAGAGGGCCAGCCCATAACGTGTGTAACCTGAAACTTCGGCTGAGTCCCAAGACAACACCCATCCCTGTGGTGTTCCATAACCTGCGGGGCTACGACTCCCATCTCTTGATGCAGGGTATAAGCAAAGTGGAGGGCAATATCAACTGCATCCCAAATAACATGGAGAAGTATATCTCCCTGTCGGTCGGACAGTTGCGCTTCATTGACAGTGCACAGTTCCTCCTGGCCTCGCTCGACAAGCTTGTTTCTGCTAACAACCCAGATGCCTTTGCTGTGACGGAGGAATACGAGCCAGACCAGATGAAGCGGCGCTTGCTGCTGCGTAAGGGAGTGTATCCCTATGAGTTCATGGATGGCTGGGATAAGTTTGATGCTCCACTGCCGCCGATCCATGATTTCTACAGCAAGCTCTCTGAACAGGGTATATCTGCTGCAGACTATGAACACGCACAGAAAGTCTGGAACGCGTTCGGTTGTAAAAACATGGGGGACTACCATGACCTTTACTTACGCACGGATGTACTACTCCTGGCCGATGTGTTTGAAACATTCCGCAAAACCTGTCTTAAGCAATACGGGTTGGATCCGGCCCACTACTATACCAGCCCCGGTTTGTCGTGGGATGCGCTTCTTAAGAGCACAGGGGTGAAACTCGAGCTTCTCACCGATTATGACAAGCACCTGTTTATTGAGAAGGGGCTGCGCGGTGGGATAAGCATGGTATCACATCGCCACGCTAAAGCGAACAACCCATACGTGGAGGGCTTTGAGCAGGATAAGCCAGCGAGCTATATCCAGTACCTCGATGCCAACAACCTGTATGGGTGGGCGATGAGCCAAGCCCTACCTACTTCGGGTATTGAGTGGGTGGAACGGCCTGAGAACCTAGAGATCCAGGACCATCCCGATGATGCTGAAACGGGGTATATACTTGAGGTTGACTTGGAGTATCCTGCTGCGCTTCATGACGAACACAACGATTACCCCCTAGCGCCGGAGCGGCTTCTTGTGCAAAATGAGTGGTTGTCAGACTACCAGAAAGATCTCCTAGGTGCATTGGGGAGCACCGGAAATGGAGTTGAAAAGCTGGTGCCCAACCTGCGGAACAAGGAGAAGTATGTGGTACACTACAGGAACCTCAAGCTATATCTGTCTTTGGGGTTGAGACTCACCAAGATTCATCGTGCGCTTGTCTTTGACCAGAGTCCATGGATGGAGCCTTACATAAGGATGAATACAGATCTGCGCAAGGCCGCCAACAGCGACTTTGAGAAGGATCTCTATAAACTTATGAATAACTCCGTCTTTGGTAAAACGATGGAGAATCTCCGGAGGCGAGTCGACGTTAAGATTGTGCGCTCATCGGAAAAAGAAAAAATACGTGGGCTTGTTGCCAGCCCCGCCTATGCTCGACAAAAAGTGTTTGACGATGATCTAGCTGCCCTGCATATGCACAAGACTCGCTTAGTGCTGAACCGCCCGGTCTACGTTGGCATGTGCATTCTGGACCTCTCCAAGCACTTGATGTATGACTTTTACTACAATACCATGAAGGCTAGATATGACAGTAATATTAACCTGCTTTACACAGACACAGACTCGCTGCTGCTTGAGATCCGTACCACTGACGTCTATGCTGATATGAGGGAGGATGGGCATCTCTTTGACACTAGTAACTTTGACCCTTCTCATGCCCTACACAGTGACAAAAACACAAAATGGTTCTGGGTAAGATGAAGGATGAGTGCGCTGGCGTGCCCATCAAGGAGTACGTTGGTTTGCGCCCTAAGATGTACTCTATCCTGATGTCTGATGAGGGCGAGATAAAAAGAGCTAAGGGTGTGAAGAAGGTGGTGGTGAAGAAGCATCTACGACACGCTCAGTACGTGGAGTCACTGTTCGACCAGAAGCAGTTTCGCCACGGAATGAACATGCTCAGGAGTGACTGCCATAAAATATATGGGCTCCACGTTAACAAGGTGTCTCTCTCCCCCTTTGACTCAAAGCGGTGGATAGCTCCAGGTGGTGTAGACACTCTGGCCTATGGGCACGTGTCGATATGTTGAACATATGATAGCTGAGGTATAGAATGAGCACCGATGAACATATTGGGGTGGCCGAGCTGCAAGCAGATGTGGAACATATATGGGAGGAGAAGGTGGACCTTGAGAATGATGTGAGGGATTTGGAATCAAAGTATGAGGACCTTTTGGAGCGCGTGAGTCGTTTAGAAGAGCTTATTCCTCAGGGTCCTGGTGTAGAGGAGAAGGTGAGGGAATTGGAATCGAAGTATGAGCACCTTTTGGAGCGCGTGAGTCGTTTAGAAGAGCTTATTCCTAAGAGTCCTGTTGTAGATGGTTGACATTGCTGTCGCCCTCTTTAGTGGGCCTATACCATAGGGGCTGGAAGGGCTGGGCTCATATGGTGTGGGGGGAGGTGCGAGCGGTTCGCTGGCTCATGTGAGTCACCCTGTGTGTTTTCTGGGTTGCACCAGGTGTGTCATAATCATATGAGACTGGTGTGCCAGTATTACTGAACTTGAGGGTCGTGTAAAGGAGTTGATATTACATACAGAGTATATGAAAGATGAAAAATAGTTTGCATCTGAATGATATGGAGACTAAGTATGATGACCTTGTGAAACTGCAGGACATGGTGAGAGGTTAAGAACAATGATCTTATGGAGCGAATGGAACACCTAGAGGACCTTGTTTGCAGGTTGTGAACGACATACTAGTTCACCAACAAACTAGCCCCTCGGCCCCGTTTGGGGGTCTGGTCCGAGGGGCCCTAGGGTGAGCAAATATCTTGTATAAGCCGTCCAAGGGTCAGTAGTATATATAAAGGAGGTAGGTGTGTGTTGCACCATATGAGATAGGTGTCTTAATCATGTGAGACTGGTGCGCCAGTACCGCTACTCCCTATACTACTCAGGGTCTTCCCTTTATCAGCCAATGAGCTCAATCAACTTCTCTGAAGAATATGTCTGTCAATTCAATCAACTTCTAAGCTGAATAAGCTTCTTTCTTCAATCAGTCTCTCAGCTCTATCATGTTTTGATTAATACATCTCTATTATGCTTCGATTAATAGATCACCCTGTATATACTTCCCAGTTTATTAAACCTTTCAGTTGAAACAACTGTTGCAAATGGTACAATTAATTGTATCTTTCGTTTTCTCGCAAAGTAAGCTGGGAGAACAGCGGGTGTCACTAGACATAGTGTTGTACAATGGTCGCCGCAGCTGTCTGCTGGTCTCAAAGGCACGCCCTCACGTGCGGCACGCCACGCTAATATTTCCTTGAGTCAGCAAAATCATTGTCAATCTATCATGGCCACGGACAGCATGATTGCCTTAATAAATTTGATCGCTTGTAAAATCATCATTAACGTGTGATGGTAATGAAAATTGGTTAAACTGTATTTGCCAAAAATTTTAAATCAATGATAACTTGGTCAATTATGGGCCATTTTTGGAAAAAAAAATTAACTTCCAGATACAGTTCGCCAAGTTCCCCCATATACATATGGGCCCCATTCGTTAAAGGGTCAAATGGAGAGTGTGGTTAATACTGAGAGGGAGATTACAGAGAGGACACAGAAGTGGGTCAGAAAGAGAGCGTGGTCAATACTGACAGAGCAAGAATAAATCTGCACAGAAACCAGTATAACAGGTAGTCAGCGAGAGTGTGATAGCAGAAAGTAAATTGTCTAAAAGAAATGTGATTAACAAATGGTGACAGACAGGACCTCATCATTTACAAGGCTTGAACAGAGGGACGAAGCCTCCTGACGTTTACAACGTAGAGTTTAAAGTGGATATGGCCGCTGCTTTTATAGAAAAGTGTTTACGCCCTCAAAAGGTCGTCCGGCGTGCTTTAAAGGAGACAACGCTGGGCGAGTTAACCGCAAGTGGCTTTTTCAAATTCACAGGAATGTAGAGAGTAGGCACTGAGTGCGATGTTGTTTCCTTCGTCAAAAGTCAATGGCCAATGGGCTCACCTGACTAAAATAGAGGCGTAGTTATCAACTGACATTAACGACTTAGATCACATGATTAGGATGCGGCTGGAAACTAGTCACGACTTCTTGCAGCCCGTCTCTTGTTTGGCGTAGTTTATTTTTCAGCAAAAATGAGATATATCGAGTGCTTGGGCCCATCCTTTTATTTCGTATGTTATTCAGCTATTCACGTTTGTCGATGAAGCACATCCAATCGAGTCTTCAAAGACTCTATTTATCATCAAATAGAAAGGAGGAGTGTTTTATCACTTGGGTGCCTATGCTCTGTTGTGTGAGTTCCGTGAAACTCTTTTCATCAGCACAATATCAACTTTATCGCACGTAAAATGCAATATATAGTGCTGTCATATAGCGGGTAATATATACTCACTACAACACACATCACCTGTCATTTATATTCACTGTAGCCCAGTTAACATATCTTCAGATGATATATATCAAACCAATTTGCGAAACATACTCAAATATTGAGTCACCACTTATCCTACACTGGGCAGGATGTGGGAGAATTGGCGTGGGATATTGGCAGGCGAAAATGAAGAGTGAATCCTCTTAGCGAAGCTATAAACTCTGCAATAGAGCTCCGTGAATAAAGGGCCGCTTGAGAGCACAATTATTCAGTCCATTACTCATCCAACGTTGAGTGGATTTAGCATACATTGATTGAGTAAGAAGAGTAGTTGACTTCTTAAGAAGTGCCATTAAAATTTATTCATTTTTAGCTTTTGGAAAAATATTACTGGCGACAATCTGAAGTGCTATTAGCCATGCATCTCTGGTTTAAACCATTATAAAAAGTGTATTAGCAAAATAACTATTTACATTTTAGTTTAAGGAATGCTTAGAAGATGTACTGAAGAAACTGTTATTGTTATCACACCGACTAGCCAACATCTGAAGCAGAGCCACTAAATGAATTGACTGATATTTCTTTAACAGTACATAATTTTTTTACCGAGGTATTGCCGCGTGGGTCAGATCACATTCGGTCAGTCAGGGTGAACCGGGTGACATGGTATCCAATCGCGGAGGGCTGGGCGCAGTTTGACAACCGTAGGCATTTGTAATGGGTGGGTGTGCAGAGAGGGCAAGCCACCGGTACACTCAGCAACAGGCACCCAAGTCAGTTCATTAAACGAGCTCGTCCGGCAGTGTTCAGTTTCGACTGACTCATAATGTATAAAATATTATTATACATGTCGCTGTCACTCGGCGAGTTTAACTACCTTGGGTGCCTGTATCCTCAGCGGAACGATCGGCTGATGGGGTTTTATTCCGTCATCTAAGTAAGCGCATTCGGCTTTGTATGTAGTCTAACAAAGATGAGGGACGAGCCGAAGGGGTAGTTTCTTTACATGGCCACCTAAATACATGTTAGTTACTCCGCAGACTTACTTTATAAGGAATCAAACTGTGTTTTCCTTCGTAAAGGAGATGAATGCAAATCGAAACAGAGTAAAAATGATGTTTTGTTTCTACCTCGATCTGAAACTAAGGTCAAGGAACCCCTGAATATCTCCGTGGATAATCGTCCGATCTTTGCACACCTTTTTAAGCCTTATTCAATTGCAAACGTTTTCTAAATATATGTAATTGTAGTAAATTAATAGTTTACCCAAGCGGCCCAGGTCGAAAAATCGTGGTATCAGTCCAAATGTAAGCCAACTCATTATGAAGATTTCTACCACGTTAATACACGTCCGATTGCAATAAAAATGTGATCTAATTTTATCAGTGACAGCGTTAGCCGCATCGTATAATTTCATTGATGTTGATGACATCACTTCAGATTACGAACGCATTAAATTTTATAGAAAAATTACCACTTCAGTACCTAGTATTTCTGCGCATTACACTTTGATTTTTATGAATGTTTATATACTCTTGAAGCTTAACTTTTACAATTGACATGTTATATCAAAATATGCGTCGTTTTCAAAGCGCGATGAGTTTTAAAAAATGTTTCACTTGGACAAATTTTTCCAAAAATGACACAAGTTCAATGTTCAATACGTCCATGTTTTAGAATTCCATTTTAATAATTTACCTATTCGGAAAGTGAAATGTAATTGTAAACTTTTTCTATATATATGTAATTTTAAATAATGCAGGTCGAAAATTTCTGGCGGCCAAAATCTCTAAACTTTTTAATTTCGCTATTTGTTCACTAATTATCGTTCGACCGTAAAATTATATTTTCTAAAATCCGATACAATTAACTTTCATAATTGACATATACTATCAAAATATTCGTCGTTTTCAAAGCGCGTTGAGTTGAAAAAGCATATTTCACTCGGTCAATTTTCGTCGAATTTTCGATGGCTGATAAAATAGTTAATATCGGTTCAATAGTCATAAAAATTAGCTCAGATGTGGACAGCGCGAATCTAATCCGCAAATTTTATTGATATCGGTTGCCTCACTTCCGGTTTCGAACGAATCAAAGTTAAATGGGGCTGAAATCTGAAGTTATCGCGTCGTTTGTTCGTCGTTAATGGTCGTATCGTAAATATATATATATATTTATGTATAGTATATATATATATATATATATATATATATATATAGATATATATATATATAGATATATATCTATATATCTATAGATATATATATATATATCTAGTCTATGTATATATCTCTATATATATATATCTTATCTATATATATATATATATATCTATATATCTATATATATATCTCTATCTATCTATATCTATATATCTATATCCTTACTTATATATTCCCCAAAACTTTGACAGGCAAATCACCAATACCTGGTCTTTTAGCAACTGGAACCATCCATAGACATCCGATTTACCCCCACCTGTGGCTAACACACACAGGGTAAAACGCTGATAAAACGCTGCCAATAGCTTTGATTTGTATCATATGCCACTCCGTACTCAAGCATAATCTGTTTTAGATGGCTTTCCATTATCTGTTATCGACACGAGTGTCGTAGCATTATTTATTTATAATAAAGATTACTACTGATGAAGAGTCATGTAATATACGGAAGCAAGTGATATTAACAATAATATACATGAAACGTTTTGGCTAATTCATTAAACAACTAAACACATTTAAATCTTACCAGGATATGTGTTCAATTATCAGGATGTGACGTCCCAGAAAAGTGATCACCACCTAAGAAAAACTCCAATAGTAAATTATGTTGTTGGTATTTCTGTAGGAGCAATTTTATAGCTTTTCCATCTTCTATTCGCATTTATGTGTCTCACTGTCTACTTTCATCATCTTCATATTGTACAGATCGTCACCAACACGTTTAACCCTTTTTGTTAAAAACACATACATACGATGAACACTCTATGTGTAAGCAAAATTACATATTGTAATATTTCTGTGTATTGTGTAAGCGTCAATCTAAAAAGAGTAAAAACTATTTGTTACATATGTTTATTTGACCTAAAGGGAAATGCTACAGTTCACTGCCGCGCCACCCAGCGGCCGTCGCGTAACTGCACGTCCTTTGGCTTCAAAGTAATTTGTGCGGACATAGCGACGAATTATTTCCGTTGAGTTTAGATCAAAGTCACACCGCATGTACAACACAATCCAAGTTCAAATATAAATGACCTAAGGTTCAGAAAGAAAATATACTGCCACTAGGTCTCTGGCCTTTGCTACACTAGGAAAATTTGTCAAGACGAGCGTGCTAGAACAACGAAGAGCATCTGCAGCTCGGATGGTGAATCTAAATAAAGCAGTTATTAGCAGTTGTGAATATGATCTTCGACCTGATGAATATGGTGACGATGTGTCTTGTAGTCAACAGACTGCAACTTCGGCATCTGACATTAGCATACAGAAGAAAGGGCGAAGAAGGGTTGGTGTCGCTTTTTGGTGACAAAGATATAAATGGGCACATAAGAGTTACTAAAAGTGAAAGAGTAATTTCATCTGTTGCCAGTTACCTGAGTCATAATTTCATCTGTTGCCAGTTACCTGAGTCAACAATGTTTCTGGCTATGATTCATCGAGTGTTAATGGTATGTCTTTTGGAATTTATACTGTTCGAAAATTGATAGTTACTAGTCGTTATTGTATGTTGTTTGCTATGTATATGTCAATGATATAATATTTTGTACGTCATTTTTAAAGTTATACAAATAAACATATATATTTTATAATAATCCATAGCAGTCATTTTATGTCATTTTTAAAAATGTTCAAAAGTCAGGGGTGTTTTTAAAAAATTACATTTTTTAAATTTCTGTTCATAGTGCTTATATCACTGCACCATATTAGCAAGTTTACTTCAAAAGTCAGTGGTCAAAATTTTTTTATGAAGGTTTGAATATTGTAATAGACCACACTCACGCAATACAACAAAAAATTCATTGTGGCTTCCACAATAGATTATTAAATGGCTTGCCGTAGAGTGCGGCGAAACAATCTTTTTTGCTTGATTTTATGTAAAGCAGATATTATTCTGTCTGTATGTCAAATATAATGTAATTCGATGTACGAACTTTTCTATAGAACCAAAATATTATCAAAAACGCATAATTCCCATTGGCTTAGCATGTGGATCTTAAATTCTTCATGCTCAGAAATTTACACCCGTGACCTATAGTTTTTATTTTACATCTCTTTAGCTTTATATACGAGCTTACGCTGTGCAAAAATTCGTGAAAATCTATGTACGAATTTAGAACTGTCGCAAAGTCTTTAATTCATGCGAATAAATGAGGTCCAGGCTCCAAAAACACGAAGCCACCCGGCTTTGAATGTATATAAAGCAACATATAGAGGTTATGGCGTTGCTCCCCATATACAAGATCTGTGCACTAGCATTGTGATAAAATTGTCAGGAGGCATTAAGTGAACTTGTTTACAAACCACATTTGCAATTGCCCTTGGTAATGAATAATTAGTTGTTGAAAGTGGTGCTTGTGAGCACTTGTACATATCATATAATATGATGGTGTCGAGGTCTTGGGCATGTCTATTTCAGGCGTATTCTCATATAACCGTGCACGTAACACTTTCTGGTGTATGCAGTCAACCACGTGTGTTGGAGGGGTGGGGTCGGTGGTGGGAGGGGAGGAGCAGTAAGGATACACCTGAAAGCATCCACTATATATTCAACAGCTTTTGGGGGACGAGTGAGATTCGATCAACTGGTTTAGTAGAACGAGCTTTGGGACATAAAACGTTGCCGAATTTCTGTTAATCGTGATTATGCAACAGGTTTTACAATCTGTAGGCTGCAACAAAATACAGTTAACATAAAAAACGTGGAAATGGTAAACAAACTTGGGTGTTCAAATGGTGGTAATTGAATAATTGCATATTGAATTGACAGTAACTATTGTAGCCAGTCCCCCCGGCGCAGCGGTTAATTACATAGTCTTTCGACCCACAGGACCCACAACCTGACTTGCTAATCGTGACTGGGATGATTTCATAGAATGACGGCCCCATCTTTGAAAAGGTCTGCAAAGGTCCTCCGAGGTTCACGTGCTCCCTGGCAGTGGCCTCGCGTGTACATCGCAAAACGCCCATATAATTGACCAGCTGTTCGGGTCGTATCGAGTGCTCTTTCGGGGAGGTAGATCGCTTACCTCAGATGAGCACTCACGCTCAATATTTTGCAATGAGCTTCGCTTAACTTCGTATGTCACATGACAGACAATTCTCCACTCAGAACCTGCTTTGCACCACTTATTTGAGTGGTAATAGTAGTGTTTATGGCAGGAAGTGGTGCTTGTGATCACTGGTACCTACTATAATTTGCTGATGTCGAGATCGTGAGTGTGTCTGTTTCAGGGGTATTCTCATTAAATCGTACACCACAACCTTTTTGGTGTATACAGTCAATCGTGTGTGGAAGGGTGGGGGGATGTTAGGTAGAGGGTGGAGCAGTAATGATACACCTGAATGCATCCGCCGTATTTGCGGTGACGTGTGAGATTCATATCAACATCCTGGTTTAGTAAAACGAATATAGGGACATGATACGTTGCCGAATTCTATGTTGAACCTACTCCAAATAATGGGAGAGGGTGTGGGGTGGGGTGTGGGGTGGAGGTGTGGGGTGGAGGTGATAGGGTAGGTGAAAGAATACCTGATCACAGCAATGCAGACGTATCGCTTATTTTAAAGCGCCTATGAGTTTATATCGAGCTGTCCTGGCTGCTCGTCGACGCGGTTCAGATGAACAAACGCCCAGTCATATGGGCGCGGTCGATTTTAACATTAAGCATTTCCGACGCAGCGTGGTGCTTCTGTTCTGATTGAGAGGAGAATTACCAGGGGCGTTATCCATCGTCAGGGGCGTTACCCATCGTCAGGGGCGTTACCCATCGTCACTCAACGTATTCAGAGTCAGTCCGTTGTCTGTCAAGTTATATATCACACTCTGTGTATCTCACACTTATTGGAACTTCTTGTTTGCCTCTGCAGTTTTTTACCCTTTGGTCCGCCAGCTGAAGAAATAAACAAGGTGTTTTCACATCTTCGAGTGTATTTCTTGTGAATCGGGATCGGGTTCACTATCTGTAATTCTACGGTGCTCCAAGGCATGTGGCAGACAGTACAATCATCTTTTTATATGCTTGGCCATAGGCTCCGTTAATTCTTCCTGTTATTCACATCAATCGCTGATAACTGTCTTCACTAGCTCTTTCAAATCTTTTCTCGGTAGCATTCTAGTTAGGAGGACAATATTGCGGTGACCACTAACAAGATAAAAATAGAACTTAAATGATTATACACATAATTATTGGGTCTATATAAACAATGCATAATCTAGAAGCTGTTTCAATGACAAAATGGATGTTTTTTTTATATAGGGCTACAACGTAATGTCGTCATAATCCGACTCACTATGTGTCCGGAAAAAGGTGCAAACACAGCCAGATTGGCTCCAACACAAGGGGATGCCGGTAGAAATGCTATACAGGATATAGCGACGTCACACCAAAGAGCCTATAGCGACGTCAAGAGAGCTCACTCTGACTGGATGAGTTGGGCAAGCCATTGTAAGTAAATTTCATTCAGACAGATATCCCAGACTAGTTTGAACTACAAGTTCCTTTGACTGATTCTCCTTCTCGACCCGTCTCTACCGCCAGTTGGTACTAAGCATGTGAGACCATGTCATTCGCTTTTCTGAAGTCATACCACATGACTTGCAAACTTTATTTCCGATCTTTCCATCGCTGACCACCATCTGGTCAACTAGCAAGCAATCGCAAGCCCCTCGTTGTCCCTTCCTTAACGCGTGCCGATTGAATGGGAGTGCATCTTCCTGTATGGGATCCTCTTTCACGAGAAGTTGCGAACCCCATCGGGACCTGGTGCTTTCCAGGGTTTGGCTTCCTTGACCATCCTTGCCCATACTTCATTCTTCAGTAGCTCGGTGACTTACGGACGCCACCGAGGACCAGCTTTCTCTTTCTGATTTCTGTTTCTTTTCGTATGCTCTAGCCTTCAGCTGGGAGGTGAGTTCCTCTCTCATTCGCATAAGTCTGTTATTAGACTTCCCTCCTGCCAGTCGCACTAGCTGGCCTAGAATCCATCTTTGTTTAGGAGTTCCAGCTTTGCCGCTTGACATGAGTCACAGTCTATGGTCAGCATTGGGTGTGGTTCTCCCGTTCTACCAACATCTTCTTCACGTTTTGCTCCGGGACTTCACCAGTTTGACTCTCACATACCTTTCTGTCGCTTCCTACTTCTGTAACCTCACCATCAGGTTCGGTCTCTTCATTTTGGCCTTCGTGAGACTCCCCAGTGATACTTGTCTCTTTCTCTTCGTTTCCACTATCCTCCCCTTCTTCCACAACTTTCACTTTGGTCCCACACCATATATCATGTACCTCACTCCTCTTATCTCTTAATTCCGCTGGGATTCCTTCGGAATAGTTGCCTTTCCAGCGGTGGTACATGGCTTGTAATCTATGGGGTGCTCTTGTATCCGTCCAGTTCGGTTAACGCTTATCATTTTGTTTGAAGGAATTAGTATTGGTTGATATATGACAGTTTCAGAAAGGGTGGTGTCAATTCCTCTTGATGCTACTAATTGGCTTAGGGCACAGCACACACACATTTTTACATATGAGTGTCAGGGGTGAAAGAGTGAAATTATGAAGACCTGTGTTGATTTGTCTACAAACCACTTTTAGTTAGATTATTTCAGTGGAATCGTCAACATTAGATGATGCTCATAGAAAACATCAGTGTTTAATGGTACGATTCATTGAGATGTTGCATACGTTGTTGATGCAATAATTCATAATTTTCAGTTAAATGAAATGTATCTATCCCTGTGAATTATGTTTCCAGGAGCGATCCTTGCCAGCCCCAGCCGATCAAATCGTCGCAGTGTCGGCACACTAAGCAAGGTAATTGTTCAAGTCCAAAGGGTGTTCTTAATTCTGATGTTAATGTCTTCATGGAGATCAATATGAATCCAGATATTTCATTTTATCATCATTAAAGCACTTCATTCACTTGAGTAGTATATAAAGTTGGGGTTCTAGTTCAAATAAAATCGCGTTATGTATTAAAGCTGATGTATTTGCTTTGTGTTGTTGTGTATCCAGCCATCAGTGGTGGTCCAGGAGTGTCGATATTTCCTCCGAAGTATGAGGGGAAAAGTCTGTCACCAACAAAACCCGCTTACAAACTCTGAAAGTGCAGAAGATTTTGGAAGAAAAGTGAAGAGTTTAGCTTCCATAGCCATCAGGAACCGGAGGAAAACACGGGCAACTGTGCAGCACTGCCATGCTTTATAAATTGATTTCACTCACCTTGAATTTTAATGCTTGATATTTTATCAAATATATTTTCATTAAAATGCGATCTACTTGGAGCTCTTGTCATAAACAGTATCCAATAAATTGATTTTATTTTGGTATTCATTTGATTTGTGTTATATTTCCTTTTTTTAGGCTGTGACAATTGTATTTGTTTGATAACGGTGAATTTGTATCCCACCACATTATGAACTACTGCCACATTTAATCGCCAGATAATTGGAGTTTGATTCCCATGGAATTCAACTCACATAGCCTTAATGTTGATGGACAAAAAGTTTGGAAGATTTGTCCAAATGGAATTTTTTACAGGACAAAGGCAAAAACACAATTTTGGCCCTGTACTTTAACATGGATTGCTTCAGACTTCTGAAGAAATATTAAAAAGCCACATCTATTCTGAAGTGGTTATATTTTTATTTTTTTTAGCATAAGGTCTAATGAAAAATTGGAAGAAAACAGCCCAACCTAATCACAGAATTGGTAAATAGATGATCTGACTCAACTGTGAAGGTCATATATTATGGTCATATGTTTTTGGAGTAACCTTCAAATAAATATATTATTTCTTAGGTGGGTGGGGCGGGGGCAGAAAAATGAAACCCTTGATAAAGACTGTACCAAAGTTTATTGATTAATCTGAGTACATAAACAGGAAAGTACACTGGTTTAAAATGGTTAAAATAATGTTGCATACCTTACAAAAAGCTTGCAACTGCCACAATGAGAAAGTCAAATCAATTCTTAACTACTCATACAATGCACAAAACAACTTCTATCCCAATTAATATTCATTGAACAGAAGATAAGCACAAAAAATATTCTCCTTAACCAACAATCCTTTAGTATGTGCAATATGTTGCATTTAACTGTGACTGGAATATATTGTGCGACTTAGCAAACAAAAGCTGATTATACAAGTGTCCATTGTGTTGGTAATTACCAGAGTACCGCACGACCATTACCTCGAGGGGATGGCAAGATGAGACACCCCCTTCTCAGGGGGCTTTTGGAGGGGTGCAAGAGGCCCCTCCTCAGGGTGCTATGGGGGAGGACATTGAGATGAAATAATAATCACGAGAAGATGGGCTCGTTAATGGCGCCGACTTTGACGATGAATTTTCTGAATACCATACGTGCGCGATTATTCAAATTCCAGCTTGGAGGAGAGTTACGTTTGAAGGACTACCCTGACATAAGGATTGTAAATTCCCGCACCAGAAGCCCGACTTCGCTTACAACAATATACGGTCAGCGTGGCATGGGGGGGGGGGGTGCCATCTGTTATGGCATGGCAGAAACATGCTTCATACAGGGCGTTCATAACACAATAGAAGACCTGGGTACACAGACAGAATGTCTGTCATACCGAGAGCTTATAGGGCTTGACAAAGCTATGCAGACCCAGAGGGGAGAACTGGTCAAAAATCTAGCTCAGCTTAGAGAAATAGATAAGCATATAGTCAGTCGGGAGCGTAAGCTGGAGGAGCTGCCAGACGACGAGAGGAAACTCCAAGACCATAAGCTTGCTGCGGGACGAAAGACAAGTAAGACTAGAAGCTGCCTCTGTTCCGGGAACAGGGGGTTGCAATCGTCTCCATCCTCACTGCAATTGGGATGGTAATCTCAACCCTGGTACTTGCTCTGACAGGTAGAGGCACGACCTCAACACCAGCACCAACACCGGCTCCAACTGACAAGCCATGTGTGAAGGAATGGATAAAAAACAACTGAACTTCTTAGCAAACGCCCTGAAGGGCCTAGCGGGTAAGGCAGCAGCTGCCCTTCCAGGGATCATTGGCTCCATCGTATCCTGGCTGCTCAAGTCAGCTGCAAATGTGGCTGAGGAGTGATCTTCCTGATGTTCCGTGACCTACTACGTAGCAAGCCAAAGCACAACTAAGCCTATGGTGATTCCGCCCACAATAAAAGCGGTTTTTTATATCTTCATGTGGGTAGCCCTGAGTCGTGGGTGCAACAGGTGCTGCAGCAGCCGGGCTCTCGGTGCTCATATGACAGGTCCTGTGTATCAAACCTTCTACGTTGACATCGGTGTTGATGCCGATCTTCTTTTGCTCATTCGCGACGGTAGACAGGTTGTTGTACCCAGCTACTTTTCCAACAGCAAGGCTCATGTCTGACGGAGCCATGTAAAGACCCGTTCCAAACAAATGATCAACCTTTGACGACGCGTTCTGGAGCAGATTTTGATATCTGCTGATGGACGAGGGAATGTCAACTGGTGAGTTGATAGCATCCTCAATATTAGCCTGAAACTGCTTTCGGGCGTCAAAGGATGTGTCTGTGCCTAGTATCCCTGAGCGGGTAGTAATACAGGCAGTACTTTCAGCCGCAGTATCTTACTTTATGTAATCAACATGTAGCGAGCCACCCTGGATAATGAACCCGTTCGTTGGTTTGGTAAACACATGTCTTCCTGCTTTGTACTTGTTGGGATTCCCGTAATGAATGATTGGCCGTGCTTCATCTATTTCAGGGTCAGTACATTCGCTTGAGACCTTGGTTACCACCTTTAATTCTACAATAGGTATATTCGGCAACACCTAACTCATGGCATAGTTCATGGTACATTCTCTTGTCAAAGGTATTATCAGTGGCTGACCAGGGAGCGTCATTCAGTCGTGCTACCCTGTAAAAGTTGTTAAACTGGTTTTGGCTGAGTGAGGTCAGGTTCATGAGTAATGAAACCTGTTCTGGTCGAGTAGCGGCCGGCTTTGCCGATGGCAGAACCGGTTTTGGTGGTGTCAGTGCTCAATGCTCTACGGTGCCTGTAGGAGTATGTTTATATATGTGTGTGTTTGTTTGTTTGTATGTAGCATTCCTATTGAATCTAAAGACTTGTGTATTCATAGTACTATGTATCATACTCAGTCTGATGATCAAAGCGGCGAGACCCCTGCAAAATTCTAATGTCAACATTGCAGGTGATCCATGTGTAAGTCTAAGGTCAATCGCGTATACTGGGGGTTGGTACAATCCTGAAAAAATTGGGATCATTAAATGGCGGTCAGAAACCGGAAAACCCGGTCTCTGGAGTTTCAGCCTTCTTCAGCAGCAGATCACATCATTAGGTCTTGGTTTGGAAGTTGATGCTGTAAATGGGGTTATTACCCTCATAATTACAGATGGGACTGCGCGTTTTGACGAGGAGTGTTGACTATATTGGGTCTTGATGATGGGCGGGGATTTATTCAAGTGATTACTCAGGTGACTGGCCCATTGATTTTAGCATCTTCAACATGCTTTATGTTTTTCTCAATAAAGTCGGTACCCCTCACAACATGCTAGATGGGGCCCCACTACGCTTCTTGCGGTTGTGGGCTTTGAGGGTGTCTCTTTTGGTGATATTATAACCACGAACATCGCTAATCTTGTCTCTAAACGTGTTACTAGCGGAATTGTGCATGAGTTGTTGGTTCAGTTACGCGATAATAAAGGAAGGCAATTGGATAACCACTACTTTCCTGTCAGCGTTGTTCTTGAATTTACAAGATGTCAATAAAAACGAGTATCTATGGATCTAGACAAAAAACGGAGCACTCAATCCGACCTTTCTGAATATATTTTAAAAGCCTATGTTGATGTGCTACATAACCAGCCCGCCATCCCGGCACTGTAGTCCCTCATTAATATTTGAGCAGAAGAAAGTGGGACAACGGTTAATGGAACCCACGAGAAGTCATTTGGTGATAGTGACAATGGTGTTGACTATGGGTATCCTGTGACAACGATGGGTAGAGTTTTGCGCATGGTGCTATCAAGTAGTGTACCAAGCCTGCCCTTCTAGGTGTAACTATTGTTGTTAAACTTGTCCCAAAGACTAGTTACTATGTAACCAAGCCAAGGAACGAGCGTATTCTGCTATGTAAAAGAAATAGAGGCGTGCAGTTAACTCAGTGGACGCTGTCGACCCTGCTTTAGTTACTGCTGGTATGTGTCATGGAGCCGGTGGCGTAGATGTAATGTCTACAATAGTTTCCATTCCTATTGCCGCTGTGTTTGGTGCTACTGGAGCCCGGTACTGGAGTCGCTTGAGGGCTACTTGGAATTGCTGACCATTAACGCACAGAGCAAATTGAATACCATTGCTGCTATTGTATCGTCAGCAATATACCGGATCATGAGTTTATACTCGTCTGTGCTGAGGTCACAAAATATACCTAAATGAAGGGAGAAATTAAGGCTAGATCTGTCAAAGCATACCGATCAATCGATGAAAAACACTCACTGATCCAACGTGGGAAAGACGAAGAATTACAAGTTATCAGATAAGGTGCTACACCGACCAGCGGAATTATATCAACCCACTTCAATACACAGAGTGATTTCATTACATTACTCATATAAATAATGACGTGAGATTCCTTAGATGATTTTCTGCATTCCCTGGTTACTATGGTTGCTATTTTGGTAGAAACATCTCGCCCTATACACAGGGGGTTAGGGTGCTAATTTGGTGATTGAGGGGTCAAAACATGCACGATGGAAACTATGGATGTACTATGTTATCGTAGGCAAGGTATTTTCATCATTGGGTTGCCTACTGATGCAGGCTCGTCGTTTGCACCTATAAGTCTTTCCTATTAAAACGAAACGATAATGAATGATCGAGTGACTTTTGCTGCAAAACAGCAGGCTTGCTATAAAATGTTCTACCAATATTCACATATGTAGGAGGAACTTTAACCTTGGTAAAATCACTCCTAAGGAAGAGACAGGCAGAGGTGAGAATATAGCTTAGGCTGCTTACGGCTGAATTGGAGGGCTAACCAGCCCAGATAGCCACCGGTGGCCCATCGGGGTGGCAGCCACCGATGGCCCAACCAGCTGATAGCCGTCAGCCCAGCAGCGGAAAGCCGCTCATAGTGGCAAGCCGACGGGCCGACAATGGCCCACCGATATTTCAAACTAATATACAAAGAAGAACAGCAACACCATATTTCAATCAGTTTATTAAGAAAACTAAATTTCTTCCTCAGAAGACAAATCATTATAATCAATAAGTGCAGTGAGCCTTGTCATCTGTAGCTCTTCATTCAGTTCTTTTTCTGAAATCAAGTAGACATGAAGATTTTTATCAACAATAATTATATTTATATACCATTTTTTCACTGAAAGATTATAATTAAATTACCAATCACACAGGAAAATAGCAGCATGTGGCTGGGGAATGATTTGGATGCCTAGGCCAAGATATTAATTATATTACTTCATAAAAGAAATTAATTGACATGTGGGGAATTCTTTTCTTTAACAGAACATGATATCACTTGCCATCTTTCTGTTGGAATCGATTGCCCGCCATCCCTGTCACCTGCATCCTTAAGCTACATCCAAATACCAGCCTCCATTTGGGGTTCCGTGAGGAGGTTCATTTTCCCAGCTTCTGTAAAAATAAATCCCTACAAGTATAGAAAGTTGCAAAAGAATACAGAATACAAAGAGCATGTACATCAACATTCACTAAATAAAATTATCTAATTAATTAAACATGAAAAAACCACAAAAATGTAAGATGTGGTATAAATTTACTACCTAGAATAACAGTAGTGAGTGCCAGGTTGCCCAGAACCAGCTTGGGGGCCTACCAGACCAGTTAAACCGCCTGGCCAGATTTGTCATGAAAAGAGAACCCATCATTCTGTGGATCACCTCTTTGGCGGAATATCCACCCAGGGTGGAGAGATAACTAACCAACAAATGTGAAAATTCAAAAGTAAATATTTGACGTAAATCAATATCAGCATACCATATATGCTACATATTCTGTTTATGTAATGTAGTATGTAATGGAAATTATGTTTAAATGTGAAATGCTAAGCTAGAATAGTTGCAAACAGAAACTTCTTCTAGTCTGTGTAAACAAATATATTATACAAATTTACCTTTCGAAGGGGTCCACAGACATATTTATGTCAGCATCTACTGTACTGTGTAGAGCAGGCATGCTCACTCTGGCAAGACAACAACAATGCCCCAGTTAACCAATTCAGTTCCTGACATTGATAATAATGCTACATAGATATATATGCTAACAAGTTTACCTGGAAGGTGTACCAGCTGATTTTCTGCTTGCTGTGTGTCTGCAAGAGTAATTGCCAACAGAATAAATGCAAAGGCACATAATTTTAAATCAACAATTCAACACAACAATAGAAACCATCATAGAAATGTGTTACTAGCAAATATGATGATTACCGAGTAAAAAAGTTACATGTGGAATCATTTTGTTTCGGTCAAGGCTGCTTGGGAAGTATATCTGTAGAAACATTTATCAGAGGCATATTAATCTAACTTTTTTTAGTAACTTGATATCCCTTTTCTAATGTTACACAAAGCAAATAAATGCATATTTAATGTTACCATGGAAGAAGAGGTAACTTATAGGGACTTCTGATATAGCCAACACCTTCTTATTCTGTGAGGCCTTGATACTGTCTCCCTCCAAATCACTGTTGAAAATATCATTAAGGTACTATTTACTGCATGTGGGTTTGATTTCACATGTTGAACACAAAAAAACTGTGGTACAGGTGAGATTCCTACATGTCAGGTTGCAGTTCCTGGGCTGGCTCTGCTTCTTCCTCTTCATCAGACATATTCTTGGAAGAATGCGACCTGTATTGTGGAAATATTTCACTTTTTATAACATATATGGGTGCTATTTGGAATGTCAGAGGCAATAAGTTCCAAATATGTGTACCATTATATTTATAATGTCAATATTTACCCTGTATAATATTTTTGTGACCAAAAATGCCCAGAGTGAAGGAATCGCCTGATATTCATGAAACTCACTTTTTTCTGACTCTGCTCTCTGCGTCAGTTGTTTCTAAATCGGTGGTGAGATGTCCCTCCACCCTTCTAAGTTCTAGTTCCACATTTCTGCCTGGCTTTGTAATTGTATGCGCTTAAATCCAACTCGGGTCAATTTCATGAAAAAAAACCAATCAAATACAAAGAAATGCGATGAATACTAGATATTTTCATATCCCATGTATTATCTTAATACGTATTTAAAATGGATAAAAAGTACCTGCAACTCACCTAACACAGTAGAAGTGATGAATACTGAGCGATTTTTACGAATTTCCAAATAACCGCCAACATTCAGCGACTGAACTAAGGTTAAGGTCGTTACTAATTTGTAAAGATGCAGCTAGATGGTGCGATGGCAGACATCCAGCCGAAGACGAGCCACCGTTGGGCCGTTGGTGGACCGTCAGCTGGGAACTGCCGACGGTAGCCACCAGCGGGCCTCTGGCGTTGTGTTATCTGGGATGTTAATCAAATACTTTTAGTGACATTGCATTAACATCGCTGGGATGGTGATATATCTGTTCATGAGTTCAAACTGATCCTAGATCAGGTTATTTACAAAAACCAAATGAAGGAGGAAATGAAGGTAAGATTTGTGAAAGTGACGTGTATATGAAGCTGCTACGATAGATTACACCCAAACAAACTCCCTCATTCAGTAGGGCAGGATTTTTTGAAAATATCAGAAAATGTGTGGCTATTTACCAACATAGATGAAAGACGCGTGCGAAAACATATTGGTATTACGCGGAAAAACTTTAATAAAAATTCTTACACAGTTTACGTCGAAATTGAAATTGGGATACTTTGGCACGCGATTCCCGCGATTTCACTAGCTTATTTGCAGCCTCTGAAATAAAGCCGTTATATTCTGGCTAAATGAGGTTTTACCTCTCAGAGTGACATTTCTTGATGCCACAGTCCGCGACCCCAACAGGCTAAAGTTCAATACACGTTTTAGGAGATTATCCATACATCAGTCGGTGTGAGGGGTCGCACCTACAAACCCAAACCCACAATTACGTTTTTTGTATGATTTGATATAATTGATTGGTTATTTTAAGCAGGCATATGATTGATACGGTTTTTTTATCAATACACACCCAAACAAGAATAATCTCATTACCTTCACAACAATCCATGTGTAGACAAAATAATGATTAAATAATGGATGGCTTCCCTTTGTCATAAAATATATAAAAAAAACAATGTCGTACCGTACACTCACTGTGGAGTAATTTCTTGTTCTCACTAGCTCCCTGTGTTAACGATAACTTAAGATAATTATTCAATCCTCTTCGTTGTGGTATCGCCTCTTTTCGGCGTTTGTTTCCGCGGCCTCTCTGCCGAAGCCAGTCTTATAAAGTTGTCCGAGTTTAATTCCGACCGATTTTGTTTTGTTTTGGCTTCCGGGCACGCTATTGAAAAACGTCAAGAACCTGTCTTAAGTAATGCATCAACCAGTCAACTGGCAACAGCTGCACACGCACCGTTGACTATTAGGTTCGCTTATTACTGCTTTTGCGACCGAATTAATTGTTATTACCAGAGTTGTTTGCAGTCTGTGCTTCGCCATTAGCCGCAATACTTACTTCTGACATGAAGCGACCAGTTGAAAAAATGGAGTTGTGCAATTTTAATTGGTCGGTCTTCTGTTGTATTTTTATGACTTTGATTAATCTTCAAGGCGGTAAATCTTCTGCCGAAACAATGGAGTTTATAAATAAAGACGTCACCAGCGATAAGCGATATATCTTAGGCGAAGAACAATATAATCTCATTAAAAAGGAATCAACAATGCCGAGATACAGTGAATGTTGGTTGAGAGCTTTAGATGCACTGGACCAGGGGTGTGCATCTCTCACCGAAGACGTTCAACATCGACTGGCCCTTGGTTTTACAAACTGCTTTCTCATCAAAACTGGGCGAACAAGTTACCCATGTGAAGCAGAAGATCGATTTGAAGAGTGTCTGCAGGATATGACTTCCGAGGCATATACGACTTACGCCAATTTTTTTACTCACACACAAAATATTTGCTTCTTTTTACAAGCTCAAGTATGGCAGGATGCCACTGAAACGACAATCAATAAATTGTCGGAGAGCTCAGCTACAGTCGCTGAACAGATGGAAGACTCCAGTCACCTACAACAACTGATGATGCAAAAACAAAATGACTCAATTAAAAACCAAGAAGTTTTAATTGAACATGGGAATCAGTTGAAAGAATCACTTGAACAATCCAAACTCGATGTTCACCACATGCTAGAAGAGTTTAAAGTGTCCACGACAGAACAGAAAGCTTTGATGTTTGAAGTATTCGATCGAATCAGTGCCTTGCAAAATATAGTTATGGGTGAATTGACTGGATTTTATTCTCTTATATTCTATGCATTATCTATAACAGTTAGCTATCTTTTGACATCTACTCCCCGTGCCAACGGAGCTAGGTTTTGGCTTTTTGTGATCATGACATTGAACATGTGCATGGAAAGGATGCTTGTAATGTTTGGGGCCTCGAGCTCAACTGATGAACAAGGTGCCTTCATAGATGAAAACGTATGTTAGTTTTATATCAATACCAACTCTGCATAACTTGCTATTGAAATAACACAGCATAATCCACTACAATTGCCACATACTTCCAGTAATGTCTCCTCATCAAAGTCCTTTTTACAGACAATTTTCAAATCACGTATGATGATTAATATCTATCTATCTAGTTTGTTTACCTAAAATTTTCTTTTGTCATTTTTCAGTCCGCTATTTACAACAGATTGTGGGTTTGCCGGAAGATGTTCACTGCTCTGGGAGCCAGTGTTTGGGCCTGGGTGGCCTACCACTACAAGGACCTCAACAAAATTAACAACCAACTTCTGCTTGATATACAAAAACAGAACTCCGATTTGAAGCACTTACTCCAATACAGTGAGTCAGCTATGATGTTCCATATTAGTTGTGTGGTGGAATGAGATTTTACTTTTTGATGGTTGAGCCTTTAATTACGAGATAACTATTGTTATCGTAAGATACATTTATTCTCAGTCATGTTAATGCTAACCTCTCCATGCTAAACCCTCCATATTAATGCAAACCCCTCCATGTTAATGCTAACCTCTCCATGCTAAACCCTCCATATTAATGCTAAACCCCCCATGTTAATGCTAACCTCTATGTTCATCACAGGCCAGCCACCAAGTCCAGTACAGGTTAGCAGAGTACAGCATGTCAGCATCTCATCTCCTGTATCTCAGCCTCAGCTGCAGCAACATCTGTCCAGGCTAGATGAGCCTGATGTAGGCATCTCATGCCACGTAGAAAAACTCCATCATCCTCATAAAGGTGTGTCTGGGGAGGATGTCATCTTGGATAATTAGCCATTTAAAGTATTGACTTTCAAATTATGAATTTTTTTTAAAAACTGTCAATAGAATTGATTTGATTGGGAAACATGAGTGAATGAATCCTTGCAGCAATATGGTCTCCTTAAAATCATCCATTCTGTTTGGTTTTTATCGTTGTTCTGTGGTGGCCTAACAGAATCGTTATAAGCAATTTTGAAGCACTTTGTTAAGATGACATGAAAAAGTTCAATTTTACTTCAGTAATGACAAATGAAATTGACAGACCTCACCTTGAAATCCATTCCCTGTGTGGTATAAACCAGGTTATGAGAGCGATTCTGAAGATTCTTGCACCTCGAGTGAATCTGGCATAAGTGACCACACGTTCCTGCCGACAGAAGACAATGAATGGAGTGATGCTGAATCGGTCGAGAGTTCCATGACGTCTGGGTCTGCTCGATGGAGCAGGGAGGGTACTCCAGGGCTGAGGGAGGAGGCAGAGGATCTGAGGGAATGTACCCCGCTACGTGAGGTGACACCCCTGAGGGAACACGTGGATAAGGCCAGTCTCATGGCTGTCAAAAGTAAGCTGATGTTATCTCCAATTGGATTGTCATAGGACATAGATTAGCTAAGTCGTGACATACACCTACAGTGAAATAGCATATGATTGGTTCAAATCCATGCAACCTACCATGTAACCATTCTTACAACCAATTAGAAGAGAGGTCAGAGACTGGGATAGAGTAGTTAATTGCATGTTATTGGCTTAGAGACTATAACAGGTATATTTTCATAACACACCTGTTGAAAATGGGGATTAATGGCAATACTGACGCGTCCGATTTTGAAGGATTTTGGGAGAGGTGTTGTGAGAGCTGCGGCCAACAAACTGTAACAGTTGAGTGAAATAAATGCTGGCGATATTCAGACTCTAGTGAGGAAGGTGATAGTAGCAGGGAAGAATCGAGTGATGCGGAAGATAATGTGGTGCATTGTGAAGACTGGCATGTCCTAAAGTTGCTAAGGAAAATCAATTTCCTGAAGTTAATTCTTCCCGGCAGCATCTTCACAGAAATCGCCGCCAAGACAAATCTCTATGCAGAGAAACGGATGAGAAACAATGGGGACGACCTCCAGTGGAGAACGACCAATGCTTAGGAGATCCGTGCCTACATAGGTATACAGATCGTGATGGGCATCGTTGTACCTTCCAACCAAGAAATGTACTTTTCCAAGGACACCCTGTTCAGGCCAACAGGGATCCACGCAAGGATTACATGTGACAGACAGGACAAGCTGAACCAGGTCTATTATGTCTGTGACACTTTTGACAACCCTCCAAGATGCCAGCCTGGCCACGTCAAACTTGCCCATATCCGGCCAGTTTTGGAGCAACTCCGCAGCAACATGAAGAGGGAGTATGCTCCACACAAGGAAGTGTTCGTTGATGAGGCATTTGTAGCATTCTCTGGTCGGTTGGGGTTCAAAGAGTATGTGCCTATGAAGCCCACAAAGCATGGCTCGAAGGTCTGGATGGGTGCAGACCCCAACACCAGCTATGTGAATGACCTCCGAGTATACACTTACAGAGTGGCGGAGAAGGGCCTGGGAGTGAGAGTGGTTCATGACTTGACATCAGATATAAGGGACCGCAACCATCTCTTTTTTTAATATTATTGATAACTGCAGATATTAATTAAAGAGGACCAACCTAGCCCACCAACTGATGGGACAGTACCGGGCCAAGAGGACCAACCTAGCCCACCAACTGATGGGACAGTACCGGGCCAAGAGGACCAACCTAGCCCACCACATGATGGAACAGTACCGGGCCAAGAGGACCAACCTAGCCCACCAACTGATGGGACAGTACAAGGCCAAGAGGACCAACCTAGCCCACCAACTGATGGGACAGTACCGGGCCAAGAGGAAGAGGGAGTCTCTTGGGGACAGACAGGCAGCAGCCCTGATTCACTGGACCACCGAATTAGGGGGAAAAAGAACTTGCAAGCAGTGTGCGAAACACTCGATTCGCATGTAGCGGGAGACTTGCTGTGATGAGTGCCAAGTGAATTTGTGTGTGAGCTGATTCAAGCAGTACCACCAGGACAACTTCCCGCAACTATTAGCACCCAAACAATTGTACATATGGGTGTCAGGGGTGAAAGAGTGAAATTGTGTTGATTTGTCTACAAACCACTTTCAGTTAGATTAATTATGCAGAATCGTCAGCATTAGATGATGCTCTTGGAAAACATCTGTGTTTAATGATACGATTTATTGAAATGTTGCATACGTGTTGAGGCAATAATTCATGATGTTCAATTAAATGGTATGTATCTATCCCTGTGAATTATGTTTCCAGGAGCAATCCTTGCCAGCCCCAGCCGATCAAATCGTCGCAGTGTTGGCACACCAAGCAAGGTAATTGATCAGTTTGAGTCCTAAGGGTGTTCTTAATTCTGATTTTAAAGTCTTCATGGAGATCAATATTAATCCCAGTATTTCATTTTATCATCATTAAAGCACTTCATTCACTTGAGTAGTATATAAAGTTGGGGTTCTAGTTCAAATATTGACTTGAATAAAATCGCGTTGTGTATTAAAGCTGGTGTATTTGCTTTGTGTTGTTGTGTATCCAGCCATCAGGGGTGGTCCAGGAGTGTCAATATTTCCTCCGAAGCATGAGGGGAAAAGTTTGTCACCAACAAAACCCGCTTACAAACTCTGAAAGTGCAGAAGATTTTGGAAGAAAAGTGAAGAGTTTAGCTTCCATAGCCATCAGGAACCGGAGGAAAACGAGGGCAACTGTGCAGCACAAGGCTAAGTCTGGATCAATGCTGTTTTCCTCCGATGAAAACTAAATTCTCTCGTGCTCTAATGTTTGAGCTAGGACAGGAGCGACGATGAGTTGTTACGAAAGATATTGTCATGACACTGAACAAGTGTGCTGTTTCCAAGATGTGTGATAATGCTGTTATATTGGTCTATGCTGTTACATGGTTGGCCCGGTGTCTCACTTGCAGAATAGTTCACACTGCCATGCTTTATAAAGTGATTTCACTCACCTTGAATTTTACTGCTTGATATTTTATCAAATATATTTTCATAAAAATGCGATCTACTTGGAGCTCTTGCCATAAATAGTATCTAATAAATTGATTTTATTTTCGTATTCCTTTGATTTGTGTCATATTTCCTTCTTTTAGGCTGTGATAATTTGATTTGTTTGATAACAGTGAATTTTTATCCCAACAGATAATGAACTACTACCTTTAACTGCCAGATAATTGGAGTTTGAAAAATGAAACCCTGTACAGAAGTTTATTAATTAATCTAAGTACATAAACAGGAAAGTACACGGGTATACTTGGTTTAAAATGGTTAAAATAATGTTGCATACCTTACAAAAAGCTTGCAATTGCCACAATGAGAAAGTCAAATCAATTCTTAACTACTCATACAATGCACAAATCAACTTCTATCCAAATTAACATTCATTGAACAGGAGATAAGCACAAAAAATATTCTCCTTTACCAACAATCCTCTATGTGCAATATGTTGCGTTGAACTGTGACTGGAATATGTTTCGCGACTTAGCAAACTAAAGCTGATTCTACAGGTACTGCTCACAGGAAGTGTGTCCATTATATTTGCTATTTCAGCCACTGTCCGACACATTCTCGTATAACACAAGGCGATATTAGATACAAAATGCAGGAATGATCTATTTACAAATGAGTGGGGTGTTGATTTCAAGAAACAACACTCGCAGGAAACTTGCGATTAATGACCAAATCGTTAACAGGAACCACACATCAAATATTCCATCCCATGTGAGACCATTTAAGAGGAAACAAGCAGAAACTGTCCAATTACAATCGGAATCCCTGTTCTCCACAGTTATACTTGATTCAAAACTTACAAGCTATGCTACATCATGTCAACATCAGGTTAATCTGAGAACAGTGTTATTTCATAGCACTCGTCGAACCACTCGCCTGCTAGCCAGTGGTATTGTTCTGACAACATCCTTTTTACAATCTGATTCTGTTATCTAACACAAACAAGTCGAGTTATATACAACAAAGTTATGCAATGAGAATAAACAAATCCCTTTCTATTCCTCACCACACCAAATAAATTCCATATTTTGCTGCCTAAAGTCGTGTTTCATGTTTTCAAGTATTGTTGAGATTGTAAATGACAATTGAATACCAAATTGTATCCTCTGGTTTCACAAGAACTTGAGATATTCATCAGGTCTGTGAACACCAAATGTGGAACAGAAGGTGAACACCATGATATCCATCTCAACAGTCCAGCGTTCCTTAGTGTCCACCAGCATAACAGTCCTCAATACACAGGGAGCAGTTATTACTTGCTGACCAGTTGTTGACAAGGCAATGGTCACATCTCAGGGAGCATTAGTTCACTGATCTTCTACCTTGAACTTCTTTACAACTCCTGGTGCTACGGCAACTGTTTTCCTGAAAACCAAAATATCCAATTAAAGCAATATTCGTTAAACTGAGAAATTAAGTGAGCCCTAATCACCAGACTCCATGAAACATAATCGCTTATAATAGCTCAAGGTGTATTGAATGCAAACAGACATTTTATCAAGCTGAATCACGTTATGATATACTAATATTCTACAGGGATTTTAAAATTCAAGGAAAAAGTAAACACAGAACTGGTTAAGAAAACAGCACGCACCCTTCCTGTCCAGATATGGTACGTTTCACAGTCTTGGCAGGGGCTGCTGCATTCGCTTGATCTGAAACCGAAACAAGCACACACTTCATAAACAAACATTCAAACTTCAGCTTGCAGAAACTCCAATAAAAAGAGATCTTTGTCGCCAAAAACATGTGACATCAGTCATATTTTATCTTCAAAACACATAAATTATGGTTTTTCCTAAACATTTAATTATATTTCAAAGCCAGCATATCTACTGAACAGTGGCTTGCTGGCTGGTTTCATCTGAGGCTAACCACAGCACACATACCTTGCAGCCACCTGACTTGTGTGGCAGGTCCATAACCCTTCTCATTACGAGCAGCGATACGGAAGATAATGGCTGGTTTGGTGGTGTAGTCGATGTGAGCCGAGGCCAGGCTAGCCGAAGTCACCACACATGTGGGGTTGGGACCGCAGTAGACACGTACAAACGCCAGCTGAGCCCCCGAGGCCCCTGCTGGTTTGGCTTCGGCACCTGCTGTGGCGTTCCGTACAGCCAGGTAGACAGAGTACTCTGTGATCTTACCAGCCGTGTTCTGAGGAGGTTCCCAGGAGAGATGGGCACCCTCGGGACTCTACAGAAACAGACATTTATGCGTAATGAAGACTATTTAGTTTCATCCCCACAGTTTTTACCAAAGAAAAGTCATGGAAGTTTGACCAATCCAACCATTCAGACAAGAAGCCTTCATAAGAACATGATTATTCTGTATATCTTAGTAATTTAAGTCTAATCTCACATTTACCCTCCCCCAACTAATGCAATTTTTACCAAATATCAATCATTGGACTAAAATGGACCTCATAGTCTGAGGTACTGTTCTGCATCAATAACTTAGTGAATAATAACTCCTTGAAGCTAATTCATGTCCATGGTAAAAAGAGAGGGAAATACTACTCTGTGATTCTCACACAGTTCTCAAAATTAGTTAAATCCCTAGGTGCTTGTTAGGTCATTCATTGAGAAGAAACCATGACCTCTAACTGACCTTGCTGATCTTGATGGCAGAGGGAGCACCAGGGAAGCCAGGTAGACACGTCTTGAAGGCAGACACTTCACTGAACGGACCGCGACCACAAGCATTGATCCCAGCCACACGGAACTTATAAGCCGTGCCTGGGAGCAGCTCCTGCCTCTTCAACACGCTGTGGTCAGGAACGCTGACCACATCAATGTCCTGTAACACAACACACGTCAGAGTCAAGTGGAGAAGTCAACATCTGTGGAAAAAAACATTGAAAGATATCTACAAAGAATCACAAAGCTGATCATCCAAGAGGCAAGCCAATTTCACTTAATTAATCCTCCATCCAAAATGTCACTTGTCAAAACGATCTGCTTTAAAAAAGTTCCCTTAAAAAACTCAAGCAGTAATGAAAACTCCATGATGGATCACATAGAAAGAAGAGCAGACATGGTTGTTACTGAAGTAGATAGGACTCACAAGAGCATTAGTGACATCTCCATTGCCCTGAGTGGCCTCTGACGGCAGGTGGTAGTGAGACACGATACAGGATGTAGTTTTGATGATGCCCACATCATACCACTGCTGACCGGGGTCCTTCTTCACCACAGGCTTAGTGTCGGCTTCCTCAGTCTGGACACAGCACAGGTGCTTCAATGTCAACACAAGGTCATGGCATGAGAGGACAGATCAATTGAAGAGATCATTTCTCATCAGATAATAGATTATTGTGAATTAAGTCAATCAAACTCTGCTGGTTGGATGTTGCTGTGAGATGAATAATGTAATTAACACCTCAACATCCCAGGGAAAGTTCAGGTTTATCGTGAAGCTTATTCCACACGACTCATCAGGTGATAACTCATGTGGTGATAATTCATTGGGTGATAACTCATGTGGTGATAATTCATGCAGTGATAGCTCATGTGGTGATAATTAATGTGGTGATAACTCATGTGGTGAATACTCATGTGGTGATAACTCATGGGGTGATAATTCATGTGGTGATAATTCATGTGGTGATAACTCATGTGGTGATAACTCATGCGGTGATAACTCATGCAGCGATACATGACAACATAAACCAAAGAGATTTAATGTTTGGTCAAGGCTTTGTTATTTTGTCTCACCTTGACCCCGTTGCTAGCAGCAACAGCAGAGATCATAGGAGAAGCACTAGATATGGCTGCAGAGGCGAGTGTTGCTAGGGGATCTACAGAACACAAAAAACACTCATCAAATATTCATAATTCAATGACATAATCAACGCAAATGAATAACAGGGTAAAACTATCACTAGCTCTCACCTGATGCAGTGTCCTCATCCTTCACCTTAACATCCTCTGACATAAGCCCAGCGGGCGGGAGACTACCTAAAGGCACAGCCAGATCCTCATCTTTCACCTCCGGCTCAGCAGCTGCCATGCCAGCATCCCCAGCCGCCAGCTGATCCAACGCCTGGCCCGTCTGTTCCAGCTGGTGAGCCTCATCACCCTGTAGCCCGGCCAGTGCCTCGAGGGACATCCCTGGAGCCTCATCACCCCCTTCCTGCATCGCTTCATCCTCTCCCTCCCCATGCTGGAGCTGTTCCGTCTGCTGTTCATACCCCTCCCCTGTTTGCTGTTCCTCACCCTCCCCCTGTTCCATACTCTCTTCATCATCACCACCTCCTAACTCAAACGGCCCATCAACCTACACACAAGACACGAGAGACAACACATATTAACATCAAGACTACAAACCACAAACCAAAGTATACCTTCACAAACAGAAAACCCGACTGCATAGAGCTTTAGAAAACAAAATAAAACAGTGGGGCAATAAGGCTCCTGCCAAAAAGCAAGAGTTATCACGGGTTGAGCTGAAGCCCAGGCGGGCACCCTAACAGAGCAACCACAAGCAGCAATAAGACATGGCTGACCTGTGGAATGCGGTCATCTTGGCCATCAAGCTGCATGCCCAGTCCACTGAGGTCCTCACCAGCTGCCATCTGCAGCTGCAGCTGCTCAAGTGTGGCAGCATCTACTGTCATCTCCGTGCCCTCGGCCGTGGTCACCGTTGCCATGGCACCACCGCCACCTAGCTGCTGGCTGCTGACGACGACGGGAGAGGAGATGACTTGTGAAGCCGCGGCTTGTGTGACCGCAGTGGTGTGCATCAGGGGACTGTTAACAGTCAGACCCTGAGTAGAACTCAAGGCCCCTGCCATAAACAAACAGTACCTCAGTTGCTTGTTTTGCAAACTTGCAAAATATTGAAATGAACACCAATACACACATTAAGAGTACTGACCTTGAATAGCTGAGGCTGTGGTTACTATGGTGATGATCTGTTTGCCTCCAGCTCCCGTACTGATGATCTGTCGTGTAGGAGTGCCACCTGCTGAGATTGTCTGCACCCCGCCTGCTCCTCCACCTGGCCTCGTCGTCACCACGATAAACTGTGTGTTCCCCCCAGTGCCCCCCTGAGACGTGCCCATCTTAGGCACCGTGGTGACGATGCGATGGGGCTGACCTTGGGCCATCCCTGACTTGGGGGCGGCGATGACGATGGTTTGTTTGCCACCAGCTGATGAGGCAGTCTGGGTGGTGAAGGTGCCCCCTTTACCAGCAACCCCCAGCATGGATGTAGGGATGGTCTTGATGATGGTGTTACGACCTTGACCTCCAGCCATGGCACTCTGCTGACAGACCCAGACAGTGATGTAATGAAACACCAAAGATGACAAAACACACAGAGGCATCTGTGAAGCTCCATTTGGAAGCTACCCAGGAACATGATCTGTTTACTGTAAATACTATCAACACAACTCCATATGGAAAGGTAAAGTAAGTCTAGGATACAAGCACTCATCAACCAGAATGCCTCATACAAAGTAGATAATATCACAAATAATACAGCAAAGAAAGGTCAAGTTCATCATGTATCCACTTGAATGTCTTCCATGAGAAAAATTGTAAAGTAAAAACAAGGCTAATTCATTCTAGTAAAGTAGAAATTAATCAAAATCAGAAAAATAATTCTCTTTCTCTGTTAAATCAAATTAAGAAAAGTTGATGAGTGTGTCCCCCCTCCTAGACTGACCTGTGGCTGGACACTACTGATGCCCAGTATGGTGGAGGGAGTCTGACCAGTGGCCTGGGATGTGATGATGGCCGTGGGTTTACCCGTTCCCCCGCCCTGTGTTGTTACCAGCTTCACAATGGTCGCCCCCTGGGGAATCTGACGACCCTGTCATCACAGCAAACAGACATGGTTATGGGGGACGGATAGGGAAGGTGTGGGGGTACATATAAATTTCAAGATGCTAGACAGAGTAGATTGGCAAAGATAATGACAACGATGACGACGACAATAAGGATCATGATAATGTAATAATGCAATAATGAAGATGATTACATTGACAACGATGACTACACAGCTAATGATGACTACACAGCCAATGATGACTACACAGCCAACGATGACTACACAGCCAACGATGACTACACAGCCAATGATGACTACACAGCCAATGATGATGACAACATAGACAATGATGATGATGACTACAAAGACAATGATGATGATGATGAGTAAGCAAGGTAAATTAATGGAGCCATCTTCCAAACAATGCTATCACAGAAATGAACAAGCCCGCCTCAAGCAGCTTCAGCAGGCCTGGCAATGCCAATGCACAATAAACACAGATATAATAAGGATTTCAACACAACACCACATGCTTAACTCCCTCATGCACACAGATCCAGGGCAAAATCCTACAACACAAATTATATGTTCATTCCAACAAAACATTGTCACAACACCCTGATAAAACTCTTGTCGATTTCCACAAGTGGACATGCAATAGCAATGGACGACACACACGTTGCTTTCCTAACGGACTAGAGCCATGCAGGGGGTGCTGAGAAGCAATACCTGTAAGGTCTGGCCAGTGATGGTTTGGACAGAGCCTGTAGCCGACTTGCTGGTCAGCAGAGTCACTTTGGGCATCTAAATCCGTTACCATGGAGACAGAAAGGAAGAGATGAGGGCTTTGTATGAAGTGAAAGAGGTTAGTGCTTTCACAGAGTATAAGCTATATGGTATGAACTGGAATGATTCATGGAAGCTTTGAAGATATGGAGATACTGAGTCGAGTTTGTCCACCATTTGATGTATGTGAATTGGAGTGAAGCTGCCTTAACCAATCTAGCCTGTGATAGCTTGCCATATAAGCTCGGCTGAGAGTAAAGCTTGGGGGTATAGTGTTAACTCGTCAGAGGCAGAAGTTACTTGGAGTGACCCATACTATAGCATCAATGCCATCATACCAAGAACCTTAACAGCATTTAAACCTTACTATCATATCCCACCAAACATTGCAAGTGAAAAAGACACTCGCACATTCAGCTAGTATGGCCTCATGTACAAGAGGTTATCACCCACATCTCCAGAGTAACATCCCCCACCCCGCAAACCCCCTCCGCTCTCTCACCTGAGCCACCATGCCCTGTGTTGTCTTAACGAGCGTGACTATCTGTGGCTGACTGGTCACCTGACCTCCTTTCTGTACAGTAATGATCTGTTTTTGGGTGCCGGCCTGGGACGCAGCGATCGTGTGACCCGATGCACTCATAGTTCCCTGTGGCGCTGCCTTCAGGATGGTGGTGCCACCTGCCTGCTGGACACGGATGGTTTGGCCGCCAGGTGTCAGCTGTGTGGTGGCAACTGCTCAAGTCCAAAACAATCATGCATACAGTTTTCATTTTTGGTGACAAATGTCCCATTTCTTCCATTGTCTCAGAGATGTCTGATGATTTGATCTGGTCCAATCTGGTTTCAAATTCAACAGCTAAGTTCACCTGTCCGTCCTGGTACTGGCGTGACTTTGATGCCAGATGGGGTGACGATGGTCGGTGTGACAACACGGATGCCCGTGGTTCCTACGGGAGTGGTTGGAGTCTGTGCTACTGCTGTCGTGGTGATCTTGGAGGTGGCAGCTGCTGCAGCAGCTAGAGCCGCTATGCCACTCATGGTACCCCCACTGGTGGTGGGCGCGGGGGACGTCATCTGGAACACCAATGTGGAGATGCCACAATTAAAACCAGACACTGTGTAAAGCATCCTCTTCCACACGAGTCAACTTGAGATAAGGTTCTAACGCAAAATTACATATGGAAAGCTACATCTTCATAAGGGTGAAGGTCACCCAAACTCGTATAACATCTGGTTTCATAAGGTACATGTTCACAGGCATATGCCTGATCAACAAGTATAATTTCCATGGAATAGGCAGGTAAAAAATATAACCAGTGAATGACAGACCACTGAAATACATTCATTACATGTTTTAACGAAACCATTAAAACCTAGCACTTACAGCTCCAACACTGGACTTGGGTGTGGCGATGCTAATGATCTGAGGTTGGGCCCCGCTCTGTGATCCGATCACCTTGACAGCCTGTGAACTGACTGTGATTGGTGAACGCTGCCTCATGCGGGGTGTGGCTACACGCACTGTCCCGCCACCTACGCCAGTGATGCCCTGCAGGGCGGCAGCTGTAAGGGGGCGTACCTGGGTGATCCCAGTGGGCACTGAAACAGGTGGCAGGAGTCAATGAAGGTAATGGCTACAGTCGTTAACAACAAATGAACATGACACCAGATGAGATGAAACTAACAGGAAAACAAGCTACAAAATCACTCAATCAAAGACACTGATCTTATCCAATATATCTGAGAACTATTCAAATTGAGAAAGAAATCCCCTAAGATGGCCTAAATCCTATTTGGATGTTGAATTGAGTTTTGATTTAGTCAAACCATGAGAGATGTAACTACCTTGTGGTCGTAGTGTCTGTGTCAGTGTGGTGACTGGAGTCACCTGGGCGGGCTGCATCACAGCCGTGGGCTGCTGCTGCTGCAGTTGCTGTGGAGTGGTTGTCACTGGAGTCTTGGCAAGCGGTGTGCCCGCAGGAGCTGATGTGGGGGTAAGAGCAGGGGTCGGGGGCATGTCATACTTCTGTAGCTGTAGCAGGTAAGCGTCTGCCGTTGGGACTGACCCCCAGCAGACCTCCAGGGTGTTCGTGCTGGCTCGGACCAGCTGGACTCGGGTGGGGGCCGGGGGCTTCTCCGTCTCCAGGAACCACAGGTCTTTAAAGCACACCTGGTGACACAAAGGGGTTGAATCAAAAGCTGATGTCAAGACAAAACAGCAGAAAGGAGGGGGTCATATAGAAACCTGACACTGTGGAAATAGAGCAGTGATAAGGGACGTATCAAAATCCTGGCAAAAAGAGCAATGGGAGGTGGTCATATCAGAACAGAGCAAGAGGGGGCTGTATCAAAATCTGATATGCTTGCAACAGACAATGAGAAGGTTTGTATCAACAGAAAGCAACTAGGAAGGCTATGAATTAATGCACCACCAGACTGGAGGGCATTGCATGTACCTGGTTATTCCAGGCTTTGCGGTAGCCATCCCTGCCACTCCACACATACAGACGGGAGTGTATGGCTACAGCACAGTGGCCAGCGCGGGCTCGAGGAAGAGCATCTTCAAACACCTCCATGGCCAGGGGCTCCCATGCCATCGTGTCTACACACAGCAACAGACAAATCATTGTTCTCTGCTAACAATTGTATATTTACCACCAAGCTACACAACTCATTATTTGAACTCTATCAGAGCCACAACCAAGATCAAATTTTGCATTGGTACATTGCCAGATTTCTCTTAGAAAACAGCTTTATGGTTGAATTATTTGTTTTCCCTCAAATTCATTTACTGTAAACATTTTCTAGTGTGGGAAATTAATTGAAGATTGGGAGTTGTCAATGATAATTTCAACCAATCAAACAGAACAGCATCTGGTGAATGGCTGACAAATTAGAGGCAGCTTCCATCTTTATCACAAAGGCTGAATGACTGACCTAAGTTAAGGGAAGCCAGTGTGTTGGTACATTTCCATTCCTTCTCGTGAGTTGCAACCTTCACATCGTCCATTACAAGGGGCACCCATCCCCCGAACACAAACATCCTGCAACAGAAGAGACACCATGTTGAAATTATGGCAATCGACACCACAGGCAATTAACATCGAGTCCATCCAAAGAAATGTACAACCTCGCAAATTTACCCTCGACACAGCAGCAAGCTCAAACAGGGCTTGCTAGTCAAGTGTAAGTGAAAAGGTCACATTTTATGTCTGACAGTCTAAAACCACTACTCCTGTAGTCTGGAAGGAGTCGTGAGGAATGCCTGTCATATATACACAAAGAGAATAGCTGTTAGAATGAATACGCACCGGTCCCCGATGACTGTAGCCGAGTGGAGGCTGCGGGGAAGGGGAGGAATGCCGAGCAGAGTCGGCTTAGTCCACGTCCAAGACGCTAAACACACACAGCATCATCTGGACTGACATCAGCATCAACATACAGCCATTACTTACAAACAATAATATCTCTGATAAAACAGGTTTCAAGATAATGACAGAATGAACCACAGATTCAATGCCAATACATGCACTCAGTGTATCAACAGACAATACTAAATCTGACTCAAAATACACCACACAAACCCCACACCAGTGTTAAAAATTTGTGAAAAAAAGTTGCCGGACCTCAGGGCACGCAACTTTCCAAAGTTACCAGTCCTGACCCTAATTTGTCGGTCCTGAATTTTTTACTGTACATTATATACAAATATATATATATATATATATATATATATATATATATATATATATATATATATATATATATATATATATATATATATATATATATATATATATACAGGGCTCGAAATTACTACCCGCCCGCCTGCCAATGGCGGGTGAAATTTGAGTCGGGCGGGTAAATAATAACAATCACCCGCCCGGCTGGCGGGTAGATTTTTTCGCGCTAACACCTCGCGCCGAGTTCAATACAACAGCGTGATTAAGCGCCGCTTGAGCCATAAACCCGACAAACATATGAGATAAGAAAGCTTCCCGGCTGTATACTATCATGTCATGCGTAATTTATTGACCTATAGTATATAAACTGAAAGTAAACTGTTGAATAAACCGATGGCATGGATAGGCTTACAGAAAAAGTCATACAACTAACGTGCCTTGATTGTTAGGGAAGACTTAATAATCCATAGATCAGGGATCAGCTGGCTGCAGTCGGTGTATAATTTGGACCCATCACGTATCTGGTGTGAAGACAAGAACATGGACAACAGCCCATCCCACTCCCCCCTAAGCTATCTAATGGCAGCCTCTCGTATTTGAATACAACATACACCTACTGACCTGAATTAGTCGAACGGTTTCTTGGCAACAACGAATCAACGAGACTCCCATTTCCTGTCTGTTGACAAATTTTATGTAACTGCTTTTCCAACCCATAAAGGCATTTTTATTTTAATTCATTAATTTGATTAACCATGTATCATCTGTGAATGGTATTCATAAGAATTGAGATGAAAGCCAGGTTATACAGAAAAGCTGGATTCACGCATACAAGAACATTTGCAGTGATTATTCAGAATCGTAATAGCCACTACAAAACAAACTTAATGCAACTGTGAAAGTAGACAAGTCAACTCTACTCGCGCCGGTAACAGTTGTAAGTGACGCGACGGAAAGCCGTATCATCACCCATACGCGAGCGATGTTTTCTTCGCGCTCTCCTCGTGACTTTTCTTACGCGTCTGCCATGTGATTGCAATGCGTTCTTATTGCATGTAACGATAGGCCCACCAACAGTTGTATGACTTACGTAACACGCGTGGCATGTTTTCTTTAAGCGTTTCTTGCGAGTTGACTTCCAAGCCGCCAGTAAGCATACCTATATAACGGCATGCGATTACAAAATTTCTGAAGATGTCGTGCCTTCAGGATTGAGAGGTCGCAGACTAGATATAAGAAGTGATGATGTAGATGATGATGAGGAAGAGTATGTGTGTTGGAAAATTTTGCTGTTGACCTCATTGAATAATGCGTTTTGTATGTTTTGACAAGTTCGGAAATATTGATTTGAATGTTGCATTTAATATAAGAATAAAATATTGAAAAACTATTATTTATAACTGAAAATGTAGGGCCGGTAGAAAATTTGTAGGGCCGGTAGAATTTCAAGGTTACCGGCCCGACTGGCCGGTGAAATAGTTGGCTAATTTCTAGCCCTGTATATATATATATATATATATATAAAGTTTCGGGCTTTGTTTCCATTCCTGTCTATAGCAGCCTAGTTGTTTGGCCAATGACATTTAGTTGGTTTCAATTTACAAGAGCAATGTTCTCAATAAGTTTTGCAGATGGAGGTGATAGATTGAGGTGGAAGAGGCTAATTGTGCTGCTCAGTGGCTCAAACGATGTAAGATGTATTGCAGACTGGGCTTATGGTGAATTATCTTTCATTAATCAATCAATACTTACCTAGTCAACATCGTTGATACTTTTCGCATGTGCAGCAAATGGCGCCGGTTCACGTTGTGACACCTAGCGAGTACTTAAAAAAAAACAAGTTGGTTTTTTTTTGCGTTTTCGGTCGCGTTCGAATATTTCCGCTACAGATTACCACCAAGCATTTGACTGGGACCCTGCCGTCAGTTCTGACGAAACGGTGAAGAACTCGGCGAACAAACAATTGCCTGTTTTCGGGTGTTTCCATGGTGATACGTTCGTATGTTGACAATTTGGCAGACTCGAAGCGGTAGTATCAATAAATTCAAATTTTTTTTGGGGTATTAAATGCAAATCTTTGGTGCTGAAAAGATGTCGGATACACGGGCGGGGAAGGCAATTGATTTGTACGTCCGGAGCAAAACTTGTCCTTCTCGGACATACGGGCGGACATCTATTTTATACGCTGCCCACATCCAATTTTACCAGACTCAAAATACAATCAATGGTAGTACAAAACAGCACATTTACACACACCTGAACAGCATAGCAAAAACATTCCACACACACCCACACCCAATCTTAATGGCATGGCAACCACCAACTTCCATTGACCATTACTTACAGATCTCAAGCAGCCAGAGATCCCCTAGTCGACACCCACTCATGCCCCCATAGATGATAAGCTTAGGGTTCTTGCCATCCTTCTCTATATGTGTGGAGGCGGAGTGGGATTCACGAGGGGGTGGAGGAGATCCAGATGTCACGGGTAGATCCCACAGAAGATGGGACGAGTTGGGTCGTAGCTCCAATGTGTACATATCATTCAGGTATCTACAGACGTCCAGGGATTTGGGGTTATATTTAGAAAAGACTATCATTTTAACAATTTGTATCACATATACAGAGAAAAGATACTAATTTCTTAAGCAATGGCAAATTAATACAACTTTATTGCCATCATGATGCTACTTCAGAGATACAGTGTTTGGTATTGTTTTGATCTGACTAACATTTTAACAATTTGTAACACATCTGCTGGGAAAATGTTAACAGATACAGGTTTATTAGCATATAGAATAATTTCTTGGTGGCCATAAAATGATCATAACAGGATTCAATAAGTAAAGTAAAATTCCCAATTGAGTTGCAGTCTTTACTCAAAATAATGGTATGCTATCATGAACAGTCAATTGTTGAGCAAGTGGTGACCTCCTGGGACATCTGTTAGAGAAATCGGCAAATTTGGGGGTCAGGCCCTCCAGACTCCTACCAATTTTGAACCCTGATACTACTTCCCAATTACCAGTTTTCAGATCATTCCAGACTGACCGAGAAACAGGCCACAGATTACCCTAAATGAATACCATTTATCAATTCCAAAACTTTCAACAGAATGATGGGATTCCTCACCTTGGAATATTATTCTTTGGGTCTTCACTCTCATTGGCCAGTCCACCAAACAGGTAGACTTTATTTCCAAGCAATGTGAAACTATGACCTATTGGCAAGATGAAAACAAATATAAATGAAATAAAATGGAATTCTGGTCCATTATGTAAGCAAGGATAAAAAAAATATAATTGCAGCTACATTAAGATAAATTTCACTTAAGGAAGACAAAATTGCCCTTGATAGATAGTAAAATATGAAAGAATGGATGACAAGACAATGATATATATATATATATATATATATATATATATATATATATATATATATATATATATATATATATTATTAGAGACATATATATATCATTAGAGACATATATATATTAATCATTCATGAGAAGCTTACCCAGGCGAGGGCAAGGAGGTGCAGCATTGCGAGGGGGTTTAGGTTTGAGTCGTTTCCATTCCCAGCGGCTGGCTTGCAGCTCATACACTTCATTTGAGTACTTTCCATACTCCACCATACCCCCGAACACGAGGATACGTGTTCCATCGCATACAAATCCATATGCAGCACAACCAGGGGGGATATCTCCTCTCACAGCCGGGACGAACCACTGGTTTGTAGCTGAAATACAATACCACAAATTACAATGGATGAAAAACCTTCACCCTCTATCAACAGAATTCCCACTATATGGCTGCCAAGTGACGTCATCATAATCCCATATAACAGCTTGTAAATGTGCGAGAACCACCAACCTGGTTCCCACAACAAAGGCTCTATATCCCATTGACAAACAGGAGATGAACAGACGGAACAGGAGGCATCTGACCTTTAAAAAAAGTATCTGATGTCTATAACTATTTAAGCACCAGTTATTCTCAAAACATATCTTAGGTACCCCCCCCCCCAAACCACCCATACATGTCCAGGGTGCTGCAAAGTAAAAGGCATAAAAGAGCTAGTGATGACATCACACTCAATAGTCCTGAAGGAGGACTAGATTTATTATTTGGAATTAAACATGGGCCTGTTCGAAACAACAATCTCTACACCATATACAGTGAGCCAACAAAATGAAAGTCACAATCTATCTATCCTTACATATGTACGACCTTGCAAATTCACCCCTGACACAAATGCATGCTCAACCGGAGCTTGCTAGTCAAGTGTAAGTGAAACGGACGTAATTCATCTCTGACAGTCTAAAACCACCACTCCTGTAGGCTTTAAGGAGTCATGGGGAATGCCTGTCATATCAGGGTTAAGGAAAATTTGCTGGAAAAACAAATCTATATACAATCATAAGAGAAATTTGTGAAGACTGAAGTCTATTTCAGCAAACTTAACTAAATAAACCACAGAGAGCAATTATTACTGTCGAATTACTGAGCAACAATAGAAGCCATGATTGGTGCTAGCTAAGTCGAATGTCGAAGAACAGCCAGCACTACCATCCCACTTAAAATGATACCCGGCAACCACATTGAAAAGGCAAAGCCGTTGGACAAACAGTGCTTCCCCCAAGTGGGGAATAAATAGATGAACCCAACAACCATGTTGAAATAAATAAAGGCGATTGCAAAATGTGAGCAAGTAGAATACGTAGATCATTGACCTACATTTTAACACTTCAGTATCTCAAATCCATCGTGGAAGTTCAGAATATTACAACATCATTACACAAATTATTCCGGATAAATACTTACCAGCCCAAAAAAAATGACGGTGATTATCGCCCATCGACGCGCTAGGGGGCCGCCATTTTGGTTGAAATGTGCGAAATAAGATTATTGCTTTGAACACAGTGGAATGATTTTCTGACATATTCGAACCACTTCAATACCCCATTAATCAACTTGAGAACATTTTGAGAGTTTATACACAACAAATAACCATATGTAAACTTTTGAGCGCGTCGATTTCCAACGACAACAAAGGCCGCCATTTTGAAAAGTGCCAAGCGGCTTGGCGGTTTATTAACACGTACCTGTATTAAAAACATGTAGCTCGTCAACGATTCCTTCATTGCCACCACCAAAAACAACCATTAAATCTTTTATTGCAACCGCTCGATGACCATGTCGAGGTCTCGGACAGGGTCCATTCGTATTTGTTATTCGCTTCCATTTCAGTATGGGAGCCGCCATCTTGCTTCCGATCGCCTTCGTTGGGGGTTGATCTGCGAAGTCCCGGATGAATCTACCCTAATTATCGATCAAATTTTTCTCATGTGTGCCATGTAATGTAATAAAGTCTACTGAACATACCTAAATCATAAAATTATTGAATAAATTCACCTCAATAGAATGAAATTTTATTTAGACACGAAATTAGTATTAAAAAAGTGGAATCCCCGGATGGACGTTTTGTGACCTAGACCTTTTATGAAGCCAGAATATTCGCCAGATGTCAGCTGAGTATGAATTGAAAATTGAGTCCCTGGGCTTCCCGCCAAAAAAGCAATATCCCCATGTCTTTTGTAGATTGTTAGGCTCGTCTGACACCATCGTTTATGATAAATCGAATGAAACTAGACCCTGTAACAACTGGGATACTATATGCTGTTAAGACTGCTACAATCACAATCGAATTCAACAAAAATACAAAATCAGTTAAATTGTAACAGATTGATATGAGACGGTATTGATTAAACGCTGTGCACCGAAAATTACCTGTATTCGTTTATAATTCCAATTCAAAAGGTTGACTGGTCGCCAACAAACTACGGCAATATAAGCAACATTCTAAACTGACTTGGAAATTACTTTACAAATTAGACCGACAAAGTGAGCGAATTATTTCGCGGTAGAACGTTATGACGCGTTGCATACCAAAGGAAATGGAACGTTCATTATTTATCTGTATTTGGCGATCGGGTGTGGTGTGAGGGACATTGAATACTTCTTTAAAACGCGGGATGGAGGAGGGACATTTTAAAAGTTTGATTCAGCGGGGAAATACAAATAGAGGCCGAATGATAACTGAGTGTGACTAACTGTGCTGGGAAGGGTTAAGTTCGAATAGAATGGTGGAAAAAAAATTCTTCTGGGTGCCAGCGGGTCCGAAGGGAGTCAAACAATTACATCCCCTAAGTTGACCGGCCGAACCCGGTAGATTATTAAGAACGTGCCAAAACAGGGCGGACTACAAAAGTGCACAATCAACCAAGAAAGTATTGCTTGTATCAGCACATCATCGCAAACAAGATGCAAGTCTAGCTATAGATGGAGCCAAAAAACAGCATTGACCGGGGAAAACATTGATATTTAGTGATAGCAAGTCAATCACAGTCATTCTGATTGGCTCAACTAGAGTCGGGCATACACAGAGGACATATTAATTGGGTTCTTGAAGGCTATCTTGTGCAACAACCGGGTATGCCTCCTACCCAATTCTCCCACGATAACCTAACTCGCACTTGAAACAGCATTGCGGAACATTCTCTGCCAAATATAGATTGCAATTCCTCTCCAAGTATCATATTTGTTTTTAAGTACGCGAGATGCCTGAAAAAGTTATTATGGATTTCGACGAATCTTTCGTTTGTGAATAAAATGCATTTTGGCGTTGCCGGGTTCGATCCTCAGGGTTCCACCTTGAGTTTGCTTCTGTTTTTGAGTAGTTGCTCAAATGGCCATAGTAATTTGTTTCGTATATTGAAATACTAAATCATGGACGATTCATCGAAATCGGCCCTTTGAAAACATCCTCTGAATTTTGTTTACAAAACCGAGCAAATAAGCAGCTGCCGGTTCTAGAGAATATACACATGTGCTACATCATTTTCTGATATTATCGCCCAAACTCCACGCGCTCTTAGTTTCTGATGTCCGGCTGTGTCTATCATCAGTCATATTTGGCTTAAAGTTTCACGCCCAACTACTAATACGCAATCGGACTTAATACGGGCCTCAGATATAGCCTTACCACTGACTGGACTCGATTTACGGATATCATTGCCACAAGTCTTAGGGAATCGGCCTACGAAGTTTTTTTCACAACAGAATTTTGATGATTTTGGATTAAATATACCTTTAGTTCATTACAAAGATTCGAGGTACAGGACTGAAAATCAGGAAACGCATCTCGGATGATGGTGTTTAACTGAGTGACTCATTCCATTTGTTCTCTCTCATTGGAGGTGATCAATCTGTCTCTTTGGAAGTTATCAATCTGTATCATTTGAAGTTACCAATCTGTCTCTTTGGAAGTGATCAACCTGTCTCTTTGGGAGTTATCTGTCTCTTTGGAAGTGATCAATCTGTATCATTGGAAGTTACCAATCTGTCTCTTTGGAAGTTACGATCCGTCTCTTTGGAAGTAATCAATCTGTCTCAAGTATTGAAAGTGGTCACTCTTTATCAGTGCTTACACCACGAATAGAAGTATAAAGTGATACCGTCTACACCAAATAATTGCATATATGGTTGATTCACTATAATTGAAGTATTGGTACACTTTAGCTTACCAGATAACAATGATGTTGTCACCCAAGACAAACGCATACATGCGCCTTTACCTTCCTCACCTTCCCCCACCATATATGCATATATATATATATATATATATATATATATATATATATATATATATATATATATATATATATATATATATATATATATATATATATATATATATATATATATATATATATATATATATATAAGGGTACTACAAGGACACCAACCCCCTATTTTACCAACATCCACAGGGGCAGATTCAGCCAGCCTAATCGCCTTTCTTCGTTTTCTTGCTTTTCGTACCCTATATCTGCTATTTTACTTTGAAATATTCATGCGTCATAAATCATTACCAAAGTCATAAACAAAGATTGCATACAAATCACGAATAAATTTATTTGATTGTTCATCGTTGCGACGTCATCAGATAATAAATTGCATAATTGACATACGAAATATCATTGTCACCAGCTCACTGACAATAAGGAAAGAATAGAAAACAAGGCATTTAAACGATCACTCGCTGTCCGGTAACTTGTTGCCATTTGATCTGTATTTTGCATTGAGCTATTATATCACATCATACGTTTCTTACATAATTTAAGAACTATACATCGAAAGCGAGTGTCCATCATACCTTTACCATTGCACGTTTATAAGCTCTATACACACAACAGGGGTACTTTTAACGCACCAACTGTTAATTTAATGATCCGCATATAAATTTGGTGTGAAGAGGTGTACATAATTATCATTTCAACATTATTGATATCGTTGTATACAAGAAATCAAGTATCCATGTGCGTCGTATATATCGTGAGTGAGTATCTTCCTTCGCAGTATATCCGTTGTTGGCTTAATCCAAGCTACCTTATCCTTGTCTGCAGGCCGCTAAATATACACATCGCGGCCTTGAAGTAAGTAATAACTCCAGGCTGTTTCTGTAGACAATTCTTTGTAACCCATTATTTTTTTCACAGCTGGTCGACTAGAGCTGTATATTCAAACCATTCGCCTGCTGGAAAAAATATGAATCACAATCGAAAAAGGGGCGAAATTGTTCAGTAAATAGTATCCGTTGCACAGATAGTGTATGGTATTGTGTCTTTGCCAGTTGTGTGACAACAACTATCCAATTATTCAACATGAAAACACCAAGTGGAGCTCACTTCACTCGAGCTGTAAAACGCCGAAAACCATATATATATATATATATATATATATATATATATATATATATATATATATATATATATATATATATATATATATATATATATATATATATATATATATATATATATATATATATATATCATAACGCTTAAATGAGGTTTTAAGACTCGAGTGCCTACGGTATCCCACAATGAGTAATCGGTGGTTATACCTAATCAAAACCACGAGGTGATGGTTAGGATGCGATGGGGATCAACCATGTCACTATGCAATGGTTTCATGTAATATGGTAGATACTCACTGGAAATATAACAGTATAACACTATTTCAATCTCAATTATTGTTTATAACTCACTGTATCATCGTCGTCAGTTTGATCAAAAGCTTTGTTCTCAACCCCCCCACTGCGATCCGACGAGTTTACTTTACTAGGCACTTCCGAAACAATTACAACGCTTCCTGCTCCGGCTTGGTTGACTTCCGGTTGAGGCGGGAGGACCTTATACTCGTACGCAGGTGGTATGGAGTTTTCACTCGTTGAACCTATGTCTAGCATCTGTAATTGATTAAAAGATGGTATTACCGATAATTTATAATCATAATTAGCTAATATATTTGACTCAATAGACATACATATTGTACATATTGATTATGAATAAAACTATATCGGTCTCGATGCGAGGAGATGGTCTTATGAGCGAATCGAAAAAAGTGCAATAAATTGCCATCAATGAAATACAAATGTTATACCAAACGCTAGCAAACTATCATTTTCATTTTCACGGCGATATTTTGAAGGTCATTATGAATATCACGGGGATCTTTCTGTCGATGAATTTCAAGTTGATGTCTTTATCGATCGCCTTTCGTGGCAGAGTTCATTGAAACAACTTACACAGCGAGAGATCGATTATTATGAATATCGCCCTTTTTATGGGTAATTTATTAAAATCGCGTAACATCGATCTGTTGATCGAATATCTCTCGTGGCGAAGTTCAATCAAATTACCGATGTAACGAGAGCGTTTGGAAAGACACGGTGGTTCACTAACCGCAATGAATGCTTCGCGAGTAGTAGTTTGTACCTGTTGATGCGCAGGTGTGTCCTTGAGAGCGGTCAACACAGCATCGTGGACAGTGGGGAAGAGAATGGTGCGAGGAACGGTTGTGTGGAATCCGGAATTCTCTAACGTCTCCATCACACCGGCTGAATTGCGTGAAGATGATGATAATAGTCAGTTTTCATCATTTATATGGTGTTATTGCATCATGCTGTTTTTATAGATAAAGTTGATGATGACAACGATAATGATGACGATGAAGTTATATATTAACCATAACAATCCCACAGAGTTTAATCTAATTTGTACAAGAGGCCATTACACGATGCACAATGTCATTTTTGTGTTGTGTCATGCGAAAATAAACAACTTACGTTTGCATGCGGCCAGGAATACGGTCACACCCACGGCGTCATACTCCGTTATGATCTACATTACAATAACATGACCAGTAAAACACGTGGCTATATGTAGCCAATCAATTCATTGAATAAAGATGGAAACAGAAAGCGTTTGGTGAGATAGATACCGTTTTCATGCCTCCAACGCCCATAAAGTCCAGGAAACCCATACAGGAACAGTCGATGATGACGTGATGGATGTCAGAACGAGGCAACGGCCACTTCTCCTCTAGTATAATCTGTACAACGAGAGGACACCGACACTCAATGTGGCTATTACATTATGAATGCACATTGCTAACTCTGTCGATATGAGAAAGATTTGATCCATAAAATCGGAACCATAATTAATTAGCAGGCACTGTTAGCAACAGAGGGCGCTGGTGTCACTTTCGAAACACAATTTAGTTGTCAATTTAAAAAGTGTTTGCTAGAGCTAAATGTAAATTATGAATTAATGCATCGGCTTTGTAAGCAATCTACCGTATTAGTATACCTTCGCTTCTTCGGGTCCAACTTCTAGTGAGAGTTTCACTTCTTCTTTATTGCGTTTATTCTCGACCTTTGAAAGAGCTAATTTCAGCTTCTTTGGTTTGAACCCAACTTTGTGGTACACTCGAGCAACAAAATACTCTCGATTGGCGAAGTAAATAGAGTTGTCGCAGCGGAAGATTTTCACACCGGGTACTTCTTTGGCCTGTGATAGCAACAAAACTTACGTGCGTCAATACAAAACAAATATCAACCATTGGTTTGAAAGAACAATATGTTGCATACAATCAATGTTACACCGGCTAGATTTTTTCTTTTAAATACACATTAGCGTCAGTAGGCAGTGAACAAATGTAAAAATTCCCAGACATAGACGTTTTCTGTCGATTTCAAATGTTGATTTGCACAATGTTGGCAATAGTAACCTACACTGACGAGGTAGCGATCCAACACATGACACAAACGGTAGAGAGTTATCATATAATCTTTGTCATCACCTGAGAATAGGCCTTTGTATCCACGTAAACATCCGTATCTCCAACTCGACCCATGAGTGTACAATATGGTCTGAGGAAGGGGAAAACTATATATATATATATATATATATATATATATATATATAGAGATATATATATATATATATATATATATATATATATATATATATATATATATATATATATATATATATATATATATAGATATATATATAGATATATATATATATATATATATATATATATATATATATATATATATATCCTGTCATATTTATATACACTGTTCCGAACGGGCACTACTCATTCTAGTTATCAAACAATAGAAATTAAGCACTTTAAAACCAAAGGAATCGATGCTGCTATTATGCGAAATATTTAAATAAAAACGGAAACATAAAGTTCATTGGTTCACCTGTGAGTGCGTCCGACCACAGTCAAAAAAGACCAGGCAACGCCAACAATAAGCCCAATGTCAATGTCGAGAAGCACAACGGCTAGGAAAGTCACCAGCCATACCGACTGCACATCAATCACATTACAAATGAGCGTTTATCAGCGAACGACCCAGGACAACGAGAGATTGCTGATTTGGTTTATCAATAACCACAATTGACATCTATTCTCAACGGCCAATATCTTCTATACATATGTCTATCAGTCGCTTGGGTACTTTTAACAGATTTATTGCTGCATGAACAATGCGATTAGTAACAATCAGCTTTTTTTACCATGTCTGTCTTTGAGACGCGCCAGAGTTTGGGTAGATCGAGCATCTGCATAAACATGCCTTTCAGAGCGACCACAATGATGGCGGCAAGGATGCACTGTAGCGATGACGAAGGAAATTCACACACAAAAATTGCAATACAATCGATATTTGACAATAACATATTGAGTTACTATCTAGAATCTCATATCTACAAAGGGTACATATTAGCTATAAATGCAGTATGTATATTAATTACACATAGGGTGTTTGATTTATAAGTTAACATTCTTATAGTTTTATAGGGTCATAAAATCAGGGGCTACATCCATTCCTACTTTGTAATCTTTTACAAAAAAGGGGGTCCACATGACTCCTCACGCTATAGTCAAATTAACATTAAATCACGCGTTAAATTGGGTTTCACCCTTGCTTGATAAATGTTGTTAGTTACCGTGGGGAGAGCCTCAAACAGGCTGGCCAGCGCCAGCAATACCACGAGGATTAAAGCAGACGACACCAAGCCAGCTATCTGGGTCACTCCGCCAACGTTCTCTTGTACGAGACTTCGCGAGAGTGAGACGCTCATCATGTAGCAATGGAGGTTTGAGCAAACTAGGTTGGTGACGCCGTGCGCAATTAATTCCTGGAAATCACATTCTCATTAAAAATTGCACAAACATTTTGTCTCGAGATGAGGAGCTAATACATTAGAACTGACATTCAGTTTCGTAGAATCCGATCGAGTACTTTATGTCTTTAATGCAACAGTTAATCATTTATTTGAAAAATATTCTCACTTGGTTTGCATCGGTCTTGTAATTGTTTCTCTTTGCGAAGAGTTCGGCCATCGATATGGAAATAGCAAAGGATACGACGGAGATAACCAAAGCATCTGCCACGACGTCGGTGAAAAACTTAAACGGGGGAAGCTCGGGTACCGGGATACTGAATAAACCAATAATTTACGTATTATGAGTCTTCTACGGTGCCATAAATAAGACACATAAAAGTCACGTTCTTCCTCCATTAAGAGCCCACCCTGTTGGGATTTCGCCAATGACCTCTAGATCAAATTTTTGTTCAAACTTCCCGTAGTAGGATACGACTGTTCCGATTATAACCTGAAGGCGAAAAAAAAAGTAAAAAAAAGCAAATAAATTGAGGAACACGCTTGACATTTATATGACAATAGTATTTGCAATGTTTGGTTACTTAGAACATTCATTTTAGGAGTATTTTTGTTAATTCTATGATAATGTTTCAATTATGTTCGACTTACTATGAAGAGGTCTATTGGAATGGGAGCGCGGAACTTTTTCTTAAAGGGGCCATTGGCGTACTCCTTGACGACGAAGATGATGGTACAGCTGATAACGGTTGCTAGTACCGCCACAGGGTTGGTTTGTGGGAGGGCTTGAAACAGGTCCCTGTACGTCTGTAACATCAGAGGGGGTCGAGTTCATTTCGGGGAAATAATTTACACCAACTTGGCATGGTTACAAGGAAAGATATCAAAATAACAGTTGGCGCAAGTTTCTCAGCCTGGTTCCTTCATAGATCTAATTTCTATCATTCTTGCTTCGAAATCATATTGCGCCTCAAAAAAAAGTTAGTTAATATCAAATAATTGAGTAACTTACGCTGTCTCCATTTTAACCAAAGTGAAAGAATCGAATTGGACTTCAATACCGCTGTAATCATCATATTGAGTTCATATCACGGTGATGTTGAATGGGTTTTGAGAATGTATCACGCATGCACATAGCTCGTAGTGCATGTCTTGTTGCGAACCCCCAACCTTTGAATTGAAGTATCAAGTCGTCCGTACATATTTTACTAGTTTTCTCAATAGCAGTCGATGAGTATTTAGCATCCAAGCTGTGGCAATACTGCGCCCCGGCATCTGTTATCCGCGTTATTTCAATGAGTTTTTCCCCCCTCATACATAAAATTGATACGTATAACGGCATTCATAAACCATAAACTCACGTAAACTAGCTTGAGGGCGCCGTTATGTCTGGGAATATTGACGCCAAAGATGCTCTTAATTTGGCTGCTAAACACGTGGATGGAGCATCCGGTAGTAAACCCACGAGTCATGGGCTCGGACAGGTAGATGACAACGAAGCCGAGACGTAGCAGACCCATTCCGATCTGCACAAAAACACCAGTCACTCTTGCATTTTCTGCTGACTTCGCAAGCGCCAGGTTTCATTAATACAAAATTAACTCATAGTTTCAAACGCTCTCTTATTCTTGCAACTTTGGACAGGATTCAGTCATTGATTGGTTACACTTAATGAACCTGAATGTTGACGATCGTAATTTTATATTAAAATGCTTAACAAGATTCAAAATAATCTGCCATTATTAACTTTGTAACGATGTATAGCGGGCCGTCTCCAAGGTTTACGATGTTACCTGCATTATACCCCCGAGGAAGGTCAGGGACGTTGCGACGCCAATGGCACAGCCAACAGATATCTCCGCAGGGGGTGCTTCTGTCCCATTTAGCGTAATGTTTTCAGCGTCTGGTGCGAAGACGCTGATTCCAGGGTCGTTTTCACCGACGCACAGACGATCGACGGCACTGCCCACCATCAGACTGATAACCGCAAACGTCCCTACACACAACGTGGCAATAAACATATACAAGGTATATATATATATATATATATATATATATATATATATATATATATATATATATATATATATATATATATATAATCTCTCTAGAAAAAAATTTGGTCTGCTTACCAAACGACAGATGTCTGGAGGTTCCAAGGAAGAAGTAGACGATAATAGGGAAGAATGACATGTAGAGTCCGTACACGGCTTGGACGGAGGCCAGCACAGCGTATGCCATGCCTGGAGTGTGGTGGAGCGGAAGAGCAGCAAATACGAAGCATGAATGAAAGAAATGTGGGTTGAATAACGTCGTACAAGTTAAGTGTGTCCATATCATAATAAGTTCATTCACTAGTGTTCTATAAGTCAGGCGTCAGCGTCTACAATCCACTTGAACTTTTACATAAATGCATTAAGTTAAGATACTTAATTGTTTGAAATTATTCTGCTGTACTTACCCCGATTCTTTAATACCACAGCAATCATCTCAAATTAGTGATAATTAAAAAATACCAAATTGATACTTATTGTATATGATGTGGTTCAAACTACCGAGATCAAAATACATTTCACTTTGTGTCCAGTAATGTCAAATAGTTTGCATACCAATGCTTTATATTTATAATCTAAATTGATCTTTATAGGAGCATGCGACATTGTCAATGGAACCATAAGTAAATTTATGATCCATTTTCTAAACATGAGAGGTGAATTAGTCACTCGTTTTATGACATGCTGATGTCGCCTAAATATGTTGGTATGGTATTCTTGGGGCTAAATATAACATCCATTGTAGTGGTAGCCATACCATACGATGTAATAAGCCGTTATGGACAGCTGACCAAGACAGTGTGCGCGCCAGACAACGACGTCTTTGTGACGTGGGCAAACGACCACAAATGTCATTGACGCTCATTCGGCTAATGAACTTCAGTACTAATGCAAAGATCGCAATTAGCTTATCAGATCATTGAGACATAATTAATAAACTCTCATCGCTTAGTTATGGGCTGCTAATGTATAAGGCCAATTTGAACCGTTTGCATTACTTTCGAGATTCCGCCCAACCAAATTAAATCGGTCTACTGTACTGCGACTAAAATCTAACATCTTTCTGATTGATATAATTGAATCCATAATCAGTGACATTTACTATTACTATTAGCTTCACAACTATGGCGCACGAAGAAACTGATGTAGAATACTTAACCACTCATATATGGGTTGTGTGGGGGGAGTTATTCCTATCGTGAAGTTCTAATGCAGTGTACATGGCACGAAGAAATCCCATATCCAGGTCTCCCATGCGCAGATTGCCGATTGAACTGTAATTATGTATCGGTGCAAAACTGTGTGCGCTGTTTACTACTGGTCGCCAGCGCTATACTTAGTGATTGGTCACATCGTCAGCTCGCTTGTGCCGTATGTGCGCCTGATTAATGATTTCAAACACATAGATTCTACTAGGCAGTAACGAGGTCACCGATAGAGGTCATACAACACGTGCAATGCTTGCAGCGAGGTTATTGGGGTCAGTGGCCCCATGTGACAAAACCAAAACTAAAAGAACAGTTATGAATGAGTCATCATAAACACCCACCAGAACACGTTTTATTACACGAAGGTATAAGGGTAAGCGAACAAACGGAAGTACAAGGACAGGTCAGGACCTAAACCAGAATGTTTCTCTTCAGAATGAGTTGGAGAGTGACACATTCTGGGAAGACGGGAGAATGTGCACCATCGACACAACGCGGGTCTTTTTTCCTCCACTTTTCTTAAGCAGGATTCAACCATTTATATTAAGCTGACTGTGTTCATTCTTGTTGATTTCCTACTTCGGTTTAGTTTCACTTCGCATGGTGAAAAATCTTACTGCTCACAAAACCCACGATTCGAGGTTCATGTAAGTGAATAAACTGAGCGCGCTATATTATGGACATTCTGCTGTGCACGCGTATACATGTCTACTCATTAACCTGTGAATCATGTATTGTCAAATGCAGAGTATACTATAAAACTCAAGTCAACGAACAGTCACAATTGTCGTAGCTTACATCACATTTCATTGAAAAGACGTACCTTGAGGAATTTGCATGATTCCCACTGTGAGTCCAGCGATGACGTCATTAATGAGGTCTGTTTTGATGTTGTAATGACGCATGATGTTGATGAAGGGGAAAATAGAGAAGAGGCATTTCTTAATGCAGCTGCCCGAGCATTCCAATCTTTTCCTCATCATGGCTAATCTTTCAGAGGCAGATTTCAAATTCCTGGGACCTCCATCGTAATCGCCCTCCAAGTCAGGCTCGTTGAAAATGGGACGTTCAACTGAGAACGTTTTTCTTTGACGTAATCCATCAATGTCAGTTAGCTCCATGCTTTTAACATCAGAACGTTCCACGTCTTCGACCACAGTCGCTGACGGCATTGAAGTGTTGTTGTTGATGTTGCTATCGGTGAGCTGTATTTCATCAACCGACACTTGAATGACACAACCGTTTGAAGCATCAGACGACATTATCCTAGATCGATTATTGTTGAAAGTATCCTTTGAAAGCCTTCTACAGGGCAATATTGTTTTCAAAGAACAATTTCTATTTCGTAAGAGTCGACCGGGAATTCGTGTTACCGCATCACGGGTATAACTCTAAGCATTGTCCTCTTTGACTTTGGTAACACCTGTTATTGCTGACCGCCTGAAGCCAGTCCGGACGCTTCACACTGCAATCAGCTGCACACAACGACCCACAGCTAGTAATACAAAGCAAATGAGTTGTATTCTACATTCATCATTCATTTATCATTGAAGGCTTGATGCTGCCAAACTCACACATTCACATGCACTCAACATGTATCTTATATTGTCATCAGTGAGTAATACGTTTTGAAGAGTAGACCTATAATACCACCTCTACGCGGCTCGGAGCTGAGGTAATTAACCTGACGTGCCTTGGCATTTATCTTCTAGATAACAAAACTGATACGACAGCGTTGGTAAGACGTTTGGGGGTCGATGTAAGGCAGATAATTGTTTACTTTATCGTGACCTTGACATCAAACGTGTGGCATCTAAATGGCGTCCGTGGATTGCTTTACACCAAGGGAAAATCTAAGAATAACAAAACGTTTTATTACTTGATATCAGCTATATGCCTGTATTATAGTCACCAGCATGGCTTTAAAGGCGCGGGAAAAGTAAAGCTGTCTTGCCTTGCTGTATTTTGATACTCTTTCCAGCCCACATACTCTCATTATTTACCCAGTCTCAAATAAGTTGTAGGGCAGGTTGTGAAAATGACAACAAATGCTTCTTTCGTGTTGACGAACATGATCTCTACAGCTGCAGCTCCTTGTATAACTGGCTTTTTATTGTCACGTGACTGTTAGCTCGTAATTATTAAACTTGACACGTCACAATGAAGATGCTTCGTAACTATCATGCAAATTATATATACGGTTACTTCACATTACGGTTGGTTTGCATTGGTCGTTAGTGCTGACGTCACATATTGACAGCGAGATTGTTAACATCGTGCCTTTTTAAAAAAGGAACGCGGCTTGCAAAAGCGTCTAAAGTATAATTGTCGCAAACGCCAGTCAGGCTGTCACCAGGAGATGCCCCCAAAAGGTTTTCTTGGAAAAGAATTACTTTAGTTCAATTATTTAGAATCAATAAATTTGACACGATTATTGTCCCATCATCTGGTTTTTGAATGATCAATCGGGAGTTACAATCGTTCTACTAAACTCGTTTGAGAATTACGGTAGAACTTCATGAAGAGGTAAATGTATTAAATAAGCAGGTTGTCAAATTGGTAAATATCAACGTCATCCTGCCTGACTCAGAAAGCATTTTTTACTGCAAATTAATAGAATGTTGACGTGTACTTTTGCAAACATAGATATTTAAAAAATACTTAATACTGAAAACTTTTTAGCTCACCTATGTCATCAATACTTCGAAGACTGGACTAAGCCTGTCATCGAACGACTGTCTTGATTTAAACAGACCTTACAAGCAGGTTCTGAATCAAAGGTCAATCCATTATAGAGTTGCCAACGGTCTCGTGCAAAACCGTGACTGCATGTAAATTGAATTGCCTCTTGGACCAACGCATGTCATTAGCCAACACCGGACCGCTTTTCGTTCCAGATTAGCATCACATTCACTGTCACCGAAAATTATCTGCTGTCGCTTAAGTTTACCTCCGTACTTCTAGCAAATCACTTATGATTAAGTTGACCAGGATTTTTCAAATGTCAACCATAGGGAAAACCTGCAGATGCACACTGATGTACATCGTGGTAACATCATTGAACGATTAATTGTAACCTTAAGAAAAAACGGTTGACTCTCTGCATCAAGGTATTGAAGACTGTTTAATCCAGCTGTGTTTGTATCGATAGGTATTGCGCTGCTTTAACGAGGGAAGAACGACAACCCAGCGACTGTGGTTAGGTATTGGAGCACAATCATATAATACAAGGGGTTATTTTCACTTGTAAAATTCAGGTGAAAATTCAACACTATTTCCACAGAAGTTTGTTCATTGAGGCTTGCAAAAGCAACAACGGAATATGCAGAAAAATATTTTCAAATTCTACGGGACCCAATTTTGATAAAAAAATATCATGACAAACAGACCATGCTCCTCGCGGTGATATCTTTAAAGACCTAATTCTTAATTTAGCCCCCATTTAGCCGAATCTTCATCCGCCCAGCTGGGTCAGTGTTCAACGCATCATCCCGACCACAGGACGAACAACACCGATACTTGTCGCATGGCACCCTACTCTCAGCCAATCAGAGCTCGAGAAAAAGCTCGGTCTTTTTCCCATATCGCCTCAAACGCACAGTTTGCCGTGCGATAACTGCGACCGTGTCGATACCTGATTTCAGGCAACCCTTATCCCTTCAGGGATGAAGAGCTGGCGCCTCTGTTACGATCCAGCTTGAAATCCGCCAAATGTCCTGACCCAACTTGAAATTTCAAGATGGGTTGACCCATTTTAAATTAGACGGCGGGTTGGCAGGCACGGCTGGTATGGAAAGCCGTGGCGCGTTTAGTACATTATTGGCTTGTAGTTCCCAAGTAAATTGCACTACATGGTGATTCAGACAGCACACACGATGTACCCGTGAAACTTTATTTACCTCCGCCCGTAGGAATTTGATTTCTTCAACTGGCGCATTCAAGGCATTCGTCTGTCCAATATTGAAGTTGGTGAACCCATCTTGAAATTTCAAGTTAGGTCAGGACAATTTTAAAATTGGCCGGATTTCAAGTTGGGTCGTAACACCTCCGCGGATATACATTGCGGGCATAAATGTGACGTAATCACAATCTGGACCCTGGACCAAGGCTGCTTCGGGGTGGGGACGACTTCACACAGTTCCTCAGCTCAAGACGACTGGACGTTAATTAAAATATCATATTTTATGTACCGCTGAATTATGCCTCCTACCCACCCCACATTATTGCGGACTACATAAACCACTTTTTATAAATAGTTTTTCCAGACAAGTGGCCATTGCGTTTGCCTTATGTTAACGCTTGTAGTCAAATATATGCGTGTAACATTGTGGTCAATATGTTTGCAAATTATGACCCACAAAGTTTGTTTTGCAGTTGGCTTTGTCTAAATAGCATTAAAGTGGGACAGCGTTGAATTAAATAAAAACCTTCGGACTATGCCCAATTTTTTACCAAATAATTTAGCATAAACTGCCTTTATTGGGAGACGAATTTCAAACGTCACAGGTCGTGGACCCTATGGTGTATAGAGGTAGTATACATGTGCCACGCGACGGGTTATGTTTTTTCGGCCTCTCGACTTGTACGACGGGTTTTATCTGGCCTCATACTTGTACGACGGGGTATGCTTCAATCTGTACGACGGTTTTTTTGGGGGCTTCGTTTTGTACAGCGGGGTATGTTTTCTCTTCCCATGCAGTATGTCGAGATTTTCTTCTGGGATTTCCCACCGATCGTTGACAATGCAAATACAATGAATGATCACTGTGTGACGCCCCGAGAATCACTCGCTCAGCCCACAGGGATTTGCATTGGCCGGCTAACTGATATCTTCTATGCATACAAACCCTTTATGGTTTATGTATACATAGAAGATAGCGGCCAATACAAATCCCTTTGGCTTGACCATGCAAGCGCGCAAAGTTGTTACTGCATGTAATCAGAAATCGGCTCATAGCATTTTGAGATTTATCCTGCCTAGGTCGTACGACGGATTATACGTTATACATTTGCATAATACCTTGTACGACGGGGTACGCATTTTTGCCATTTTCACCTTGTACGACGGATTATACATTCGCATAATACCTGGTACGACGGGTACGGGGGTCCCACGGTACACCCCTATCCGAGTTAAGGCCAAGTGCCCCCCTCCCCCCACCCCCCGCCGGGGTCGAGGGTACGCAAAACAAGCCAGCAATCACTGGCGGATTGCGATCAGAACTGGCCGTGTCTTACCGACGCCAGCTTGATGTTTAAAGATAATTCCGCCATTAAAAGTCTGGGTGCCGAAGTGCACAAACAAATGCATGCCAAATGCTTTTGACGCTTTTGGACGTTTTCACATTGACCATACAGCCATACATTGCCTAGTTGCGAAAATGACTAATTCGATACACGCCCACATACGATTTGTGTCGCAATAAAGCCATAGCCTTTTCCCAACTGATAGCCGCTTTTTTCGCCTGTTTCCCACCTTTCTTTCCTTTTATGACAAAAGGCTACAGGTCGGTGTGCGCGTGCGCGGCAAAGCAAAAAGGGATATGCTGCGCTATTGTACGTATAATACAGCGACCAAATAATGCACACTGACTGCAAGCGTCACAAACGAACAAAAACGGACGTAAAGTAGCGTTCATCGTTACATCTACAATGGCAATTGACCAAGTGTAATTGGAGAACTGTACACCGAAACCCCGCCACTCTGCCTTTGGTAACATTGCTTCAATTTTAGGAGAGAAAAAGGGCCCGGTGGCCATTTATACGCTTCATCAGCCAAGAAAGTATCTTTGTTAAACTTAATGCAATATTAAGATAATTGTTGATCAAATGAACGAACAAGTCATAGTATATACTGGAACTAACAATTGACTTACTGTCGAGGAACTAAGTTTTCTTGTTGCGCAAGAAGAATTCACCATCACGAATTGATGCGCAGCTATAGTCAGTTATACTTCATCGAGAAAATAGTAAATCACGTCTGCAACAGCTGGTCACGGAAGTTAGCGCCTCAAACGCGCCTGGCTGATGTAGTGATTACGGTAATGCTCCGATGGCGCCCAATGCACCAGGGTCTAATTTTGTGAACCTCGCTGGCTTCATCATGAAATCCCGTCCATTCTCGTTCCATCGTGAGATTCATGGAATGTTACACAACTTCACCGTGCAACCGACGTTGCCATCAAGAGATTTCAATCAAGACTGTAAACATCTGCGATTCGAATGCACCACGCGTTCGTCCATCAACTCGTTTGTGTATGAATATCGTTTGAAGTGTGGAATAAGAAACTTGCATAAAGTGCTGACGTTGGACGCACAGGTAATCGCGTTTTGGGAGGCTGCAGGTAGCAACAGCGGTGGCATCGTGCCAACCGGACTTCATTCGCTCCAGGGCCTGAGTGAGCTAAATCTCAAAGTGAAGCGTGAAATATGTCCCCACTTTTTGTTGAAACAGATCCACGCGTGGTTTTCCGCAACCACTTTCCAGTAGCTCCGCGGTTTGATGTAGGAAGGAAGCCTTGTAACTATCTGCAAGTGTGAACCCGCTTACGTGGATTTAGAGCACCTCATCTGTGATGAAGATTGCTACTAAGGGTTGAAGATGTCGGGCCATTTCAACTCGGTAGTGTTTCGAACAATTACCTAATGGGAAAAAGCTGCATGGTAATTTAGAAATGTTTGTTAATTAAGAAAAACTCACATTCAATCACAAGTACGGTTGGCTGTGTATATTTCAGGGATGACGTGTAGCAAGCTTCGTGCGACCAGATTGTAATTGAGTCAAATCACACATCAAATTAATCGCTTCGATAACGCAGTCGTGTCAGATTTAATTCCCAGTTACACTGTATCCTACAATTTATAAGCAGTTGTGTTTGTGGAACTTCGGTACAAATCCGGGTTTGTCCGAAGCCGTTTGTTAAGTGTTTTCAAGACGTGACTTGAATAAAAATTCACAATATCCTGAACAGGCCATTATAACAATAGTTCCCCCGGCTACATGATTTAATATTGATCTCCACGTTAAAAAGATTATTCGATTCACTCGTCTTTAAGCAAGTGAATGTAATAACTTAATTAAGTGTATGTGCTTTTTAAGCAATATCACTGACTTTATGCCCATTTACCACACAAACACACATTCACACACACAAATACGCGCACCAACACACACATACACACACTTTTACGAACACACGAAACGGATACATCGGTTGGAAAAATTGTCGTGTATTGTGATAGCTTGATGTGATGACAGGGCGTGATTTTGAACAGCAATTCCTATGCCTATGCATTTGAGCATGTCAATATCACCGACGGTTTTTCTATTCCCCCTTTAAATAAACCCCATCGACAGAACAGATACACTTTGATTTGCGTTTAGAGGCGCATGTTGAAGTTGTCTTTCAGCCCGCTTGCATTAAACATGAGGTGAAACGCTATTTTTTAGGTCTTGTTTTCTGAGATGACTCACTAGTCTTAGACGGATATCAATCGGTTTACCCGTCGCGCAATAAATGATATGTCAATCGAACAGTAATAAAATGACTCATGCATTCGATTCGCACCGTAATTTTTTCGTCATTATTCAATCAAGAGTTGACGATGACTCAGAGCAGTGACATGTTTTATGGCGTATATTTCACGTGTTTATGACATCACGGTATTTTTTCAGTATTTCTATGGCAAGGCAATTCTGAAGAAAAATGCTGGACATTTGGTAGGAAATGTCATATCGGGTCATGGCTGATTAAATGTTTGCATCATGTTCCCTCTACCGTTTCATTCTGGAGAAGATTGTAGGTAAGTTTACTTCCACTGAAGTGTCGGTTCGCGTTTGTTTTGTTCAAGCAGATTACACTTAGAATACATTAAATTGTTAACAAGACAAACTTTAACAACAAATGTACTCGCGACTACAAGAACTCTTGGCTGGTTATTGGTTAGCTGATTAGAATGTGACACCGGTCGGAACGAGAGAAGAAATGGGCCCCAAATATCTCAAATCTGATATGATTTAAAATCAAAGAGCGCACAAGTAGCTATGAGTGACTTATCAAAAGCTCTCCACATCTAAGTCAGACGTTATAAGAGCTGCTCGTCTTATCAACTTCCCCAATAGACCTGATTATTTAAAATCAAAGAGCGCACAAGCAGCTATGAGTCGACTTATCAAAAGCTCTCAACATCTAAGTCAGACGTTATAAGAGCTGCTCGTCTTATCAACTTCCCAAATAGACCTCAAGCATTAGACGCTGCAGGAAGATAATGGTATGAAGATGGTTTACCCCTCCTGACCTGAATATTTCCTTCCCTTCCCTATCACGACACCAAACCCGCACGACTGATATCTCCACCAACGGATATGACAGCGTCAACTGCATCCTATAAGGGATACGTTCAATATTATTAATGTGCCGAGAAGGGCTGGGGGGGGGGGGGGGGGGGGGGGGGGGGGCGGGGGGAATGGTTTGGGGAGTGGCAGTTGGGGGGGTTGTGGTGGGGGGGGCACTCAACAAATGAGGTTGGTCATTTATCTTTAAAATATGCCTCACGGAGTAGATTCATCATATTTTTCACACCAACTCACTCTAAATGAGGACCTGGTTCCCCGTGTTTAGGGCATCGTTTAAACGCGTTTCCAGTTGACCATTGCAAAACCACTCAAATTTCCTGCCGCCATTGTGCAGACACCAGGGCGTCCATGTAGTTCTCACCTTGGAGCCTTTGATACTAATTACTCCTCGTGAACTGATATATGCATGATAACCTACCATAATCGCAGTTTCGTATCACTATAAATTGTTCCGCTGATTTATTCATTTTCACCCGATTATCATTGTATTTGCGCGTCCTCAAATAAACATTTACTTATGAATATAGCGAGGGTGTTGCTGCGGGCTTGCAGGTAACGGTACTGCATGACCGGGAACTTTTACTACGTGACTTAATCACTTTATTGACTAGCTTGTAGTGCAGTCAAGTGGCCTCGCCCCTGATGTTGACAATCTGATATTCCAATGTAGATGGGGACACGAGAGATCGAGAGCGGTGAACAGCGCGGACGATGTCAAAGCCAACGTCTCTTTGCCTAGTAGACTTATAACGTGAAGATTTCAAAACGAATAAGCCAAGCTTGAGTTGAGAACTGAATAGTTCGTTTTCCCCGAGAGTTGCGATACACGCAGTCCAAATCTCTTACACTGCAGATCAATTAGAAATTATATCTGCTCCAAGAAGTTGATAAATCATGTCAGAAATCCAGGACTTAATGGGAAAGCTGAGCGTTATTAAACACGCGGCTAACTGGGATACAGGAGGCTCGGAAACCTAACATGGGTTCCAACGGCACACCATGTTTTGTCAACTATGCGTGGATGTTTATCAAATGCGTAAGCACTTCAGTCTTAAAACTACCTCGCTGTCAGCTTCTTTTATGTTGATCATTATATGTTAAAACACCAGACAGACCGGCATATGAAGACTCGAGTGCCTGTGGTCAAAATACGTTCAGTCATAAGATTTGTCCAGGAAGGTATGTGGAACACTGTTACATACTGTTTCATCTATTTGTGTAGAAATGGACCCCCTACCAGGCACAGACTAAAGCTCTTTGAAGAAAGAATGAAAACAAGCAGAATGGTATTCAAGACACATTGTTTTCAGGAATTAACAGGTAGAAATGTAAACCACAAAACAACATAATAATAAGGTTATGCTGGACTTATTTGTTTCTAACATACGATTGCACTTGATATGGCTGGTTATAGAAACACATTAACACTAACAGAACATTTTGTGAATGATATTTGTGACAACTGCATGAAACAGATGTAATGTAGTTTGCTAAAAGTCAAAGTCTCCTGCAGAGAGGCAACATAAATTAGGTCTCTTTGTGACTAAAGTGATAAATACCCAAACTGTACATTACAGTCATAAATAAGTTTGGGGAATTCAGTAGTTTTGGCATTGCTTCCCAATCCATCAACGACACCAGTCTTGAAAAATGTCATAAACCAATTTCAGCGACAAACAATTGGTTCAAATTCAAAGTGATTATTTCAAGTGTCACACTTATCAATGATAAGTGTGAAACTTATCAATGATAAGTGTGACACTTATCAATGATAAGTGTGACACTTATCAATGATTGTGAAGATGTTGTACAAGAGGTACTCAATTCCTGCCAGAAATAGGACCAAATGTCGTGTCATTGGCCGGAGGATGAGAATAACGTTGATCTTTGGCTCCAATTAGTTAATTCAGCACCAATGGAACATATACTGTTTCTGAGACATCACAAACATCACTTCACATTTTCCGTTGTGTACGAGTTTAAATGCAGTACTGTTTGATCTTGACATCACATTTATCTTCAGAACCATCAGGTCCATAAATGTCCCTGATATGCTGGCAAGTTTAGCGACTATTTATAATAAATTATAACAGTAATACTTGAGATTTTTAAGTTGACAAAAAACACTGTGACTCATAAACCCTCAAAATGTTTGCTGACAAAAACAGAACATATGAGATTCATAAGTAAGGCAAAAACTGAAGGTAAAGGGATATCACTGGAATATTCAAACAAAGGTGTAATTTATCATGAGCAACAAATCAAAACAGACCAAGAAAATAGGTTTGAATGAAGAAAATACAGCAAACCATATATCACTACAATGTACAGATAAAACCATATGATATCACTACAGTGTACAGGTAAAATCATATAACATCACTGCAGTGTACAGGTAAAACCCTCACAACGCCCATCAAGTATACCAGGTAGATTGCAGGCTAATACAGCCATAATATAATCACACTTTGGTATTACAGTTCTACATAACCATGGTTAATATGAAGCTATATAACCACAGCATAGTCACTAGGTATTACATATCAGCTTAACCATGGTCAATGAGCTATATAACCACAGACCCAAACCAACTCATTTACCAATCAATCTAATCAAAATAACAAGCATATAAACTGTGACATTGGATATGAAATTATTGAGCTGGGATATCAACACAGAAACCATACCACACTCAAGGATTACACCAACTAACTACCATGGCAACACGTACCCGGCTATTATTAAGCTATTGGGTATAATATCAACAGGTAGTCTCTTCCATCCCATCCTCAAGTGATGGAAGCTGTTAGAATCAAGCATAAGAAAGATAACTCCAAAAATAATATGTGCCATTTCAAGAAATCAACGACTGTATCACAAAAACTAATACAGATGATCATAATGTTAACGTCATAACGTTTTGATCTACCCGAGTGCTTGACTTGTGATTTGTTTTCAGATCTGTGTCTTTTTCTCTAGGAGACTGGTCAATAGTGTCCACACTCTCTGCTGTTCCATTCAGCTGATATGAAGACACAAGTTCAGAGGTCAAACAATAAACACATTAGCATAGTTAGAGTGATATAGTCTAGGTATACTTAAGCACAACCATTCCATTGGACTTTTGATAAATTACACATATATCATGGACTTCAATAAATATTCCATTATCTTGAGATAATCATTAAACAAAGTATATATAAGCTAACGATGACAATATAAATTAAAGACTAAAAACATAAAACACTGTAAGCCATGGATTACAACATAAGCCACATATTATATCCATAAGCTTTGTGTACCTGTAGGAGGGCTGCTAGGACGGCATCGTGGAGAGTGATGTAAAGAGTCCCGGCCAGCTCCCCATCTGCTGCCAATGTCAACATCTCCCTAACGCCCGCTGCAGCAACCATACTCATATGTAACCTTTCATATATAACCACACAGATATTACCACACTTGCATAAAACCACTCACATATAACCACAGATATAACCACTAATATTAACACACACAAATAACCATGAATATAACCATTCACATTAACCACACACGTGTAACCACTTGAATATGACCACACACATCTAATCACTTACATAAAACACTTATAACCACTCAAATAAAGCCACATGCAAATATAACCACACACGTACATATAACCTAATTACAGGTATGCTGAGGAATAAGACATTACACATGATCTGAATAACAAATATATCAATCAATTCCTGTGATTGTGACATCTCACTTGTATGTAAAATGATGATGAATATTTCAGATGATTTTTGCCATGGCAACACATACCTTTGCAAGCAGCTAGCATTACCCTGATGTCCACAGAATTAAATTCACTGATCACCTGCAAAGTGTCATACATACTAAATTACTATCTATCAGAGATCATGAAAAGAATATAACACATTCAAGGACAATTATAGCCTCATTAGTCACATCACAAGAATTACCCATTAGATTGTCGCTGACATGAACCACACTTGTCTGAAGGAAAGGAGAAAAACAGAAGTAATTGAAGTCGATTATGGAAAATGTTTGACCTTTTTCAGGGCGATGACCCCTGGGTAATCTACATAGTTGATGGAGGAACAATCAAGGATAATGATGGCTGGGATAGCTTCACTCTGAGTTACAGTTTCCATGACAACCTGAGCATTGATGACAATGGGAGGCAGGAACAAGGTTTATTATTGTTTTCAATATATGTGGTAATACCATGTGTTATCAGTAACATTTAAATTCCGTTTAAATGTACACATTTCTCCTTGCTTTAGCTAGAATTATTTGCTATTGATTATGAGTTTTAAGTATTTGTTTGATATGTATTTTCATGAGTGTGTGATAAACAACATGTTTTTCAAGGATTATATAGGAAACTGTTCTCCAGAAGTCACAAACATAGTTATCATTATGTTTTATAACCACATAAAACCTTGAATAACAATTATTAACTTAATCAACAATCAAACAGAGAGAATATTCAACCAATGACCTAATTCAACAACAGACAAAAGACGTGTTCTTAAATGTAAATATGTGTTTGTTAAACACAGAGCTCGCTGTCTCTGAGCAACTGACCTCATTTGAGGCACCCTCAACATGGCTGCCCTCCACGTTTATGAGTTGAGGCATTTTACGAGGGTTGACCGTCTTCTTGTAAAGCTTCTGCACAAAATGCTCACAGTTGGCAAAATACAGGGCGCTCTCAAACCGGAAGATTTTGACACGCGGAATTTCCTCCACCTGCAAGATTCATAAAGAATGTGTGTAGTTGCCTAGAAACCAGCGACCATTGTTGGTATGTCGTATGCAGCTGGGTGTCTGATGAATGCAATATGGTCAAATTCTATATTTAAGGTGCCTTTTCTAAAGGACACAGTAAACAAGATAATAATTATCATCAGTGAAGAGAACAATCTGATTGTGGATGTGTAATTGGCAGAGAGACAACCAACCTTTGGGTATACTGAGATATCCTTGTAGATATCTGTATAGGGAAGTCGACCCATAGTGCTAGTGTACGGACTGAGACAAGTGTATCAAACAATAATATATATTCTAATATACAACACCAGGTGCAATCAATATAAATTCAGGTGTATACAGCACACAATAAAAACTGAAAAACAACAGGTCAATCTCTAAGAGATCACATCAAAAACCAAATATAGGAAACCACAACAGAAAACAATGTTCTGGAGAGTACTGTTTAGTACTAATTTTTACAAACTTGATATTTAGGATTTACCTTTGTGTCCTGAAAACGACGGTAAGGAGAGAGAAACCGACGCCAATAAACAAGCCGAGGTCGACGTTGATGATGATGGTCGCAAAAAAAATGACACTCCAGATCAGCTGACACAAACACATAACAGAGTGATAGCAACGACGTAGATAACAGTGTCTCAACTGACACAAATACATAACTGCGTGACAGCAACAACGTAGATAAGTGTCTCAACTGACACAACCACATAACAGCATGATAGCAACAACGTAGATAAGTGTCTCAAGTTACACAACCACATAACAGCATGATAGCAACAACGTAGATAAGTGTCTCAAGTTACACAACCACATAACAGCAACAACGTAGATTGCCATGCAACTGACACGAACACATAACAGCATGACAGCAACGACAAAGATAAGTGTCTCAACTGAGACAAACACATAACAGCATGACAGCAACAACGTAGATAAGTGTCTCAACTGACACAACCACATAACAGCATGATAGCAACAACGTAGATAAGTGTCTCAAGTTACACAACCACATAACAGCAACAACGTAGATTACCATGCAACTGACACGAACACATAACAGCATGACAGCAACAACAAAGATAAGTGTCTCAACTGAGACAAACACATAACAGCATGACAGCAACAACATAGATAAGTGTCTCAACTGACACAAACACATAACAGAGTGATAGCAACGACGTAAAGTGTCAACTGACACAACCACATAACAGCAACAACGTAGATTAATGTCTAAACAGACACAAATACATAACAGGGTGACAGCAACGACGTAGATTACAGTGTCTCGACTGACACAAACACATAACAGCGTGACAGCAACAACGTAGATTACAGTGTCTCAACTGACACAAACGCATAACAGCAACGATGTAGATTACTGTCTCAACTGACACAAACACATTACAGCGTGACAGCAACATTACAACATAGATTACTGTGTCTCAACTGACACAAACACATAACAGCAACGATGTAGATTACAGTGTCTCAACTGACACAAACACATAATAGCATAATAGCAACAACGTAGATTACAGTGTCTCAACTGACACAAACGCATAACAGCGTGACAGCAACGACGTAGATTACTGTGTCTCAACTGACACAAACACATAACAGCGTGACAGCAACAACGTGAATACTGTCTCAACTGAAGCAACCACATAATAGCCTAATAGCAACAACGTAGATTACTGAAATCAATGATGCAGTTGTTGTTGATAGAAAACTTACAAAATCGCTTGCGGACACTCTCCAGAGTGTTTTGAGGTCTACCAACTGCAGGAACATTCCTTTCAGGTTTACTATCACAATGGCAGCTAACACATTCTGCAACAATGGAGTGAATTCTTCCATAGTTATATTTCCAGCTTAATGACTTCAATGTTATATTTTTTTAAATCCTGCAGTTAATTTTATGATACTAAAACATAGCAAATTTAAACAGGTTATTCACACCATTAACTTAAGCATCACAGAGACTGTGGTGGTCATTTAATGAGAGAGGGTACATTCAATGACGTACATTAGGCAGCTGTTCAAACAAAGGTCCAAGAAGAAAGAGAACCAGCCCCAACAGGCAACAGGAAACAAGTCCAGCTATCTGGAAACATCACATCATTTCAGTAAGAGCCGGTGGATTTACTTTCTCACCTGTTGATTGGTATTTATGGTGTGTCAGAAGATTTTTGAATAGGGGTTGTGTAAAAGATCTGTGTAGAGTCCGTTTCTCTACCAGCCATCCCATATCTTCCTGCCATACCATACTGTGTATATCAACCTGCAATCCCATACTGTGTGTATCAACCTGCAATACCATACTGTGTATATCAACCTGCAATCCCATACTGGGTGTATCAACCTGTCATCCCACCTGTAAATATCTACCTGCCATTCCACCTGTAAATATCTACCTGTCATCCCACCTGTAAATATCTACCCACCATCCCACCTTTAAATATCTACCCACCATCCCACCTGTAAATATCCACCTTCATCCCACCTGATAATGTCTACCCCACCATCCTACCTGTGTTTAACTACCTGTCATCCCACCTGTGTGTATCTCCCACCACCTCACCTGTGTCACGCCGCCCACAGCTTCCTGTACAAGGCTACGAGACAGCGAGGCTACGGAGACAAAACAGTTGAAGCAAGCGCACACCATGTTGGTCACACCATAGGCTCGTAACTCCTGGACACAAGCACACTCAGTACTCTACAGGCCTTCATTCAGGCTTCACGTCACAAATACACGCTGATCAAAGTGTTTACAATCAGTCTAAAATCATGAGGCATAAATAAAATGCAAATTAAATAAAAAAGTTTTCATTAGTCAAAACTGGCCATGTGAATACAGTCAGACCAGGTAAAGAATCTTTTGACTTCTCTCCTTATGTCAAAATATACGGGCAGGCAACAGGCAATGATTTCTAAATGCCAATCTGACATTGATAATGTTCCAACAGCCTGCCTTCTTACCTGGTTAGCTTCTATGGGATAGTCGTGTTTATTTGCCAAGAGTTTGGCCATGGCCAGATCGACGGCAAACGCCACCATACTGATGCTGACTGCGTCACCTACCACACTACTGAAGCGCTGTACAGGTGGCAATGAAGGCGGAGGGATGCTAGGATCAAACACATAGTAATCATCACTGATTCACCTGTTAACGAGGGATTAATTACAGGTGTGCACTGCTGGTATTGCTACCTGGTGTGATGATTAAGAGAGAAAGGTATCTCACCCAGTTGGAATTTCCCCTACCACGATCATCCCAAACACGTCTTCAAACTTGAGAAAATGAGAAATAATGGTGGCAATGATTACCTGCACAAAGCAAATACATGTCCATAGCAAAGTAATCACAATTCAGTGAAGGGCAATTGGATGAGAAAATCAAAAGTAGATCAGAAAAACAAACCAATTTGTACTCACAATCATGAGTTCAATTGGTACAGGCATCTTGATTTTGGCCTTCACTCTGGGATTGGCATATTCTTTGACAACGTACATGATAGCCATACAGAGAACAGCCATGATGAGAGAGGCCATGTTGGTAGTGGTTATCTTACTGAAGAAATCAATGTAAGTCTGGGGGTGGAAATACAAAACACTAGCTAGTTCAATAAAATAAGGTGTCTGGGTGGAAATATGAATGACCCCTGTGAGGATATATTGAGTGGTGTGAAGTCTGGGAAGACTTGTAATAAGAGAAGAGTGAAAATAAAGGAGAATGAAGAAGGGAGACAAACAAAAAGAGAGAGGGGGTAGGGGAGTAATGGTGTAGAGAGTGACAAGATAAGAGAGAGAAAGGAGGGAGAAAGGGAGGGAGAGAGAGATCAATAGACAGAGAGAGGGGGAGGGAGAGATAGATAGATAAATAGAGAGAGAGAGAGAGGGAGAGAGAGAGAGAAGAGAGAGGGTGGAAGGGGGTTTGTAGCTGACTTACATAGATAAGGTTGAGAGGTCCAGTAAATCTTTTTACACGAATACCAAACACGTGTTTGATCTGACTCGTAAAGACATGCACTGCTGCTGCTGTCGTAAACCCCCGAGTCAGCGGATCTGACAGATACACCGAAACAAACCCGATTTTGAAGACGCCCATCAGAAACTGAAACCACGCGACAATCAGGGCACAATCAACTCAGGTCCGTGATAGGAATATTTCCATTTCAAAACATTATATAATATATAGAAAGGAAATGCCATTTTATTTGATAACTGTGTGACATTATAGACATGCAATAAATACATGCATGCGGAAATCTAATTATATTCATAACAAAACTAACTTGTATTATTCCTACAATAAATGTAGTGGCAGTCGCAATACCAACACGACACACAAGTTCCTCATGGGATAAAGCTGGCACTGCGGACGGTGCAAGAGTGGTGTTCAGGGACCCATTTGTCACACCTGGTGGGTGAAATATAACTAAATGTAATATGTTTTATCTCATCATAAAAACTATATACATATATATATATATATATATGTATATATATATATATATATATATATATATATATATATATATATATATATATATATATATATATATATATATATATATATTTGTTTGTTTGTTTGTATGTAGTTTTGTGTGGTTGGTTGGTTATATATAATTGCATTTTTTTATATTGGAACTTGTTAGTTTGTTAATTTGATCTATCTGTATTAATTGATTTACCATGCTCTGTGACATGTGTGTTATTTGTGATAGCTGCTTCAGTCCCACACAGTCCTTTATCCACCACAGTACCAATCATCAGGCTGACAACAGCAAATGTCCCTGGAACACAGATTACAACAAATAACTTGAGCAAATATCTGGTAATCAAAATGGGTAAACCTTTGCATTAAATCCAACAAGGCCATAATACAAATCATTGCCATTGGGTGTGAACATACCAGTCAACATTTCATATACAAATGTTGGTTATACCAAGACAAAGTTGACTGTTGAATTGTCACCTTTGGATATGTGTTTGGAGGTTCCTAGGAAGAAGTAGATGATGACAGGGAAGAAGGAGACATAGAGCCCGTAGACTGGAGGGAGGTTGGCTAGCATCCCGTACGCCATGCCTGGGTACAGATCATAACTAGGTCACAGGAGATGCTGACCAAACAGGCCATAAATAATAAATATAACCCCTGATTATTACAAAACTCACATATTGAGGAACCTAAAATAAGGTTGTAAATCCTTGATCTTAAAATGTCAGTAGCAATGTTGAACATCCTTATAAGGTAGTTAAGATTGATGATGAATTGGGCTTAAATTGTTGATTTCAATTGTGATATTGCAGCACTGTCAAGTGTCCGATTAACTATAACTTTTTCTCCATTTAAATGTTACCTTGTGGTATATGCATGATTCCAACAGTGATTCCAGATATGATATCCTTAATCAGGTCCCGCTTCAGATTATAATTCTTCAATATGCGCAGAAAAGGGAAGTACTTTGTGAACTTGTTTCCAACACAAGCAGGGGAACAAGCATTTTTAGCCCGGATTTCTTTCCATCGATCATTTAGACTTTTTTTGTGGCGGAAATTGGGTTCACTTTCATGGTCAAAATCTTCCTGGGAGTAAAGAGGGCGGTGAACTTTGAACTTGTGTTGGCGGCAATAAAGACCAGACAGTTCCTCATCTTTTTCATCTTCTGATACAGAGGTCAGCCTAGCTGTCATTGGCATTTCTTCATGTTCAACACCAGATATGGCATTGGTGCTCTCAGCCATTGTGAATGGGTCTGAATCAACAGGCTGTGTTGAAAAGCAATAAATAAAAATGATTTCAAACAGATTATATGTCAATAATGAAAAGTTAAAATAGCGCGCTGATCACGCTAATGCTTGACACAACACCCACATAACACCATGATAATATAGTGTAGGATAATAAATGAAAGTGGAAAGTAGCTCATAAGACTGATAATAAATGGAAGTAACTGATAGATATAAATGTTTTAGAGTGAAAAGACATCAGAGGGTAATGAATTTTTTTTAGAAGACTAATGAAAGAAACAAAAGTGGGAGGCACAAAATATTACAGGCCAGTTAATATTCAATCACAATCGAATCACAAATACACTACAACACTTCCGTAGAAATTGACCACCATCTCACGGCATCTAAGCTGGAGAAGGTGAGAGGTCAGTCTAGCTCTAAGAATCCAAGCTTCATTCATATCAACATAGACTGTGTAGGTCTAAAGAGTTAAAGAAAATATTGTATTAAATTAGAAACAAATTATTAGACAAATGATACGAGCTGTTAAGATGAATACTTAGTTATTTGGTGTTGATGCAGTGAATAGTTAAGTGCTAAAAGCACGTACTACAGCAAAGAGCGTACAAACTATAATAGTGATAATTAAAATAAACGTACGTGATAGCAGTGTCCGGGGAGCGATAATATGTGTAGATCACAAAATAAAACGATTAACGCAATACTTGAATTTCACCCTGCGGTTAAACGTACTTAGTTGAAGCATTTTCAATTAGAACGATATTTTTTAATTCAACAGTTAATATATTCATGGGAACGATGATCAATATTCTCCAATTCTGGAAGTCCTTTCGGTCGATGAAGGGGTAGTTGACGCGAATTCCTGCATGTCAAATTATTCAGCAAAGTCGGCGCCAGGATACGTTATGAGTCGTATCGATCTGTGTGTGGCAAGGTGTACTCACTCAGTATAACACCACGGCGATGTGGAAGATGTTTGATCTGGTCTACGTCGAATTTAAAAAACTATCTATACAATGGGAGTAAAAATGAAACATCGAGGTAATATGGCGCCGGTGAGGGATGAGGCTGATTGTGATTCCTAGACAACGCCATGATCAGTTGCCGCGATGGTACAGGGAAGCCCTGTTGTCTGGTTTGGCTGTCTTCACAACTTTCTGCGGGATCATCGTAGTGTCGGGCGGGATTATGCCAATATTATTTTGTAGGCCTAAATCATGAGCTTCCGAGCACAGATCGACTGGATCTACAGCTGTAAAAAATGCTCTGTCCGGCAATTGGGGCTAAGGACAATTTTAAGAAATGATTTCCCGTAAAATCGTGTCAAATCAAACAATTCATGGTAAATTGGATTGTTTTGATGTTATTGGCGTTTCGTTCGTCCTTGTTGTATTCGACAATTACATCAATCGTCTCCCCTCGCTATGATTATCACCAGACCTATGCTCTTTCCTTTGCTAAATGAATTCACCTGTTATGCCCTATAGAATTGAGCAAAATAACATCTATGTTTTTCATCCGAACGCTTCATATGTGGGATAGTTTATTTCTAGCGAATTTCCATTGACAGACAAGGCTAAATACATTTTATCTATTATTTTTGTGATCCACTGCTTATTTTTGACTGGACGTGAAGCATATAACATATATGACGTTACCTATCATTAATGGTGTATGTTAGCAGATATGGCACGCGGTAGACATTGTTTAGCGATATTTCCAGAGGTCAGAAATTGCGCATGCGTGTTCCGTTCGCAACTTGATCGTCTATATCAACAAGATTCGTTGGCTGATTTCAAGCCATCTAAATTGATAAAATATCAATGATTTGATGTTTCCAATATCAAGTGAGGCAAAAGAAGTAATTGGTGCAACGCATAAGTAATTGACCTACTTGCTCTCGCCCTCGACCTATCGATGCATATACAGAATTAACACGAGACACCACAAATCAGCATCCATTTAGTCCGGTTCAGTTTTCATTTGTCCCTTTCAACGAAAGTCGCCAAAATATGAATATATCTCAATATAGAATCTAAAACAAGTCGCCCCGTATCATTCATTCTCCATTGACCCGCCATATATTCGCAACCCGCACCCATGCATGTCCAGATTTCACAGCACCAAACTATGCATAATTACGTTACAAATATGACGTAAACAGTTTGTCATTGGAATGGCCGCTCCTGGAATAATATACAGCTCACAAGTTTGGGCTAGACCAATAAGAACCTACCCTCAAGCTCGCATGCAATAAGAAGGAACATGGAAAATAACACGGCATGCGAGCTTGATGTAAAGTTCATCCAGAGAGGGGCTTATTTTGATTTATATACTAATATATGCGACAAAGAGCGGAATGAGAGTGGGTGTAATCTAGATAAGCATGGTTGGCAAGTGTCGCTTGTGTGAACAAGATGTAATTTCGGTTGCTAACCCCCAGGTATGACAGACGGAAATACTGAAAAGCATCCACATTGAGAGACCTCGAGTTTTAATCCGCTACGCGACGCCACGGAGCAATGCGGTCCCTCGCCCGCTTCCGGTATTCTAATACACACAGTTTACCATAGAAGGTTGCGCAACATCGTTATTTTTGATTGAAAACTTTCGAGTTATATCGTTGGTTACATTGGAGCAAATCATTACTGATGGATAAGTACGGCCGTCTGACCTTACAGCAATTGAAAATAGAGCTGAAGAAGCGAAATGCGATTCTTAGCGGGCAAAGAATTGAACTCCCAGTTTGGCAGGATATGCAAAGCAACTATCAAAACAGACTTGGTCCGTATGGCGAAGTCGCTGACCCGCGTCAATCAGATTCGGGCCAAAGCAATCGACCACGGTATCCGTAATGTGCCTGTGGCTCTGAGGAATATGCAGAGTTGACTGGGACCGAAGTCAAGCCATGTGGGATTGTAGTGTCCCAAACACACCCCGTACCTCGCATACTCACCAGATGGGGTTGTGTCTGATGACATGAATGTTGAGGTCAAGAGTCCCTACGGTACCAGGGACAAACCAGTCACTCCTGTCTCGGTGCCATACCTGGTCAATGAGAACAACCAGCTCACCCTTAAAGCCAACATGACTATTATTACCAAATTCAGGGCCAGTTGTTTTGCACGAACAGTCAACTTTGTCATCTTGTGGTGTTTACGTCTCAGAGTATAGAGATTGTCACTATGAGTTTATTACTACTATGATTTCAAAGTTAGAGGTGTTTTTCAGGGACTATTTCAAAGATGCTATACTTGATTCAATGTTTTTTCACAATTTCTCTTACTGAGTAGTCTTGTGCACTGATTTCTTTTTTCTTTAAGGAATCATTTGCCTGCATATTGCATGTGGTGGAATGTATAATAAAAGTGTTTTAATTGAATTATAAACAATTAACCCATTGGGGGTTCCACAGTCACTTATTCAATTAAAAAGACAAACATGAATAGGGTGAAAAACAATTTTTTCTTCAACAGTATTCACGTGTAGGTTACATTATAAGGCACATGGTATAAAAAGACATATCACCTTTCATTGAGATTCATAAAATATCACATCCTGAGTGGGATAGACTTAAAAACATACACAAAACTAAACTTCACCTTAGGCAGTTTTGGGGACGATGCACTGCCGAAAGTTACATAACATATAACAAACAAAGATTAAGTCAGAGGAAATTTGGACCTCGATCACAGTGGATCATAGGTTCCACCAAGATTTTGAAGGTTTTTCCCAATCCTATTATCCGCTCAATGTGCACCCTCTTGCTGGAGATCTTCCGGTCTCTCTGCGCCACTTTCCCTGTCAGCTGATTCTTCTTACTGAAAAAGGTTGGTATATTTACGGTGACATCATAGGGAGCAAATAAGTCCTACATGACAAAGCCATTACCGAGTCACACTGGTCACACATTTCTGGTAGTTTGCTCCTTTCCATCTCCTGCTTGTCACTGGTTGCGCCGCCATAAGAGGGAGACACATAGGACACAAGGCCTCCTGGTGTAGCACCCACCACCACCTTCATTGTGTTACGGTTCTTGTACGTAGAAAAAGTGGCCTAGAAAACAATATACCTGGGTCTCTTTGATCTCGACTTGGCAAGTTGTCCGTCGCCGGCCGGCTCGTTTCACAGCGTTTCGGAGATGCTCGTCCGCTACGCACAGCGCATTGACAGTGACAGCTTTACCCTAAATTTCGTCACCATCAAATATCTCATGACCGCGTGACGTTGAGCGAGAAATTTTATTCGTCGAAGTGAAGCAAAATGGAAATGAATCTCTTGTATTTACGCGTAAACCGCGAAGTATGCGCATAACCTGATAACTTCCGGTCGAGCTTGGGACCGCATTGCTCTGTGTCGCCACCTCTCGGAGAAAACCGCAACGCGGTCTCCCATTCAGGCAATGGCATTGCGTCAACCCAAAGCACCCTCGAATAATGTGTCCTCTTATCAGAACAGGCAATACAGATGGGGTGATGGGGGATGGTGTGAGGTAGGGGGGGGGGGGTGATTGAAGGCAGTACGATTAAAGAGTCTGTAGCAACAGCAAGTTGGATCATCCGCCTACCCGACCAAATATGTGACAACGCCACCCGCGTACACGCGTGCTTCTTGTCATAGCGTCTTCTCTTAACAGCATATGAAACTTGCAGAAAATGGTACCGCATAGCCAGTTGGGGTGAGCCCACTAAGCGTAGCTTTGTAGCGCTTTGGTATCTCTTCACTTGATAATTATAAAGCTTCTGGCCTTGAAAATGATTCTCAATCACCAATAAGCGAGTTCGTGGTTGTGACTGCGCAAGCGTCGATATGCAGCGTCTCCGATCAGGTCAAAGGTCAAATCGTGACAATTACGACAATCTGGTTTCGGGGGCTCCATCTTCAACTCCCCAGTTCATACAATCTAATTTAACTTAGTCTGGACGTGTTGCTCGGCATTCGCCAACATGGGCGTAGCCAGGCTTGAAGGAATGTCACGCACAGACGGGGGAGAAATCTACAGTTCCAGATAGTAAAGTCTAACCCTTCTTAGCTTTTGACTTTGATGCCATTTTTGGCCATATTTATTTTTTCACTCTTCAAATTGATGTTACGCACGTGCGTAACTGCGTATCGCTGGCTACGCACCTGGCCAAACTTAATGTGTCGAATGTTGGACGTATTTGTGCGGGCGTGGTAATAGCACTTACCGATTAAATAATTGGAAGCAACGATTTTGCTACTTACACCAAAATAACTATGGTATAGCCTATAGGTATACTAGATGTGCGTGCCCCATCCCATTAACGTCGATTCCTTACCCAACTGATGATAGGATTAATTTGGTCAATCGCAAAAATGAAGTGACTGGCAATAATTGGATCCCCACTGAAAATGATCGCGTTTGTTCATGGTATTCTACGACATCACCGCACATATGTATCCAAATAAAAATCTGGGATATTACTCAAAACCAAAAGCTACACGCTTTCCACCCAGACCTCGACCCACACCAGTGGCAACTCTGAATGCTCAGCCCTGCATCAGTGGGGACTATGAAACTGATCATGATATGGGATTGCCTATCTTGAATATAGTGTTGTGGCTATATTCTCTTGATGGCTATGTGTTGTTATAGAAACAAGTCTTTATTCAGTTTAAGGTTCTTTTGATAACTGCCGAAAGGTGTGCCTGAAGACTATTGTAGGAGGAGTTACCAGGAGATTCTGCTTGCTTGAGGGCCTGCTCGGGACTGTTGTAGTTGGCGGACAGCAACTGTGTAGTTAGGGTTGAGGCTTAAAGCCTTTAATTAGTTGACCAATGACAGCACGTGTAGCGCGTTCCTCATGGTATGAAGATTGTAGGGTGTTTAGGAGATAGGGCTTTAAGGTTTTCTCTGCAGCCGCATATTTTAGATAAATGATCCACGACAATAGCCTCTCAAGGACCAATGAAAGGGACAATCAAAGAAGAGGATTCTCCAGGATGATAACACCTACATCTTTTTTTTTAAATGCACAGACAAATGTACATGAAATGGTTGTGTGCAGCATCATTGACCAAACTTGAAAATTGACACAAGGAATGTACATCATCACGGCCAAACGACCATGTGACCTGACAATTACCACACAGATGTTGTCCGCTGATGTTAAAGTATCCCAAAACACCGGTTTTTCATCAAGGCAAAGTTTGTGTGACCTTTTCGATTATTTATAACTCAAGGTGCTTAAGTTAAGCTATTGGGTTGGCATCTAGAAAGTCATCTCAACAAACGCTCTAAACGAGTATTTGTAAGGACTACGAAAAAGAGTGGCCCAATGAGGAGATTGTACCCCTTGGATGAAATGACTCTAGCGATGATAAAGCTGCGCATGGATCTGTCGTACTCTTTTCATGGTGACCTCTTTTGCATATCAAGCGGCACATACTCTGCCATCATAAACACTAGGGAATCGAGCCCTCTCATCTTTTGGCCAACCCGCCAAAATGTAAGACAAGCATTGCCATCAACTCTCTCCCAGAAATATCCACGTCTTACTTGCATAATGACTGCTATGATGTCTTAATTGAAAGACCAAAAACTTAAATCTACAGGCGTATACATGTATACACTACAAGAAGGCGAACACTGCAGAGCTTTTTGTGGCCATTTCTCCTAATGGAATGATAAGCTTTATATCTCATTTCTGGGGAGGGCGAGCCTCGGATCAGCAAATCATTAAGGAGTCGTGTATTTTTAGACAAGATTAGGTGTCCTTGCAGACGGAGGTTACCCAATACAGAGTGACTTGCTGTTCAGAGGTGTCACTCTAGTGATTCCACCACCTGGCCACGGCGTAGAGCAAAATATTGTCAAGACCTAAAAAATTGCCAATGCCCGGATACATGTTGAACGTGTGATTTTGCTCGACGAATGCTCTAGCAACTTCCAAACTTCCATCCTGAGGAAATTTTAAGCTTAATTCATATTAGAAATAAGCAATAAGAAAGCAAGACTAATGATAAAGCACGATATCGATCATTTTCTTCGTTACTGGGTTTGTGGTACATTCATAGACAGCAGCTTTCGCCAAACCCACAGGTTCTTCCTTCCGGTTTTTTTCAAACCGCGACCACGCAAAAGGTGTCACAGAGCCGGCATTTTCATGTGATCACAATCACTATGTAAGTCCAACTGATGTAGATGACATACGACGTGCCGAAACTGAGAGAGAGACACACAGTAGTTTGAGAGAGAGACACAGACAGACAGACAGACAGACAGACAGACAGACAGACAGACAGACAGACAGACAGACAGACAGATATATCATCTGACCGCTGTTTACTTTGCACGCCACCAATGACTCGAGAGAATTGTCACGATTTTAACTGAAATACCACCGAAATCATGCTAGACATATAGAGAGGAAAATGCGTAAAATGTAATTCAATTCCAATTGTGGATCATCGGATGTAAAGCTCTACAAAGGCATAACTCGATTGCTACAGAGCACCGGCTACAACGCAGGCTAAGATTCGTTGCCATGGAAAGTTCCAAGAGCAAGCTGCTTGGCAACCTTGTTCCAGACATGGGCCTGGAGCCCCTCTTTAAAGAACCAGTGAACAGTGAAGACCGTTATCAGCGATGTGACGTCACACTTTATAGCCATATGCTAACACAAGAAAGATATGTTGAGCGGTCGTGAATAATCCGTATACTATTAATTTGTGTTCACGAGAAACCACATTTCTTCGTGTAAATTGTTTCCTATATCAGTATATTGCATAAACCCTCACAATATCCTCAGTATATTTGAACTGTAGTCGCACAAAGTATCGGTGCATCTGAATAGTCATAATGTAAACATATCGGCTCATTCTTGCTGCTGAAAATACCACATTATTAATTGGACTTGCTTTGAACATGGTGTAATGTTTGCACTGCGTAGTTTGAAAGAGAACTTCTATCGAAAGAGCACTTCTATCAAAACATGTCTATTTTATTCCAGGAAAGAACCCTTGCTGTGACCCCCGGCCGCGACAGAGAACAGTTCTGGAGCTGGAGCAACACATATATTAACAGTCGCCACCTTAAGATGAACTTCCGGTATTTTTCACGCCTTTTTTTTGTCCCTGTGCTTGTGTTAGCAGTCTAATAACATTTAAATTGTTTTCAAGATGAATTGCAAATAAACACGAACAATGCAAATTCTTCGTAAATATTGTTTCATGATGGGTTCTGATGGAATTTGGTGTCTGAAATACGTATATCGTTAAAGCATTCAGCTGAACAGCAAAGCCTACGACTTTTCCACAGCAGACTACCATACAAATAAATGACGTGACCCTCATTGACGCCGATTTTAAAGTCGCTTCGAATATTTACGCAAAAGTTTTATTGATAAATCACACACGGTCTTGAGAACATTGTCAGCCAATGGGGAATGATCATACCTGTAATACTATTTACAAAGATAATACAGAAATAACCATATTATCTCAATCATGCTATTTAGTGTTGCAATGGAACCTCGCATGAACAAGGTAGCCCTGGTAAATAAGATAGGAATATATATTCTTATGTTAACTTGTACGATGGGAGTGCCATTGACCATTTGCACTTCGGCCTTTCATACCCATATATTTGAAATGACGTGAAGCGTTCACGGAGAAAGATGATGAAGTGCTGCCTGTTCAAAATATTTTAGGCATATTGAAAATACTTTACAAATTATGAAGTTCATCCCAAACGAACGCGATATTGTGAAACGGGGCTTATACTTCTATTAAGTATATCAAGAGAAACAAATTTTGCATGACTTAACAAGGCGTTTTTACGCATTCCATACCCCCGGCCAGAGCTGAGTATTGCGGGCTTGCTCTATGACAAGCCTATTCGCGTTCATTGTTTTGATCAATAAAGTTCCGCGTGAGTACCCAAAGCATGCATGGAATTCTACCTCATGGGAACCCACCGCCGAACTGGACGTTAAAACCAAGTCTGATTTCTTAATCAATCACTACGGTGAAGTCAGACTGTCAATATTTTGGCGGATTGTTCATTGATAACAGTGTAGTTTGTCGCCGAAGTGGGTAGGAAACGGCCGTGCGAGTCACATGAGAGGAGAAATTCACTGTTCATTCCGCGCATACCACAGGAACGACCAAACGCCCGAACCCCGCACACTCCTGGTTTTCGGCAGCGACGAACTGGATATATAATTTGTTGAATCCCGACGTCTTCAATCAAATCTACATTGAATTATAACGATTCGAGTCCGTCGGACGACCAATTCGACTCGCCATCTTCTGTTGAGACAAAGCCGCTGTCTCTGCAACGAAAGGCCGCTCCAACGCCTCGCCGCTCATTAATTATGAATATTCATGATTAAGGATTTGAAAAAGCGAAAAAGATGCGATTGATCAAAAGAGGAAGCAGCATAGATTCAAGTTTACGTCACCAAAACGCATGAGCATTACGAGTGATTAAAACAGTACATGTTTATCTCGTAGATAGATCTCCGGGGCAAGATATTATCGATAGCGTGTTGGGCGGTGCTTATCGATCCAAAGCTTTTTATCAACGTGCATTTGTAGCATTCCGCAGTTGAAACGAGTGGCTACCAGGGGGCAGCACGGAGCTGCCATTAAATTCTTAGCATAGCAGGCGGGGCGCTCTGGCCTTAGCGCCACGGATATCACCACACGCGACAGACGGGTGTGCATTATAATTCGCATTGTGTATTTAAGAAGCGATAGACTGCCATATTATGGAGACACCGCTTGATGTTTTGTCGAGAGCTGCATCGATCGTGGACGTACGGGACACTATGAAAAGTGAGTCGTGTAACTATTGATTTCCAGTATTGACATTTCATTAACATTAATTATTGATCTGGCGCTAATGTGTCATGGGTTGAATCGTACATAAACTGTTTGTACACTAATAATCTAATTTTTTCTCTCAATTGGACTGGAATGATGATTCCTGCTCTGTAGCATCCATCCGCTATTGACTTGGAATTATGCCTGACTCGCTGACTAACCCTGGAATTTGACAAAGGATTCATCCTATTCTATTATCTAGATGATGGCATGGTTATTTATGAGAAGACTCAAATTAATTATGTTGTGGAATTGTTGATGCCACCATCCAAGCAATAGTTTGATCATTGAGATAATCCCCATCAATGTCATTCTATATTCTCTGTATGAATTGGTTTCACCCCTGACCCCAACCCCTCATCCATAAAAATTTTTCCCACCTAGGCCAACCTATAAGATTCAACTTCCTGCCCCTCCTCCCGCATACCATTTTTCTTTTACTTTACCCAACAGATACATGTTGTTTGTGATTCCACAGCAGGGATGAAGCGATCTATGGAACCTTTAGAAACTCCTACTTACGAGCAAATACCTTCCAAATTCTACAAGTACCAGAGACTGATGGGAAGACAAGCAGAAGCCACTCACCAGATATACACATCAGGAAATCCAGACCTCTCAAAAACAAGTAGAAAATGTGCTGGAACGCAAACGTAAGTTTCTCGGAATATTAATGTTTACCGGGTTCGGTTGTGTTATAGTTATGCTGTGATGAAACAGATGAATGAGTTAGAATGCTGTGGATTGCAAAATGTTCAGTTAATAATATGATGATGTCTCTATCATTGGTGTAGAGCTATGACAAGTCTGCATGATCGGCAAAGAGAATCACAGCCTGTTAATGGCCACTCACAGGAGAACATGGATCGCAATCACTCACGAAGAGACAACCGTGCCTCGCCCAAACATCTCCTGGATTTGGACCAGCACAACAAGCACAATCACTTCACCCCATCTTACGCTAGCCAGGTCCCCGCTCGATTCATCAACGGTATGGATTCCCTACCAGATCAAGAAGCAAATGACGCAGACTCAATGCCCCTGAATTTATCGGTTTCCGCCAGCACAGGTGTTAGCTCAGCTGTGGCACCTAGGGAGAGTGGTGGACACAATAATTACAGACTGCGTCCAAGTGTGATTCTGCCCATCCCACGGGACCGGGATGGAGCTAGTGCTTATGATGGCATTAACAACTCACCTGTTGTTTCTCATCCGCCTCCGTACCAACCAAGGAAAACCTCTGATACCTCCAATGGTCAGTTTGTCTTATAGTTATTATGCCATTCTCTCGAGACTCCTAACAATTCTGTGTTGTGAATTTATCATCTGCATTTATAATCAAGCATTTTTTGTGTTAAGAAGTTTATGTTTTTTAATCCAAATTAACTGTGTTGTTAAATTGGTAAATAAGAATCTTCCATGCAGATTCCACCCCTCCCCCTGGCAACTGGAGTATCAAGACTTTAGAACAGGGGTTAAGGGCTAAACAATTGTACCGTGAATTAGACAGCAGTTATATTGACAGTCTGTTGTATTGGAAAGAAAAAAAGATTCCTTCAGGATGAAATGAGTTAAAATTTGGTTGTCAGTGGGTTTTGAGTAACTTCCACTTCAAAGTCTTCACATTCCATTCCTGTTACCTTAACCTGTTTCATATTTGACCTCTCATTAGAAGGTAGGACACTATGACAAGACTACATGTGAATTCTTGCCAGAGAAGAATAATGCATAGTATTTACAAAGGATTTTGGTAAAAAAATTGTAGCTTATGATCCATGTATGTCTTTGTAGGTCTATGTGACTCAGTGATTGAGGAGCATTTCCAGCGCTCTCTAGGCAAGCACTACTCATCCACGACCTCACGACCTGTAGCGCCCTCTGTAGCCACATCGTGTCAACAGGAACCACCTCCCCCCAAACTCGTTGTCGTGTCCACACCTGCGACATCAGCGGCAGGTGAGATAACTAGTTTTTGTTGTCAGAGGGTCACAGTTGAACTGAACAAGGGTGGAGGGGCCAAGGAAATTAACTTTTACTGCCTACATACAAGGTCCTTTATATCCATACACATAATCACATGTGCATCCACACATACAAATGTAGTATATATATATATATATATATATATATATATATATATATATATATATATATATATATATATATATATATATATATATATATATATATATATATATATATATATATATATATATATATATATATATATATATATATATATATATATATATATATATATATATATATATATATATATATATATATATATATATATATGATGAGAGTTACAACAATTCGTCCAGATCCGGCCTTTATTGAGAAAAAACAATGACACTGTGGCCCAGTTCATGGAAGACCTCACCAGGGTAAAAAATGGAACTTACTGCGGTGGCCCCAGCAGCTTCACGCTCACCCTCAACCCCACACCAAAACCAAATTCGCCCGGGTGGCTGGTCCCCACCTTGGGGACCACGGTATATATATAATGGTGCGCCAGCTCCGCCGTTATATATACTACTATATATATATATATATATATATATATATATATATATATATATATATATATATATATATATATATATATATATATATATATATATATATATATATATATATATATATATATAAATATATGTATATATATATAATATATATATATATATATATATATTATATCTGTATGTGTGTTTTGGTGAATTGATATTGCCTGGTTGTCTCAAGGACAGCAAATTGTAGCTGCGTCTTGTGGGTGTCAGTTTGAGGAATGTTAATAGTTCCTTTGCATTGGATGTAAACGGACGCCTCAGCTCAGCACCATTATGTCTACGAGTTCTCCCCACGCGAGTTATTTGTCCCCTTTACTATCCTAAGCAAATGACCTATTTGTACTTTACTACCGTCCTATTGCCGATGTATAAGGTTTTCAAAGCGGATATCAATCTGACTTTCTTAGGCTCAACCAATTAACGTTACCTTGAGGTCTCTCCCTCTGCCAAAACATTCCCGCTATGACTCTCGGGGAATTCGCTGGCCGCTTGCCAATTGGTCGGAAGCCGAATAGCAGCGTGTGCTGAGGACAAAAAGACAAAGAAGGGAATTCCTTGCCTGAATGAAAGGGTCGTTGCCCACATAGCTGTACTGTGACGATATAAAACCGGCGTCAAGCGTGTCTTCAGCGTGCCATTACACATATTATGTGACTAATGACTGCCGAGAGTTATTGACACGACAAAAGCAGCTGTCACCATGTCATCCAATATCCGCACCCCGGGTCTAGCTACCGATAACAAAACTACAGCTCTCCATTCCGCTCCTGGCTCGTTACGCCTTATTTTGCTCGCCGATTACCGACGTCCCCCAAACCCCGTACCGAAACAATTCTTTTCCGCAGCATTTTCCTTTGGTCTCGCGTTACATTTAGCCTTTGTTGGAGAACCAGTCGCTCGGTACCCGATGCCAGCATGTGCCGCTCGACGCTCGGAAGCCTGATATCGGACGTCGAGCACCTGCGGTTGTCAATACCATCATCCTTAAAGCACGCTGTCAATTAACAAAAATACGATCGGTTCGGGTTTCGAAGAAGTGGATGGGATATTGCGTCCGACATGTCCAAAGGTTATTCATTAGAACAAGTGACATTTTCATTGAAGTGACCGCTTAGTCTTAACACACCCACATGTTTTGACTCTTTGCATTCCGTGGTACAAGTTCCCTCTGTCACCCAAAGCAAAGACAGGAATAAAGGGGAATGGTGAAGTCAAACTGTTATCGGCAGCCTAGATATATAATTGTAACCGCTGTCGCTGGTCCGTTTTCTCTTGATTTAAGAGCATGGCTGTTGCTATGGCAGTTTTCTTGACGTCATTGGTATTTGTTGATTACGTTACCGCTAATTACCACCACCGCCACGAAGCATAGTTCAGGATCGCCAAAGATTGACGAATATTAGAAGCCAAAGCATTTTTACCTTCATGGAAAGACGTCACGCAATAAAAGCTGTTGTACAGAACGAACTTGTCAGAAGGCATGTTCATCTTTCATGACGTCACGATAACTACCATAGCCGCGCCCCCAACCCACCCCTCCTTCACTACAGCGAGTTGCCCGATCTTGGTATTGCCACCACTACTCGTACAAACATTCCTCATTCTTAGGAAGGGGTTTTTTTTCAGTTCCACATTTCAGCCTCGCATTCGGCCTTCGAGCATGTCACGTCTTCATAAGGGAGGGATTGTGTCTATAATGTCAAAAAGAACCACTGTCAAGAAATTACGTAAATAACTACCTTTCATTCCCCAAAGCTTGACCCGCCCCTTTTTTTTAAGACCTCGCCTCGACCCCTTCTCCCATAAGCGCAGCAAGGCTCAAATTCCAGCCTTCTTATTTTCTGTCGTTACCATGGACCATGGGTTGCGGTGAAGTTCGTGATTGGATTGACGGCCGTTTGCGTGCTTTCTGGATTGTTATAACCACAAAGAACTTAGTTGACGAGGTTATTAGCTTCGCACGATTCCAACACACTTGTGGTGTTTTTCAAGCCGATGTATAATCGTGCTATGTCCGACATTCCACGCATGGCAATAGAGCCAATAGACTGTGACGTTATGATGGCTATGACAGACGTTATGAAACAAACATCGGTGTTGTTTGAGCGAGGCCGAGGCAACGGTAGTCATTCATGTAGCGTGAAATATTCATCAATGTCACCGTTAAATTTCACCATCCGTTCGCTTTGCTGTGTTCTGTTAAAAGAGTCGTCCTCTTGAACAACAGTGTGCTGTTACATTTTCAACATTTTTATTGAAAGCATGTCAGTTGTAAAGAGATAATTTCATTTCCCATTCATCATCATCATCATCATCTTCATCATCATCATCTTCATCATCTTCATCATCGTCAAATTCATCTCCCACTAATAACTTTCAATAAAATGATGACATTCCAGTTATTCACTTTTCGTTCTGTGTTGTACAGGGTCTGTTGACGATCATTTTGCCAAGTCTCTCGGGGAAACTTGGACCAAAATCAAGGAGCAGAAAGACCCAGGCAACATGGATGGGATGTGGTCCGTTGACGACCACTTTGCAAAAGCCCTCGGCGACCAATGGTACCAAATCAAACGTGCCAAGGAAAACAGAAGTGCTGATGTTTCAAATGGTAGAGGCCCAGGTGTCTGAATGGCAGACGGCGCCATCCCTAAGATCTCGAATTCTGCACTTTGTTGTTCTCAGTGTGATGTGGTAAGAATCGAGTGGAAAGAAAGATGCACACTTCTTCTAGTGATGTTGTACAGGAAATATGTAAGAAACTGGACTGCATTTTGTCAACAAGTCACGAACTGCTAACTGAAGTGAATTCACACTTTTGTTGTGATGCTGTGGATATTATTTGTTGTCTGTTGCCCAGCAGGGTGATGGCCGCCAGCTGGAAGTGTGTGGTCCACTGCCAGAGTCATCATTTAGTTTGATCAGACCTTGGAATGATTGGAATTCCAAAACATAGATTAACATTATAGATACTTAAGTTAAGCATATTTTTGAATGTGTTATATTGGTAGCATTGCATGTTGAAGTTAAAGTATACAATATCAATTATTACCTATTGTATGTAATTACTTGTGGTCTCTATCTAGGTAAGCATGGGGTGCCCTGCCTAATTGTCCTGGTATCAGATTTGAAAACATCTAATTGTAGGTTTTCAAGTAGGTCCTACACAAAGAAGTATTGGCTTCTAACAAAGTATTGATTTGTTAAAGGCTGGTGGGTTTTGAAATATGTAGCTAGTCAAACAAAAAACACTGCCATGAATTGACGTGTGGTTGTTGTGTCTCAAGAATGGTGTTGTGATTTGGTCACCTCATTTTCATGTCTGAATTGATTGAAGCTGTGTGCTGGGTTAAAGAGATGGTTTGCTGGGATGTATTTAACAGGATTATTGTGGTAAATTGCATCAGTTTGTGATATGCTTTTCCTGTCATGGGAATTCAGTGTAGCACTGTTATTTAAATGATGTGTTTTTATCCTGCATTGTTGTTGGTCATGACACAGCTGTTTCTTGTGGCGGCTGCAGCTCTCACAGTTAATTGTGCTACTTCTACCTTAAAGTTGTTTGTCTCCTGCTGCTAAATGTTACAGCTGTAATGATAGACTACTCTGCACCTGCAGGAAATCCTATAGCAACATATTTCAATGCTATTTTCTTTTAAGTTCATCATCACCTTTGCCACCCGACAGGTGGAATTCTTTTGAGCTTTAAAGCAGGTTAGTAAATACTAGTTATGAAAATTTGACATCTTGTCATTTAATATATTGCAGGCTTAATGTACTAGGTACTTAATGTACTAGGTACTTAATGTACTAGGTACTTAATGTACTAGGTACTGTTGATAATAACACATTCCAAGGACAAATCTATTGACTGATGATATTTTTTTTTCTTTGAGCTCTCTTCTCCTCCTTACAGGAGTTGGAGAAGTCGGCCTAGAGACTCGTTACCTTTTTTGAGAGTTTGAGATACTTTGTAAAGCATAGTATGTTTTCCTCTGTGAAGATGAGAAAGTCGTTGAAGATTGAAAGTGATGCTTTGTTTATATTTCTTGTGTTGTGTATTTGGATAAGTTATGATGGTAGTTCATTGTTGTTCGTGGGTAACATTGCCTGTTAAAGTTTATTTCTGATTGTGGTTCTGTTTGTTGTCTGTAAAGTCTTAACAGTTAGGACATATCAAAAACATAATTTAGGTTGCCATTTCTTTTAACTTAAAGACTGATGTGATGTGTATGGTATTTATATAGAGGTATGTTATGGAAGGTATGATTGGCATTCTATGTGCTGTCAGGAACTGTTGTTAAATGAGTAATAAATTCAGGATATATTGAATCTTTTGCCTTTTATTCACAGTTCCTTGTGGGTGTGAACAGTTGGAGGAATGCTATTCCAGACAAAGCCACTTAGTGATTCTCCTGGCATTTTTCTACCCGCTGTTCAGAATTCCTCTTTTGGCATTTCTGGAATGTTTGTTGTAACAGACCACCTTTGTCTGGGCCGTGCCTTCACAAGCAGTGTTTTCGATAAACATACACACCTTATCCAGATATATATATTTGGGGGTAGATATGATATATGTGTGTATACTAAAGGAATGCTTCATGGGGGGTAAGAATGCAGTTTTCTTCTGGGTAGTTGTGAGTCTGGTGGTATTTCTTGAGGGAATTCAGGGTGGCTGTTTATTCAGGTCAGACTGTTTATCACGGCTGTAACACCGGCCGAATTTATTGCCTGCTGGGCGCAGAGAAAAGGAACCGATATGCAGCATTTTTGCTGTGCTACCAATTCTTCTCGTTGCAAAAAAAAAAAGATGATTAACCAAAATAGTAAGCTCGGTACACAACAACCAGTAAAGGTAGATTTGGACCACACTTCGACACACAGATGATCCGATTCACATGCCAGGTTGACATATCATCATGATCATTGCTGCTGCCTTTCATTTTCACAGCCTCAGACCAGACATTTTTGCCCTTTATAATGTTTTATCGATTGCCATGTTTCGGTCGTTTGTCGTGGAGTAATATGACCGGCGTTGATAATATATATAAAAAAGTTAACCGCCTTCCTTTTTACCCTTAACACAAAAAAGCTACTTCAAATGCTTGTAGCACGATTTGATGTAGGGTGAATATTTTGTACTTCGGCCACGAGAAAATGGCCCGAGGAAAATGGATGCTTGCCAAAAAATAGATTTGAGGCACGCGACATGCCTCGCATAGTTCGGCGCGGAAACACCTTAGTGGTTGTTGTCATAATGTGTATAATTAGCATCATAACGTCACTTAAGCTTTTGCGTTCTACTACTTTAAGCCCGAATTTTTGTCATAAATTCATTAAATCAAAAGATATAATCATCCAAACAAATCGTAATCTGGTCGCTAATAGAGTTTAGATGTATTGAATAATTTGCACAACATAATGTTAGGCATAGTTTTAAAAAAAGTGAGTTATTTAGAAATAAAAGACTTTCCGGATGTCTCAGAGCATGAGTGCCTTAATCAGGCGTATGATGTTTTCATTAAGAAATACAAATGTGCATTCGTTTAGCATTTCCAATTTCGGACAAAAGAAAAATAGTAAAAGTATCATGCATCAACCATGGATGACTCCTGGTCTGTTGGATTCAATTAAAACTAAATTAAAATTGTATAGGAAATACAAGCAAAACCCGTCACAGTGCAATACGCAGAAATGCAAGACTTACAATAGCCTTCTTAACAAGGTTAAGCGTAAGCTCAAGTGTAATTACTATTCTGAATGATAGATATATACAAGACTTTGTGGTCAGTACTAAGCCAAACCATAGGAAATGCACATCACAAACAAAAATTGTATCGTTGTAGACAGGAATCTTCCCCGACCAACTAAAGATATAAAAAAAATCATGCCCGTATATAAATCCGGTGACGACTGCGTCTTTAATAACTACATACCAATTAGTTTGCTGCCAAGTTTCTCAAAAGTAACTGAAAAAAATTATTATTGCCATTATTATTGCAATCATCATCATTATCGTCATCACTATCATCGTCATCATCACTATAAACTCCATCAGTTGTATTATCATTATGATCATAATAAACATCATTATCACAATTATCATTATCAAGGTCACCATCATTATTATTACCATCATAATTATCATAATCATTACCATCATAATTACCATAATCATTACCATAATGATTCTAGTAATTTCCATGGTTATCAACGAAGAATTTATTGACGTTGCTCTATCATACGATAGATGGAGTGACTCGCCGTCTCTAGCTCCAGAAATACGTCACGTTGCCTTGAAAAGGATTTTCTTCCACCTGAGTAACACCTGGCATGAAGATCAGGCTTCTCCGATCGTGAACCTTGTGAGGTGTTGCCACAATCACACAGGATTAGTATGAAGTTATGGAGATACTGACAGCTTCACATCCTGTATACAGTTAAGAAGACCTTGAAGGAAATTAGGACTTCTAACTTACTGGGAGAGAAGGATCCAGCTACAGACTGTAATGCAGACTCAGTTTGGGGTCTACTGACATACAGTTACGGGAACCTCGATAAAACACGTTTGTACCATCAATCTCGGTGAACCAGGTAATTGTCTTCCGGTACACTATGTCCGGGTTTCATCAGCGTGCTCGATTATTCCTCCAGGTAATCATTTCAGTTGTTGGCTGGCGCGGTAATGACTCAGGTAGTTGAGTCATAAAAGACCTCTCCAGGGAGGAGGGGTTTTGTAAGACTCGAGTGCCTAGGTTTTCTACCAGGAGGTTAGTCTGCGTCCCAGGGGTTCCGCTACGCTTCTCGCCCTAGATGGCGAGACTATTGAATATCAGTAACATGTAAACAGGGCCTGCAGCCATCAGGCTAGGGGACCTTGACTACCAGGAGGTAATTATTTGAATGAGATGAGTTCGATTTCGCGATACTGATATCTGGAAGAATGAGCGATCTAGTTTAATATCTAGCTCCCCGTCACTACTGAATTGATCACTTCCATTACTGCAGACTCTCGGTCTCGATGCAAAGCTTCCGATCGTCTCCATTTGTAGGTAACTTGTTATACATAGATGTAGCGGGTTGGCTATCGAACGGCTTACGTCAGGATCCGAGGTTGTATGTAGATGTAGCTGCTCGGCGCCCGGAACCTTGACTTCGGGATCCGAGCGTCAACAAGTCAGCTGTTTCAAAACCTCCCGGCAGTGACTACTTGGTTGATTTATCATGGATAAAATAAGCGCTCGAAAGACGTATTGATTTCCAGCCGTTTCCCTTTGATCTTAACCCACAAAAGCTTTAAAGTAAACGTTTATGAATAACTTAATGCCTTCGCACGAACGGGTCAAGCATAGAGGAGAGAAGCTGCTAAATACAGCGCGTCAAGCGAATGAATGATTTCTGTAATGAGTTCAACTGGTCGCATGGATTAGTCCAGCTTAGCGACCAGTCAAAATTGTGACCTACATTTAAGGCACCTTAAGATTAATAAGCTTGGCCTTGATGCTGTGGTCAAATCGCAGACTTGTCCGTGCATGAATGTGTGTGTGAGTATAAACAGCTGAACAATCTCCAATGACTTAGATTGGACGAGGTGACAGGCGCAACAACAATATAAAAAAACCACTAGAGTATACAAACCCTGCGAGTGCGCATTTATATCATATCAACTATTCAAAGGGAATTCATTCACAAGATGATGAACGACAGTGATAATGATCCTGGAAGATTGTTTTTGAAGGATTCAGGTGAAAGTGATGAGATTTCAACCCCCGGATTCATTCCCAAATACGTCCTTCTTGTTATTCTACTGGCAGTGGTGGCCGGATCTCTTGGATATGTATTTTATCGCAAAGGGAAATTCCAAAAGGATAAATATTCAAGTTTGTGGCAGAGTTTTCTCAGAAGGAGACGAGAGAGTGATATCGAAAGAGAACGCAGATTCATAGCCCAGTACAGCGCAAGTGATGACGACATCGCACCGGTGTTCTATATGCGGAATGGTGACGTGTGCACACGGGTTGATGACGTCACGAGAAGTTGTACCCCGCCGCCGTGTTATAGAACTGCTTTGGATATGCCGAAACCAAGTCATGCAACTGAATTATTATTCCCTCAGTTACATCACCTAACTACTAACAGTCATGGTAGCAATGAAACGATTGATTTGGAATCATCCCCGCTTGGGCCGACCACGGGAAATGCTCACGTTCGTCGTTCACCAATCTCTGCTTCAACCTCGATAGACTTTGACATGGATCTGCCATCTTATACCGAAGCTGTCACGTCTAGTCATTTAGGCGGCGTTCCAACGGAACAGCAAAGGTTATGAATTCCGTCTTAAAGAATTACGACAACGTTTTGGTCGAACATAGAGCTTCGGAATGTTCTCGCACGAACTCTAAAAACTCGGGCGTGACCCACTTTAGGGAAAGATTACTCTCGTAGAAATCTGCATACTTGATCTTGGTCGTGTTATTAAATAACCGACTAATTCTTGCAAAGTCAGAAATTCATTCTGTGACAAATATTATGTAAGTATGTGCAGATACATGCGAGAGTGCCTAAGTAAAGCTGTAATATGACAACAAATATGTGTTATCCCGATTCTACTAAGTAATTATGTTGATATATTGTGGGTTCGGTCTAAAATATATAGCGGTGTCCGTTTATACCCCAGTCATTGTCCATTAAAAATGACGATGTTTGTTGATAATAGATTACTTTTTAAGGTATTTGTCAAATGCGTGTACAATCGTCTGATGTTGCATGGATGAATGATCGTACCTGTCAAATATGTCCTCATGGCACCATTTGATTATATCAGGCCGGGTCGAATGTACTTTCAAGCTTTAGAACGCTGAGCGGATAGATATATAAACTCAGGTGTACAACAAAATTGAAACATAGATCTATCTGCTTCACGCTCGGAAATCTAACATCAGGAACCGAACATATTTGCTTTTGCCGGAAAGAAGACGATGAGGCGCATTGTTTGTGTTTGTCAATGGATGCGGATTGAACTGCTCAACTTTTCTATGATTTCCATAGATGGCCAACCAAAAACGGTCGGTGACACGTGGCCAGGGGAAAATACCGTTTGGTTCATTGGTACCGTTTAATGCTGAAAGGTTACGAGACGCTAACGATAAACATTCTGCTTAAGAGTTCGTGTGTGAATGAGGTAAGATTGAAACATCAGAAATCACATTGTTGCGCTCCGTGTTGTTATAAATAGATTGCTACTCGGAAGTGGAACTGGGAACGGTGCGCCTGTGGTTTGCAGCTTGAGTTTTCTGCACCGCGAGACAACGTAATGATGTCATTATCAACTTGATGATCTCGATATTATGCGTTTATGATTCTGGTATCATAGCGCTCAACAGAACGCGTTATGGTTGGTTCTTCGGATGTGGGTGATATTAATGAGTATATTGTACGTCGAATTCGTCGAGGTGGTATCATCAGGAACCGAGCACATTTGTTGCATTCCCTTTATTCTAATATTTACCATGCTGGAAAAAAATACATAATTACAGTAGTTTTCCATTCTTTGAAATATTTATAGATGCAAGTGATGAAAGGCCTTATAATTGTTGAGTGCCAAATGTAGTATATACCTACCCATCATCATAACGTACCTCTCAATCATCAGTTTGATGGAGTAACCCCCTACAGCTGATATGATTATAATTTCCAGCTTCCGATATCAACTAGTGACCTATATGTCACCTACCACCTCCCCCTCTCATCATGCATACCCCATATCCTACAGCCCGCGTGATTCTCCAGCCCTCACTAACCAGGCTAAAGCATGTGCCAAAGTGTAAGCAGAGTATTTAATGTCCTGTTTGATTTTCCAATTATAACTGCGCCAAATGGAAGATATCACGGGATGGATTACACTGAATGTATCGATTCGGAAGGTTTCATCAAAGCATGAACTTAAAATATGATTCGTATTCCTTTATTCAAGAGAGTGCATAGAAAAAGGTTCGCTTTGTCAGACGGCAATGTTTAGTGGGTCGACTTTTCCAAGGGATTTTCTGTGGTAGTTATGCGATTCGCTTCTTCTGGTTAGAAAATCGATGCAAACTGTAACAGCGGCTAATGAAATACTCACTACAAACCCTGTGAAGGACAAGGGAACGGTTTTCAATTGTCAGCGTTTTAAGATGTGAAACATCATTGTGTTCTTAAGACAGTCACGAGCCATGTCGCCTAATTGGTGACAGGATAGATCCATGGCCAATGGAGAACATTACAGATCATTTGATGAACAGCACACACGTCACGATTTGGTCATAGCGTAACCGCTTATAAAGTCCACCACATCATGGCCCTTCGCTAAGTTCGGGATTACATAGAGATTTCCCGTTTGCTGTTCATGATTTTTGTCACCGATTCCGATCATAATAAAAGACATATCATAAACGTGACTTATTATTGGAAATCTCATGCACCATTTCAACTCAATATACCTTCATGATTTAATCTTGTCATAAATTGTTGTGAAAAGTAGCCGCCCTACCAAGTCTCTTGACCTCTTGCGCATTGATCCATTCTAGTTCCACTTCAATAGCCTCGAAGATTCGTGTTATAAGTGACCTTGATGATGTCAACTTGTATGTCTGTAATGATCAAGTGCCAATAAGCTGGTCGTGTGCTATAGTTTCGGTTTTCTAACGAAAAACTCCGATGAATGAAAATTATGATGTAATGTTAACGTCATGCACAGGCTCGAATTGATGACAATATATCACCAATATAGACAATGGACGGGTTTGTTTTTCAGCGTCAACAGTTGTGAGTAATTCACGTTATCAAGGTTGTTGACACTTTAGTATATCACAGTCAAAAACATATCCTGTTTTCTTATATAATACAAAGGAATGGAGCATGTCCCGATGGCTGGCTTTTTGACATACCTGCTGAGACGTGAATTCCTAGTCGTTTGTTTTTCTTGTTGTCGTCCAACATAAGCAAACATGAATGACCAGCAGGAATGGAGCTTATAGGAGAATCTCGGAAGTAAACCCTAAGCGACGGAGGTTAGGGAAATACAAATGGCTGTCAACCATTGGTTTGCTGATTGTACTTACCTATGTCTCTGTATATCGAACACTTTAGGCGAAGGATAACCACCGCCAGCATTTTGATGTCTTTTATCATAAACGTTCTTCGCCTTTTCCGCTGCAATTATATAGGTTATATTACCAAGGCCCTGCAGTCACAAGTATTAAGTATTGGTATAATTCGTTCTCCATAAAACCGTGAAACCCCATCGGGCGAGGGCAGCAAATCTGGGAGCAAATGGTATATCAGGCTCTTCCCATACCCCGTTGGTAGATAAGCAACAACGTCTTTTCCTATGAACATCTTCTCCAAACACACTCATGGCTTGCCCTTGCCCTTCCATTTCAATCCCGGCTTGTAACTCTATATTGGTTATTTCAGTCTATCCTAGCCTGCACAGAAGCTGATGTACAAGAAGATCGCAGTAACATCATCATCACTATTATCATTACCGTCGTTATCGTAATTATTACCATAATCATTATCACAATCATTACCATCATGATTATCGTAATCAAGTCATCATCATCATCATCATCATCATCATCATCATCATCATCATCATCATCATCATCATCAAAGAATTATTTGTTTACGTCGCTCTATCATATAGGATGGTATAAGATAAGTACATCTGCGATTATTACAAGACAGTCTTCAAAGCGCCGCCTCATTTAGAAAACAATTACTCATACTTAAGCCCGATCTGAGCTCGGAATCCAGGAATCGAGCGTCAAGTACCTTTGGTCGGCCACAATCTTCCAGTCAGTCAGAAATAGTACATTTTATCAATCTTGTCTTGACAACCACAAGAGCACTCACCTCAATAAACCAATCTCAAACTGACATGCCTCTTGCAATAGATGACACAGCCAATAAAATTAGCCTTATTATCATTACGACTTCAATAAGTGTTCTTAATGAAGGAACTTGATTGCAAAAAGTCCTCGTATTTGTCGACAAAGGTTATTGGGTGATTCACCGTCTCTAGCTCCAGAAATCCGTCACGTGGCCTTGAAAAGGATTTGTTCCCACCTGAGTAACACCTGGCATGAAGATCAGGCTTCTTCGATTGTGAACCTTGTGAGGTGTTGCCACAATCGCACAGGATTAGTATGATGTTATGGAGATGCTGACAGCTTCACATCTTGTAAACCGCACAGAAGACATTGAAGGGAATTAGGACTTCTAACTTACTGGGAGAGAAGGATCCAGCTACAGACTGTAATGCAGACTCAGTTTGGGGTCTACTGACGACATACAGTTACGGAAACCTCGATAAAACACATTTGTACCATCAATCTTGGTGAACCAGGTAATTGTCTTCCGGTACACTATGTCATGGTTTCAACAGCGTGCTCGATTATTCCTCAAGATAATCATTTCAGTTGTTGGCTGGCGCAGTAGTGACTCAGGTAGTTGAGTCATAAAATACCTCTCCAGGGAGGAGGGGTATTGTAACACTGGAGTGCCTGTGCCTAGATTCATCGAAAGCGATTTGTAGGTTTATGGGTGGAAATATGAATATGGTGTGCAATACGGTTTTCTACAAGAGTTCCGTTAGTTTTATTGTCATCATTATGATCATTATGATCATTATCAATGTCATCATTATGATCATTATCAGCATTATCAATGTCATCATTATTATCATTATCAGCATTATATCCCCATCACTTATAACTGGTTATACATAGATGTAGCGGGTCGGCTATCGGACGGCTGGCGTCAGGATCCGAGCGCCTGTGGTCAAGTTCATTACTTAGAAGTAGTACCTAGGTGCTCGGAACTTGGCTACGTGAACCAACCGAGCGTCTGCGGTGTAGTTGTATATAGATGTAGCTGCTCGTCGCCCGGAACCTTGGCTTCTGGATCCGAGCGCCTGTGATCAATACGACAGTCTGCGTCAACTAGTCAGCTGGTCCAAAACCTTCCGGCAGTGACTACTTGGTTGATTTATCATGGATAAAATAAGCGCTCGAAAGACGTATTGATTTCCAACCGTTCCCTTTCATCTTAACCCACAAAAGCTTTAAAGTAAACGTTTATGAATAACTTCGCACGAACGGGTCAAGCATAGAGGAGAGAAGCTGCTAAATACAGCGCGTCAAGCGAATGAATGATTTCTGTAATGAGTTCAACTGGTCGCATGGATTAGTCCAGCTTAGCGACCAGTCAAAATTGTGACCTACATTTAAGGCACCTTAAGATTAATAAGCTTGGCCTTGATGCAGACTTGTCCGTGCATGAATGTGTGTGTATGTGTGTGTATGTATAAACAGCTGAACAATCTCCAGTGACTAACATTGGACAAGGTGGCCGGCGCAACAACAAAATCGGAAAAAAAAACCCTGGAATTTACAAACCCTGCGAGTGCGCATTTATATCATATTAGCTATTCAAAGGGAATTCATTCACAAGATGATGAACGACAGTGATAATGATCCTGGAAGATTGTTTTTGAAGGATTCAGGTGAAAGTGATGAGATTTCAACCCCCGGATTCATTCCTAAATACGTCCTTCTTGTTATCTACTGACAGTGGTGGCCGGATCTCTTGGATATGTATTTTATCGCATAGGGAAATTCCAAAAGGATAAATATTCAAGTTTGTGGCAGAGTTTTCTCAGAAGGAGACGAGAGAGTGATATCGAAAGAGAACGCAGATTCATAGCCCAGTACAGCGCAAGTGATGACGACATCGCACCGGTGTTCTATATGCGGAATGGTGACGTGTGCACACGGATTGATGACGTCACGAGAAGTTGTACCCCGCCGCCGTGTTATAGAACTGCTTTGGATATGCCGAAACCAAGTCATGCAACTAAATTACTCCCTCAATTACATCACCTAACTACTAACAGTCATGGTAGCAATGAAACGATTGATTTGGAATCATCTCACGTTGGTCATTCACAAATCTCTGCTTCAACCTCGATAGACTTTGACATGGATCTGCCATCTTATACGGAAGCTGTCACGTCTAGTCATTTAGGCGGCGTTCCAAACGGAACAGCAAAGGTTATGAATTCCGTCTTAAGAATTACGACAACGTTTAGGTCGAACATGAAGCTTCGGAATGATATCGCACGAACTTATAAATCGTTGGAAGACATAATAAGTTAGTATGTGCAAATACAAACGAGAGTGGATAAATAAAGCTGTAATATGACAACAAATATGTGTTATCCTTATGTTGCTAAGTAATTGCGTTGATATATTGTGTCCGTTTATATCTCAGTAATTTTCCATTAAAAATTAATATGTTTATTGAAAACAGACTACTTTATGAGGTACGGTGTACAACAAAATTGAAACATGGATCTATCTGCCTCGTGCTCCGAATCCTGACACCAGGAACCGAGCACTTTTGCTTGTGCCGATAGGAAGACGATGAGGCGGATTGTTTATGTTTATCAATGGACGCTGAACGAGCTGCACGGCTTCACTATGATCTCCAAAGATGGCCACCCAAGACCATTCGGTGATAGGTGGCCACCCAAGACCACTCAGCGGTAGGTGGCCAGGGCAAAAAGACCGTATTTTTCATTGATACCATTTCAAATGCAGGAAGGTTACGAGACATGCACACAATTATATATTAGGTATTGAAAAAAAAACCAAAAAACAAACAAACACTAAACGTTTGAATAAAACATGATATATTAGCCGTTTTTATCACATCGAGCTGGAATTGTAACTATTTAGCGATCAGACTATAGAGAAACTACTTTTCCTTAATTCTGTGATTTAAACTGCTGGAAAAATGAATAATCACTGTTGTTTTCTATTTTTTTTGAACACTATAAGATGCAAGTAATGACAGACCTTATAATGTGATCATATTTCAGCACGATTATATTCCAACCCGATCCCATGAATTGAGACCCGTTCACTGAGAGCAAACATTGCTCAGTGTTACAAGCAGCTTAGGGCGTCCGATCAGTGAGATCACGTTATGATAACATTATCAACTTGCTGGTCTCGAGATTATGCTGTTATGATTCTGTTATCTCAGCGCTCAATGCCCCGCGTTATGATTGGTGCTTAAGATGAGGGTGATAATAATTGTTTTTGAAAGGAATTGATTGTACGCCGATTTCCTTGAAGAGGTTATATCGCGCGGTAACAGATGAGGAGAATTGTGAAGCTTGGACATTTTTAAAAACCTTAAACAACTTGGTCCTTAATCTGGTAAAAGTAGTAGTGTAGGCTGTTGAGGGCCAGTTGTTCATACTGACCAGGTGTGCATATATCCACAGAGACACAGGCTCAATACGGATGCCGTGGTCAATGGCTTTGGCTTGAATCTGATTGATGCGAGTCATTGACTTTGCCATACGGACCATGTCCGTTCTGGTTGTGGCTTTGCATAGCCTGCCAAACTGGGAGGGTTGCAGTCTCTTGCATTTTGCCAAGCTTTATTACAGACTTGTCCAGAGTTTTGTCCCTCACCTTTTGGCACTGAGTTTCTGTGACGGAATTCATCTTGGGGAGCCAGTTTGAAGATATCGTGATCATTGGCAATTGCATATTGGTTTGCTGTGGGGAAGAGCTGCAGGATAGGCATGCGGCCGGTGGATGTGGAGGCCAAGTTGATGCACTTTTTTCCGGAAAGGTGAGGCATAGTCTGGCGTTGAACGGTCACTGTATGACCTGGAGACGAAGTCTCCTTTCCAAGAAGTTGCTGACTTAACTTTCAGATTTTTCGTCTGATGGAAGGTCAGGTCTGTGCCACTTTCCTCAAGTTTAAGGTTGCAAGACACGTCGAAATCAGCAGTGTGCCTCTGGGCCCATGCCCGCACCGCAATCACACTGGCACTCCTTGATGACGTCAAGAATCACACCAACCTCATATTCCACTGACTTCTTCATCTGCGCACGCACCGACCTCTGATGAAGACTTGTTCAGAGTCTAGGTCAGAGGTAGCTCGCAGGGAACGGAGGAATCCTTCAATGTATAGTCCTTTTGCATCTTTGGTAACCCCTTTGTTGAAATAGCGGAGATAGGCAGTCAACTGGGCCATATCAAAGCAGGGTAGCAGGGTGCCCGTGTTGATATCCCCTATACTTGATGATACACAAACACAATCAACTCAGAACACACAAGCATAATCAACTTTTTACTCCAACAAATACAGAGGTAATATGATAAAACTCTTACAGCTTATCACATAGGTAATGTGATAAAACTCTTACAGCTTATCACATAGGTAATGTGAAAAAACTCTTACAGCTTATCACATAGGTAATGTGATAAAACTATTACAGCTTATCACAGAGGTAATGTGATAAAACTCTTACAGCTTATCACAGAGGTAATGTTATAAACCTATTACAGCTTATTACAGAGGTAATGTGATAAAACTCTTACAGCTTATCACAGAGGTAATATGATAAAACTATTACAGCTTATCACAGAGGTAATGTGATAAAACTCTTACAGCTTATCACATAGGTAATGTGATAAAACTCTTACAGCTTATCACAGAGGTAATGTGATAAAACTCTTACAGCTTATCACATAGGTAATGTGATAAAACTCTTACAGCTTATCACAGAGGTAATGTGATAAAACTCTTACAGCTTATCACATAGGTAATGTGATAAAACTCTTACAGCTTATCACAGAAGTAATGTGATAAAACTCTTACAGCTTATCATTCATAAATAATAATTGATCAGTAGCATAAATTCATAAGCGTGAACAAGTAAGGAAGCAGACAATTAATGAGTACGTTACGTAGCTCCTTCCGGGCTTTTGATGTGGTAATCCTGTCCCTCGTCCTCTACTCCATTGATGTGGTAATCCTGCCCCTCGTCCTCTTCTCCATTGATGTGGTAATCCTGCCCCTCGTCCTCTTCTCCATTGATGTGGTAATCCTGCCCCTCGTCCTCTTCTCCATAGAAGTTGTTGATGCGGTCATAAGCTTCAAGTCTGCGGTAAAAAAGCTAGTAGCACCTTCAATAAACCACAACCGTACTGACTGGGTTATACATGTGGCGATTACAGGCAGTTTATAATAAAGTGTATACCAGGTCTCTGCTTGTATTTAACCAAGTAAGAGGGCGGGGGTCTGAGTAGGACTAGGAGAGGGAAACGCTAACCCGGTGTTCTGGTTAAAAAACAACAGCGTCAGATTATCTGATTGTAGGGGAGACGAAATAGTATTGAAACAATGAATAAGAAAAAGGACTGAGTGATTACATGGAAGGAATTGGGTCTTCCCAACGTAAACACACAATCTACGGATCCTTGCCGAACAAACTCACCTTTCGTTCAGTAAGTTCAATTTCTCGTCCGTTAAGCCTCTATTTCGCTTCTTCAGCTCTATTTTCATTTGCTGTAAGGTAAGACGATCGTACTTATCCATAAGTGATGATTTTACCAACGTAATCAACGATATAACTCACAAGGTTCCGATGAAACAAGTAGGACTCGATGTTGTGCAACCTTCTATGTAAACCGTGTGTATTAGACCACCGGAAGCTGGCGAGGGACCACATTGCTCCCCGCTACCGCGGTCTTTTATCGGTTGCTGTTGCTGATCGTAGGCGACTATGGCCGGCCATGAGCGTCCCACGCCGCTATCTATGCCTAGCAATATTAACTATCAACAGCTGGGCCGTTAGACGCCACGCTCTAACGTAACTTGGATCCTAGACTGCGTAGAAGCCGATGCGTACAGAGATCGAACAATTTATTTATATGTTATATTTGGATAGCGGATCGGAAGCGGATCGGCGCTCGGAAGCTTGTCATCGGGAACCGAGCGCCTGTGCATTCATCGTACCCATTGTGGGAAGTTGCCAAATTTCGGTCGAAAATGGCAAATTTAATGCACTTTATGACATATCCAGTGGAAGGTTTCATAGAAGCTAGGACTTAAAGTGCCTATGACACATAAAATATGATTTTCGAGTATACACTGAACAAATCGATGCGGATCGAATGGTGTTGTAGTTTTTGGCCTCCGATGAATACATAAAGAGATATTAAACGTTCTTTGGAGCGAAGCGGCATTTCGTGCGTGAGCCGAGGTCAACCGGAAATGACGCATATAGGGGGTCCCAGTTTCTGCAGCCCAAGTCAGGTTCGATAGATGCGCTGGCGCTGTCAGAGCCGGAGTTTCTTTGTCTACCATAAAACCCACGTGTCAACCGTGATTTTATATCTTGTTTAGTCTGGATCAGTCATGCCAAAAAGCTGAGTGGCCGCAAATTGTTCGAACTTTTCTTCGGAAAGCGTTCGATTATTCAGTTTTCCTCGGGAGGAGAAGTTGCGCAAGCAATGGATATCGCAAGTGCGGCGTACAAGGGCTGATTGGCCGGGTCCGACCCCAGGGGGGGGGGGGCGGGGGGCACTTGGCCTTATTCTGGATAGGGGTGTGCCGCGGGACCCCAAAAACCCGTACCCGTCGTACAAGGTCAAAATGGCCAAAAAGCATACCCCGTCGTACAAGGTATTATGCGAATGCGTAACCCGTCGTACACATTGAACCTGAAAAACATACCCCGTCGTACAAGTATGAGGCCCAAAAACCCGTCGTACAAGTCGAGAGGCCCAAAAAACATACCCCGTCGCGCGGCACATATATACTACCTCTATACACTTAAGTGCCCCCCCCCCCCCCCCCCCCCGGGGGTCCGACAACCCACTCGCGTTTGTGTAGCGAGCATTTTGGACCGGAATGTTTTGACCAGGCACTTGCAGTGAGAGAATCTCTCGGATTTGGGTACAAATGTTCCCGAAATATTCTCCCAACTGCTGTTCCTACCATATTCAAGAGAGGCTGCACGGATTCGCTACCAGTCAGAGTGTCTAAGGCAGTGTAGAAAAGGGAGCACCAAAAGGTGAGCTGACATATTGCCAAAATCTCTTAGATGTTTACTGTTTCCATAATTTTGTTCTATAAACAAGGACTTTGTTCTGATTATCAGGCTGTGGAGACATTGTTGTTGGACTCACCTCTCCAGGAAAAAGAAAATGACTGTGGTCCTGCTCTGGTGATCCTTAAATATTCTCCATTTGGATGCTTGTTATATACATATAATTTTTGTGAATTGGAACATGATTTTTATCAGTTAAGATTATTATTTTTCAGGATGTAAATTATGCAAGCACCTCTGTAAGTATACCTCACGCTTGCAGGACAGTGGGCATCCTATTAAAAACCAAAATCCAGGGAAGCAGGTGACTTCAGTGGAATTTCTCTTCTGTGTTCTATCACGTATAAATTATGCTTGATAATTTATGATGCTCTATGGCTTTTTTCTGATATATGATCAACAGTAGCACCGTGTTCTTAAAAGCTGTGCAGACTCATGTGAGCACCACAGTCACAACATCATCTCAGACCCATGAAACATCCTTCCCATGGTGGGATGAGATGGAGAATGAGTGCTATGTACAAGGGGAGAGAATACACCAGGACACAGATCCTGACTACATCCCCTCAGACATAGAAGATGACGTGGACATCAATGACGAGAGGCCTTTGATTGAAAATGATGAAACAGATTCTTTGGACATTTGGATCAAGCCAGGTGATACAATATATCATTTTAGAGTTCAGACTAAAAAGACCACAAGTTCCTTAAATTTCCTTGAAACACACAAAAAAAATCTTACAGTTAAATTGCTCTTTATATCCTTAGATACGAGGTGTGCCATAGAATCGGAAAAAATTATCACCAACAAGAGATTGTGCAAGGACATCAAGAGACTATCAGGCAATGCCCAGACCTCCTACATAGAGGCTTTCCACAGCCTTCTGATCCAGTTTGCTCCAAAAACCTATGCTTTCAGTTACCCTGGTCTACTTTGCCGGTAAATCTTTCAACTATCTCAGTCTGCTTAGCTTAAAAGTTGGAACTAGTTATATTTTACCCTTCTTTCAAATGTAGGATTGTTGTTGACAAGTGGATCCATAAACAAAAACAAAGTGGAATAAACAAGCTGTTTAATTTCATGAAGTATCTTTCCTCACGTCATTCATTCTAGTCATGAATAAAGGTAATTTACTGCTGAATCCAACTTATCACATAGAATGATCCCTTACGGTAGGGATTGTTTCTAAATTTCACTTTTATGTGAAAATTATAATCTGTAATCTCAAATGAACAACTAATACATATATTCAATACAGGCTACGTAGAAGATCTTTTGGCAACAACAGTCAGCATATGCAAGGTCAGTGGACATAAATGATGAGGAGATGGAAGCACTGGAGATCCCACCCAATCTGAACTCCACCTTCGAGATCCCAGAAAAGCACCAAGCAGTCAATGAGTTCCGCTCTCGCTTCTCTGAGTGCTAGTTCCATCTGAATATCCCACATAATTGTTTTTCTCCTCTGGAAATGTTTTTTGGATGACTGAAGTCACACAGGATGGTAATGGGATGCGATTTTTCTTGCCAAGATAATGGTAGCACCACCGGATAAATTGCCTTATATCCAGTGTAACGCTTCCAGCTGTAACACACAACCATACACAAACCCTTAAACATCTTTACAGTGCTGAATAAATATTATATTTTTAACCCATACATTGATTTGATGATTGAGTCACAAAAATAGTGTTATCCTGGTATAAACTGTATTGATCATTCAGTCTGAATTGAAAATGTCATTTGAGTAAAAATGACCCAGTAGTTTGGGGATTTTTTTTCCAACATAAACTTATAATTTGGTGTTTGTTGTCTGTCAATACTTACTTGTTTCCCTTGTATGGACCATGATCCTGCTTGTAGGCGTAGTACGCTGTCTCCAATACATCTTCATTGAGACATACAGCATTAAAATTTGGATGCTGCGTCACACATTTAATTTCTGGTAAATTTTCTATTTTGACCATCACTTTCTCCTGCTCCACACGGCAGACACTTTCCCTGACAGATGGCATGGTTAAGCAGCCTCCACATTGGCACCTGAAACCAGGGTTTCAAAAAACTATCAAATACATGCCAAACTCTGTCTAAGACTAAGTCTAAGATTTTTCGCTATGTTCGTTGGCGACTACAAACCACATTGAATAACACCAAGAAAAACGAAAAAGATATCAAATGATAAAGGTATTCTTCATTTATAATATAAAATCAAAAGAAAAAATAGTTTCGTGCAGTGATTACAATTCCAATGGGACTCACCAATCAATGTTTTGAAGACGGTTCATGTTCGGATTATCGCTTCTCGGAACACGTGAATCAGTCCTGTCACTGTCAGATTCGCTGGCGCTGTTTTCGGACTGATATAGTTCGAATCTGTACGGTACAATACCAGCTACATCCTCTGAATTTGATTGCTCAAACATTTGAGGCTGTTCAACCCAAAACTCCATCGTCAAACCGTCCAACTCAAATTCTTAGTCCTTTATTTAGAGAGAGCATAAAACTGGGTTAGCTTTGTCAGACGGCAATGTTTAGTGGGTCCACTTTTCCAATGCGAATTCCCCTGGTAGTTTATGTTATATCGATGGGATTCGAATGCCGCTCGTGTGCGTTCTACTGACCCATAGATTAGGAAATTTAGGAAAACTGTGAAAGCGTTCGCATGGCTTAGGAGAAGACTCATTGCAACCTCTACCAACCCAACGGAGGACAAGCAACTAGCTTTCAATTGTCAGCGTTTTAAGATGTGAAACATCATTGTGTTCTTAAGACAGTCACGAGCCATGTCGCCTAATTGGTGACAGGATAGATCCATGGCCAATGGAGAACATTACAGATCATTTGATGAACAGCACACACGTCACGATTTGGTCATAGCGTAACCGCTTATCGAATCCAACACAATCCCGTTTGCTGTTTATGTCACCGATTTCCATCGTATCAATTAATATATTATAACGATGACTTATACTCAACAATTTGCCCTGTATTTGATCATCCATGTCAAATTTCCCATTCAAACACAGTTCCCCATAACCGAATATATAGCTGCACTCGCTGTTGGTTAAGCTTTGGTAAAGTTTGATTGGATTTGTGACAACCAGGATACAATTATGAATTCACGTAAGAGCCATTTTGTCCGACTTTGTATAAGGCACAACTGAGAGATATTACTTCCGGGTGAAACACTTCCTAAATGTCTGGCAATAATATATTTAGATCCGATTTAGATACGATCCGAGGTGAAGGGTAGGTCTCATCAATTGAAATGTTTACGTCTGTATGAATAGGCGCGCAACTCAAAGGCACTTGTCCTGAAAATATTCAAAGCATATGCCCTCAAGTTCAGAAGATGTTGACGTTCTTATTGGGTTAAATCTCATCTTCGATTGGTCGCAATATTTTCAGGTTCGTCATGTATAACAAATTCAAACTGTTCAGTCATTAAAGATAGCTCTTTTGAACCAAGTGGAGTTTGCGCTCCTTCTTGGTTCTCGAAGATGACATTTCCAATGTAGGAAATTCGATGATAAGACCTTACTTTCACGATGTCAACTTGATTTAACAAGTCCAATTTAATAAGCAATCAGTATTATGAAGCGCATAATGTGCGAGGCGATTAACTTTTCCAACTAAATCCCAATATGGCGGCGAGATTGCACAACGTAAGTCGGATTGTAACGGACTTGTTATTATGCTGGATAAAGGAGAGGAAAAGGTAACTAAGTCGGAAATTTATAAGGTATAAATCTAGTATAAACTGACTCACCTGTGAAATGTATTATCAGGCAGATGATGGTATGATAACAACTTAGCAAATTCCGCGCGGTCGTTTACGACAACGTAATGCAAGAGACCGGTTGTTGACAACCACCAGAATTCGGAGTGGAATTTCGCCGAAAAGTTAGAAATTAATCGAATATCAAGTGTTCGCCCGGAGATTTATTAAAAAACCCATATCTATAAAATTCAGTCAATACTCTCACCGTTGGTGGCTTTAAATTCTTCTCAGTTCGTATTTGTTACGTGAGAAGTGATGATAAGTTAAGCATGTTTGTCAATCTACTGATAAAAGTGGGTTTTCCTGTTAGACCAACAAGGGAGTACCCGATCGACTGTTGGTCTGTTGGGCTAATTAAAGATGCTTTTTCGGCGGTATGGTGCATATTTTATTTTACCCTCATTTATAGGTAGTTGCTAAGATGACTCGTTTGCAATCCTTTCCTATTATTGGGAACACCACATCATTGATGTTTAATCGATACAGGCGCACTGAAACAGACTCCAAATTTTGTGTACAGAAATACTATGTTCTGGTATTATCGCTCAAACTCTGTCTGTTTTCGCTTTGGATGAATTGAAGCGTCTACATTGTGCCACATATTGGTTACATTCAGGCAATCGAATAAACAAAGGCCATAAACAAATCTGGGGTCACTGATTGGAGTTTTGATATATAATTGCTTAACGTAGAAGGGGATCAAAAAACAAAAGTTTGATATCTGATGAAAATCACCTTTACCAAGTCGAATTTCATTTCTCATTAACTATCCATTGAAGACAATATTTGCTGAGACAAATTCTATAGCTTTTATATCCCTATCATTGCAGCTGCTGAAAGGACTCCTTTGTAATGGTTTCTTGGAATTGAGAGTTCCAAATCATGGTTGATTTATCGATATCAGTGGCTTGAAAAATACAAAAATGAATAGCAACAGGGTCGAGTGACTGCGGATGAACCATATCATTGTCTTTTGGTATTATCGCTTGAGCTTTCTGCATCGGATATCTAGTAGCATCAACCATGTGTTATATTTGGTTCATTATTCACGTCCCGTCATAAAGAAGCAATCAGAGAGTACAATGGTAAAAAAAATAACCGGGGTCAACGATTGGACTCAATTTGCTCATCATTTCAATTTTTTTTATGAAATCGGCCAATAAATCTTATTTCACAAGGAGAATTCGTAAGATTTTGTTTATGATTTGCAGCCTAAAACATCCTTCCCTTTTTTCTACCTCCAGTATTCAGTCTATATAGTCTAGTACAGTGATTCATTTATTCCTTTAAATAAAAAGTATTACATAACAGAGCACTACAATCGAACAACATTCGTTACTGTCTCTTAGCACCTGTGACCTGTGTTTCTAACTGCTCAAACAATCCAAACATTACCCCATTTAACAGCAAATTAGCTAGATAAACATACGTCATTGAACTTCGCGTCACAGTCAGAAACGTTTACCACCTTACACTTATGTTCCTGTTGTTCCCACGTGTTTCATTATTTATCTTTAAAAAGAGCTTCAAAACAGAGAAAGTATATTCAAAATTTCAAAATGTATCATTTCAAATGATAAATTTATCGAATGCTAGAATATATAATTTAAAAATTTTTGTCTAGATTTTTGAAGGTATTCTTCATTGTTATGGTGAAATATATCAGCTTTGTTATATTGTAAAATATTGTAACCTCCGTTAATCAAAGACAGCCGGACAGATATGTACTCTTCCAATATTTCTTTTGAAAGGACATCAATGCACTAGCTACGCGTAACTTAAAATAACATATCACATTACGCGTAACTTAAAATAACATATCATACAACGTTACATAGTATCACAGATCAAAGTTTATAATATAACTCGGCCAAAGTAAGATTCCATCGCTCGACAATCGCTTAAATATTGCCAATAAACATTATATACAAAACCATATCCTATTCAACTATCACAGAGCATATGACAGAATGACACCTCACCTGGCGGGAAATATGATTTCTCTTTGTGATTTGTGAAATTGAGCATAGACATAAAAACCTGTTTGTTTGTAAAAGACATGATAGTTGCACTGAAAGTGACAAGACAAGAGTTTTCAATAACGCAACAGCATACACCCAAATATAGTACAGCACAAAACAGGCTGTCTCTTATGCAACAGTTTATATCCACTTTGCAAAAGACAATTCCTGTTTTCCATTTTCTATCAGTCGCAGTTCCGAGCTAAGTTACAATAATGGACTTGATAACTGGGAATAGTACTAGTTCATTATTTGTTCATTACACATAACACTATCTTTATCAGACAACATCAAAACTATGTTTCATTTGTGCTGTATGTCTCTTTAAAACACGAGGTAGAACATAGCATATACAACAGGAATTATGACAAGCAGGAAGTCATGACGGCGTAACTTATTGACTTCCTAAACGTTTCAAAAGTTGAATTGAGGTAAAAATATCAAGCATTCACACAAGGGAGCAATAAGTTTGAGCGAGTGGACTAGTGTAAGTGTGAATTAAATGTTGGGAAAAGAATTGCGTTAGCATTGCTACCCAGAGGACGTGGTCAACGTGAAGCATCGGGGTTTCATGGAGAAGCACTCAGGGGGGGGGGGGGGGTAGAAACAGCGAAGACTGACCATATATAGCAGTTATTTACAACGTGTGTGTACTTGCTTATCATGATTTAACGACACATGGATTCATTGCAAATTAACCTTTGCTATGACTCACTGATCTTCATGGCAGTTGACGATTCTAGGAATTCACGCATTGAGAGCCATGTATAGATATAATTTTATAGAATTTACTATCTGTATTCTGGGATATACACTTACACACACACATATATATATAATGGTGTAGAGGCTACGTGCGAGTACGATGACCCGGGATCACGAATGTTCACGCTGGTCAGTGTTGACCAGTGGTTATGCAATGGGTGGTCGATGCCATGATATAATGGTCCCCTTGTATGGCTAAGTGATGCGGGTTTCGGGAGAGAGAGAGAGGGGGGGGGGATGTGTGTGTGTGTGGGGGGGAGGGGGGGGGGTGTTGTGTGGCGAGAGCGAGAAAGAAAGAGGGAGAGAGAGAAAGGAACATATTGCAATTGGCAGCAGATGAATGAAAATGAGACCTAAGAAATGAGTGCCTGTCAGAGTTCCTTACGTGGCATGTAATGACTTTACTACCGGGTTTTAAGATATACTTCAGTGACAATCCTATCAATAAAAGTGTCAGACCTGTCTGGACTAGTCGTGGGGATTGTGTAAGCGCGGAGCAGATATATCCAAATACACCTGTCATTTGCCTGCAAACGCACAGGTGTAATTGGTCGCAGCAAATTCTGCCCACGTCAGCATTATTGATTGGGCGACACGTGTTCCTCCACGTGGTGTACGAGAGACGGAATGAAGTCTCCCTCCGCTGATGGTTTAGCGCCGAGATTACATGACAAAGACGAGGATGTTGCTGTTTCGTAAAAACAACCCCTTAATGAAATATATATATACTGAGTTAAACGCTTGAGATCTTTGGAATAGATAGCTCTATGCCGGCATTAAAAGCGCGTGTTTGAGTCCTAGTCCTGTTGGATGGATCAATGTTTGACCTGCTTCGTCAGGCGTGTCCGCTTTTGCTGTGTTCCGATCCAGTTCTGGCACGGTTCAGCGTCTAAGGGCTGAGCTATTGATTGCGGGCTGACGTGGTTCCAGCGCAAAGGTCGTCTTGTTTGCTTGTTTTGATCGAAGGAAATTTCAGGATTACAAAGCGTAACTACTGAATCTGGTGAAATCATTTTCGAAATCATTGACAACTATATTCTAAAATGTTCTGCAATGTTAAACGTGATGTGATGGTCCATTTCAATGTGTATGGGTTGTATTGATTGTCATTGGAACTTAGTGCAATGAGTAGAAGCCCTCTGTGACTAGATTTCAACTGTATTCATTCTGGATTTGTGCGTAGTTCGCCTCACACAATTCCACCTTTTTAATGAAATAATCTTCATGCTTCGTGCTTTCCAGTAAGTCAGCAGGTACTAGGACGGCGTTCTCGAACTTCACCGACTCCTTCATGTCGATGATGCGAGCGTGTTCAGCGTCATCAAACATGCGGAGATCCACGATACTGTCCACATCCCACGTGCGAATGTTGTCGTCGAAGATAATGTGGTGTACAGAGCGGTCCCGTGGGTCGATCCAGATAGGTTTAGCAGCGGTGTGGTGGTATCCCTGATCCTGCCAAAACAGGAAGTCGTCCACAAACCCGCTGACGCCGGTAGAGTCGCTCAGCATGCGATAAATCCCTCTCTCTGTCGTGATCGTCTCGCGGGGAGTCCGCCCAGAATTATCCAATGGTGCGTATTTCTCGAAGCCTATTTTACCAGATTTGGTTCTGAACACTTTGCCCGGAATTTTGTTGACATCAATTGGGATGACGGATGGGAATTGGGGGTGGTATCCCTGTAGAGTTTGTTCAGTGCAGGCCAGGACTTGGGTAGCATCCATTCCATAAGTGCGAATGATGACACAGAAATCTCGCCCTTCCTCTTGCAGCTGGTGAATAAGTTTGAAGTAAGCTGGCAGGATGTAGTGGTAAGGTGCTCCATCGCTACCTCGCATGACAAGATCCGGGTGGCCATTCTCTCCATGGGGCCATTTCAAAAACTCAATATGTTTCTCGAAATAAGGGCGGAATGTTTTTCCAATATCTTCCAGGGTGAAATCGCCCGTCATCTGTCGAAGTAACGCGCGGTCACTTGGCGTCTTCACGACGCGCTGCTCAAGATGTTTATAATAGGTGGTGACGTTAGGCGCTGGGGCAGTGAGGGAGGGGATATCGTTGTACCACTCCCATTTGCCCTCAACGTCTTTCCCCCAAGCGACGCCGGTTAAAAACGTATTGAATGCCTGGGCGACGTTCATATTTGTCACCGTATCTGCAACAAGAACTGTATTCCGTACGTCGAAATGCAACACGAGTTTGGGTTTTGCCCGTCCAGGGACAATAGGCACGGATTCTTTTCCAGAAACCTCACTCTCTGTCGATTTCACTTCGTCTGTCATATTCGCTGCGTTCTTCGTCGCACATTTAGAAAGTTCGTTTGGTTTTGAATTCGGCGTTCCAGGCCTGGAATTTGGGTTTGGCGTTGATGGTCGAGAATTAGTTTTCAGAATAGTTGAGCGAGGACTCGTTGACAGTTTCCCCTCAGAGTCTTTGATGGTTGAAACTTTCAAACCCCGCACCATGTTAACGATATTGGAGTCGCGATTCAAAAAACCTCCCGCAGAGGAGCCATTTTCCATAGTATGATTCGGAGATCTAATTAACGATCCTTCACTGTTACACAAATAAATATGGCACGATTTTGCGAAAAATATCCGACCAGAATTAAAGTCACTTTCTCGAGTCTGCGACAGGCAATTTCTGTGAGTTCTTATTCCTGTATCGCCTTTTTTTACTGAGCGGAAAGGTAGATCGATGATTAGCGAACTCGGCGGAGTGAACGCGCCAAGAAACGTGGAAGCGCTTCACGATTGGAAGTGCGTGAATACTTTAGTCAAAGGCAGGGGTCCAAACGGTTATGGGTGATTGGAGAGCTGGTGGTTTAAGGTGCCGAGGTGCGGGTCGGGGGGCGTGTTATCGACCAGGCGAACTCCGACCTGGCTCAAGTGAATCCTTGTCGCCTTGCCAACAGCGACGCTGCTTTATCGATTGCTGTTAAAGCCCCGCACTTGTTAACCACTCATTGCAACGCTGATGATTGCGTGTTATGGTGTGTATATATATACATACACACACACACACACACACACACACACACACATATATATATATATATATATATATATATATATATATATATATATATATACACACACACATATATAGATATATATATATATATATATATATATATATATATATATATATATATATATGTGTGTGTGTGTGTGTGTGTGTGTGTGTGTGTGTGTGTGTGTGTGTGTGTGTGTGTGTGTGTGTGTGTGTGTGTGTGTGTGTGTGTGTGTGTGTGTGTGTATGTGTATGAGGGTGTGTGGGTCTTTTGATAGGGGAGTGTTCGTGTAACATTTGCGTGCGAGATTGTACTGGAGTAGTACGTGGGTGGACGATGAGTTGACCTGTTTGTGAATTAACAGTTTTTCAATGGAAAGGATGTTCTTCTAATCCCACTAGTCAGGGATAGCAGTCTTGAAGTTTAGTTTCCTGCCAGGCAATGATTCGGGATAGACTTCTTCATCGCCCGGGTTCTCTTAACATATATAGAGCAAGACGCGGGTTCGAAACGGCTTGATCTTTCGATCTTGGATTTATCCCCTACATAAAATTACCTGAGTTGCCAAGGGGTGAAAATTTAGTCATGGGGTATAATGGCCATCGGTCAATTATTTCCGACGGTGAGGCATTTCAAGTCCGCGCGACCAACGGTCAATCTCAACTTTTCCCTCACAAATGTGATCATGATGAATAATCAACTCTATTTGAGAAGATGTGATCATTTCAACACGACTAATCTCGCCATAAAGTCGGTGACATTAATCCCACTTATATAACAACCCGTTGACTCTCTTGTTGACAACAGGAGATTTACGTGTCTTGGCAGACATGAACGCGCTTGTACACAGCGGATAATTCGTGAGCGATAAACCGGCAATCTTTACAGATGAGAGGTGTGTCAGGCGAAATGACGACACTAAAACCTATTACTGACTTAACCTTAACTGACTTCATAAAGGCCAGCACTCATTATGAAATATATCAAATATAACGAAAACGTGAGGGAGAAAATGTATACATATTTGTTCATTATGTGCAAGTCATTGTCAGCAGTCTGAGCAGAAGCGATCTATAACTCCATCTTTACTGCTTCTGCCCACCCCACCGACACGTCACGCTAACCAAATATGTTTCCTTCATTTAAAGGAAAACATTTTAGGGAGTCTTAACGGCAAAAAAAATCAGACTGGTTAAATGCCAGCAACCCCCTCCCCCCCACCCCCCACCCCCCACCACAGACACACTCATACACCCATATTTCCTCATAGTATCTGATACATAACATATCCCCCGTGCTTTTTCGACTTGGCACTTTTACCACCCAGCATCCGTATTTATCCCAAATTTCATTGAGCCCTGACCTTATACATCCAAGTTGATTCACACCAATTATACAATGCTTGATCCCTATGAACGTGACTGTATTTCGCGCAGTAGGTTAAGCAGTGCTAGCTTCTCATAACCGCCCATACTGTGAGAAACATACCCGCACTCCTTCAACCATAGAATTTAAGCCCCACTCGACAACAGCACTCTCGCTGCCATGTTGACGTGACGTCTCTATTACACACCTACCGTGACACTTGACTCAAGTCAGGCACTCCTGTAACAGCAAGTCATGACACGAACCAATCCCTGGTTTTATATAACACCTTATATGACCCAAAACAATCCCAGAAATTAGACAAGTGCTACTGCGACGGCTTCTACTCGTCAACATGAATGTTTTTTTTACAGCGACTGCATGTCAAGCGATAGCGGTATGGTCAGTGTGGAATAGCGAGCCAGTAAATCGACCACACAACAACTCCATGATAAATAAGTCAGTTGGACAGACAGGAAGGCTGAAGGGCAGACTGGCAGGTCAGCTGCTTAGCAGACTGGCAAGTCAGCTGTAAGGCAGACAGGCAGGGTGAAGGCAGACTGTCAGGTCAGCTGTTAGGCAGACTGGCAGGTCAGCTGGTAGGTAGACTGGCAGGTCAGCTGTTAGGCAGACTGGTAGGTCAGCTGTTAGGTAGACCGGCAGGTCAGCTGTTAGGCAGGCAGGTAAGTAGGATGTAACCAGTAACTGCAATTAACGAGGGAGAGAGAGAGAGAGAGAGAGAGAGAGAGAGAGAGAGAGAGAGAGAGAGAGAGAGAGAGAGAGAGAGAGAGAGAGAGAGAGAGAGAGAGAGAGAGAGAGAGAGAGAGAGAATGGGAGAGAGAGAGAAATAGAGAATGGGAGAGAGAGAAATAGAGAATGGGAGAGAGAGAAGAGTAAGGTTTGTAAGTTGGATGCTTGCCTGAACATAAAACACACACACACACGACACATACACACCGAAACACCTACATACCTCACATATACATACACACACACAAATATGAACACACAAATACATATACACACATGAATACACAAACATACACACATGACATACATACCTACTACACATACATACATACATACATACATACATACATACATACATACATACATACATACATACATACATACATACATACATACACATACATACATACATACATACATACATACATACATACATACATACATACATACATACATACATACATACATACATACATACATACATACATACATACATACATACATACATACATACATACATACATACATACATACATACATACATACACATACATACATACATACATACATACATACATACATACATACATACATACATACATACATACTCTTACACACACTAAGGAAGGGTGTTTGTAGCAGAGTGACGATGAGAGAGGGAGGTGTTGGGCGTGAGCGATGACGTAAGCGTCCCATCAGCAGGTAAGCGGGTAGGACCGTGTCATAACTAGGAGTCATTTCACGGAGAAATTGACTGACGATGATTAAGTTTGCATTGATTGCAAAGTCACGAATAAAAGATAAATACAGTCTCGCAGTTGGCACTTCGTCACGCGCCCATGTGAAAATGATAGTAACGAATTGTGTAGGGTAAAGCTGTTAATGTCAATGTGCTGCGCGTAGCGGACAAGCAGCTCCCAAACGCTGTGAAACCGGTTGTCAGCATACCAATCTTTTTCAGTAAGAAGAACCGACTGACAGGGAAAGTGGTGCAGTCCGACAGTTAGATCTCCAGCAAGAGGGATACTGGGTTATGGTCTGCTATGTCCTTAAAACAGAACTAATGTCAGTTCTTAACTGTAATCACATTATTTACAAAGTAAAGTCCTTTATTCATTCTGATGTCTTTAGACACTTCACTATAGTGAGCACACATACAGCGCTGTGGTCACTTAAATTAGAGTGATTACTTAAAGTTGGTTTTGGGCTTCGTTAGTCTGTCAGGTGTGGTCAGTGGGTTGTCTTCGTCAGTCTGTCAGGTGTGGTCAGTGGGTTGTCTTTGTCAGTATCCTAGGCTAACAAATTCTCGGGTATTCGTATATCACACCAACTGAACCTTTCCGTACACCGAATAAGTCAGAGACAAGTAAACAGGTGCGATTCATCATGAAGATCTCACTCAAAATTATTTCATCATGAACTGAAAACCAAATACAAAACTGTTACATTTTTCCTGAGTTAGGAGAAATTGGAACAAATGAACACTTGTCCTGCTCCTTAGCTTTGAATGGGGCCTTCCCCTAACAACAATCCAACAAGAATGCCTCAATTCCTTATTAAAAAGTTTTGTCAATATGATCAAACGTAAATTGTCATTCATGTACCAAACAGCTTATATCTACGCTAAAATGGCTAACTTCGTACAAAACATGTGAACACGACCAATACACGTATCCATACACAACAGTGTCATGAGCTTTAGTAGACGTTATGGTAGCGCCACATGACGGTGGGCCTGCTGGAAATGATCACCACAAAAGCCAATAATAGCTACAAGCTCTTTGCATGTACGTCGATGAAAAAGTAATCAAAATATCGAGACGATCGAGTGTGATTCTGTCATAACGTCATCTAAAGAAGTTTGTCATGCAGATTTGATCTGTGACATCTTCTTGTAAGTTCGTAGCTCGGAATGTTAAGCTCAGCTATGCTTTTTGGGACGTTATGATTGATACACACTTTGAATATATATATAAATTGATCATTTACGGGCAACTCATTTCCTTCGGTGATGGAAACTTGTCATCATGCTATTTGCTTGAAATAGATCTGTTTCTTCCTCAGTTTTCATTCATTAATGATCACGCACCTTATAAGCCCCGAGGGGGGTGGGGGGGCACTTGGCCTTACCCCCGATAGGGGTGTGCCGCGGGACCTCGAAAAACCGAAAAGCATACCCCGTCGCACAAGGTCTTATGCAAATGTATAACCCGTCGTACGTCTCTCTCTCTCTCTCTCTCTCTCTCTCTCTCTCTCTCTCTCTCTCTCTCTCTCTCTCTCTCTCTCTCTCTCTCTCTCTCTCTCTCTCTCTCACTCTCTCTCTCTCTCTGTCTCCGTCTCTGTCCTCTCTCTCTCTCTCTCTCTCTCTCTCTCTCTCTCTCTCTCTCTCTGTCTCTCTGTCTCTCTCTCTCTCTCTCTCTCTCTCTCTCTCTGTCTCTCTCTCTCTCTCTCTCTCTCTCTCTCTCTCTCTCTCTCTCTCTCTCTCTCTCTCTCTCTCTCTCTCTCTCTCTCTCTCTCTCTCTCTCTCTGTATCTCTCTCTCTACGCGATTATTTTTTTGTATGACGAATGACGATTACAGCAGTTTGACATTTATAGTGATTGAATGAAAATGCCGGCTCTGCAACATTTTTGGGGTGGTTGCGGTATGAAAAAAACGAAAGGAAGAACTTGTAGGTTTGGCGAACCCTCGCCCGGGTGGGGGGGTGTTTCTCCTTGGAAAAGGGTAGGGATGAGCCGCCATGGGAAACAAAAACAGGATAATATCTATACCAAGCCAAAGTGAGAAACCATTTACATACCAAATCCTCTGAAAAAACCCATTCATATACATAATTTTTAAAAGGGTCACAAATACATATACCAAAATTAATGATCCCAAATCATATCTAGACCACCCTGAGGAGCTACAAGGGACCCATCCATATAAAAAACTAACGATTCAGAATGAAAAAGTACGTTTATTAAGCTTCGCAACTGAAAAAAACAACAACAACAAACGTGGTCAGTCCCAACCATGCTCTGGTTCGTAAGGGCAAGGCTGTTAATTAAATAGCGGCCATTAAATATGTGTGACTCGGGCCCGCGGGCTATCAACGAGCGCCCCAGGACATCCGGCCCATGAGGTAGATGATATTGCAGGAAATAACAGTGGAAGGAGAATGTACGGACCTGACCTTTCTGTTTGCTTATCATGCCATAGAACTTGTCTTTGAAACAACGCAACCACACTGACTGATAGGGCTGGCCACCATTGACCCAGGGGTCTTGAGCAAACACCCAATATTGAGCATCATATTGGATACCCATCACAAAACAAATATCCATTGCTATACTCGCTGCCAAAAATACGTACCTATTGGTATACCAGGTCACTGCCTAAAAAACCGACCCATTGCTATACCTGTCTTCGACCCAAATTGGCGGCACATCCCCACTAACCTCCACATAGTGACCCCCCCCCCCCCCCCCCCCCCCCCCACTGATGCTGCTGTCATTATGAATGTGCAACAAACCCAGTAGAAGAAAATGGTCGAGATCATACTCTTGCTTTCTTATAGTTTGTTTCTAATATGAATTAAGCTTAAATATATCCTCGGGTTGACAGGTTGAAAGTTTGGAAGTTGCTACTCGAGGGCAACTTGTGTCACGAACACCGAGTGGGGTAGAAAACATTGCACGTTCAACATGCATACGGGATTTGGCGATTTTGGCGGTTTTGACAACATTTCGCTCTGCACCGTGGCCGGTTGGTGGAATTTCTAGAGCGGCACCTCTGAACAGCAAGTCACTCTGTAATGGGTAACCCCTGTCTGCAAAGACAACATCACCATGCCTAATCTTGTAAAAAAAACCATGATTCCCTTGTGATGTGATGATCCGAGGCTAGCCCTACCCAGAAATGAGATATAAAGTTATCATTCAATTAGGAGAAATGGCAAAAAAGTGTTCGACTTCTTGTAGTGTTTACTTGGATACGCCAGTAGATTTAAGTTTCTGGGTCATTCAATTAAGACATCTCAGCAAGTAAGACTTGGATATTTCTGGGAGATTTTGGCAGGGTGCCCAAAAGATGAGAGGGCTCGATTCCCGTGCCACAAACCCGACCCTAGTGTTTATGATGGAAGAGTATGTGCCACGTGATATACAAAAGAGGTCACAAAGAAAAGAGTTCGACAGATCCATGCGCAGCTTTATCCTCATTAGAGTCATTTCATCCTAGTGGGGGCAGGAATTTCCTCATTGGACCACTCTTTTTCGTAGTCCTTATACATACTCTTGGATCGTATGTTGAGATGACTTTCTAGATGCCAACCCAATATCTTAACTTCAGCGCCTTGAGTTATAAATAATCGAAAAGGTCACACAAACTTTGCCTTGATGGAAAACCGGTGTTTTGGGATACTTTCACATCAGCGGACAACATCTTTGTGGTAATTTTCAGGTCACATGGTCGATTGGTCGTGATGTCGGATGTCGGATGATGTACATTCCTTGTCAGTCTTCAAGTGAGGTATGCATGTCCATGATGCTCCACGCAACCATCACAGGTACATTTGTCTGTGCATTTACAAGACAAGACGTAAGTGTGATATTCCTGGAACTTGTACTGTAGAGAATCCTCTTCTTTGATTGCTTTCATATTCTCAATCACAGCGGTGGATGTTTTCCTTGTGAGATGAGCAACTTCTAAGTACGTTGAGTATTAGTCCATGATAAAACGATAGCTTTGGTCGTTCAAGATGAGTAAGATAGATCCCAGACATATCCTCGACCATCAGGTTCTTTGTGTGGGTCAGGCTACCGTTTGATGCAAAATTCGAATGTTTCACAGATCACGTATATCTTGGGACATATGCGGCCACCAAACACCTGTTTTAGCTCGCTCGTGGTATTTGATTGTTCCCATGTGACAATTATGGATCAGCGTTGAAATGCACGCGGAATTACGATGCGGCCGTTATGCAGTAGAAGATTGAGGTATATATTTCTTGTGTTTAGGGCAATCATGTATGGTGGAGTACACATGTGGACTGGCATATCCTATGATTTCAAGCTTTGCAGTTGAAACCTCCTTGACCATAGCTGCTTGCATAAACATTCACAAAAGGTTTTTTGGGGTCTCAGTATGTAAGACATGGTCGAATACCAGAATGTTGGTCTGATAATCTTCTGAAGATTTGGGATTATCTCACAATCATTGTGTTAAATGTTGTAGGATTCGGAGCAGGTAAGTCAACTAACGCATTTATCTTTTCAGGATCAGGTGTAGTGTCAGACTCGCTTGTCACACGACCTAACAAATAGATGCTCTTTTGTTTGAACATGAATTTTCCTTTGTTCAGCTTCTCATCAGCTCTATCTATCACACCTAGCACATCAGCTTTATCTATCACACCTAGCTCATCAGCTTTCTCTATCACACCTAACACATCAGCATTCTCTATCACACCTAGCACATCAGTTTTATCTATCACACCTAGCACATCAACTTTATTTATCACACCTAGCACATCAGTTTTATCTATCACACCTAGCACATCAGCTTTATTTATCACACCTAGCACATCAGCTTTCTCTATCACACCTAGCACATCAGAAAGTCGCTTGTCATGTTCTGCTATATCCTAAGTGTATACTACGATATTATTGTGGTGCCGCCTTCGATGCTCCTAAGTAGTTCACTGATTTTTCTCTGGAATAGTTCACTTGCGCCACATATTACATATGGCAATCGTTGAAAGCAGTATCGTCCCTGGAGAGTGATAAACGTTGTTGGATTCGCGCTCTTGGGTGACAGAGGCAATTGCCAGTAGCCTCTGTTTGCGTCCAATGTAGAGTAAACTGCCAGCGAGGTTCATCAAACGTAGGCACAGGGTATGATCCACTGATGTAAACGTCGTATATCAACCGACAGGTGCAATGCTCCAGGCTTGATCGGGAGCAAACCAATCTGTTGGTTAATATATATTGGTAATAACATTTTGTTTCTCCATCTAATTCAATTTGAATGCGACCTTGGACATAAGCTGCAATGGGACTAAACGAAGTGTTCCGCTCATGTAAGGTTGAGTATTGTCTTTAAGGTGAATGATAATTGGTGAGGTTTTCATGATGCCCACCAAATATATTGTTGTTATTTACATCACATTTATTGAAGCTCCGGTAAATGCACAGATATCCGCCCTATTTTCTGGACCTATTAGGCTGCATCTGCTTGACCTGAGGACCAGTATATGTAGGCATACCTTTCAAAGACGTGTTGCAGTTGAATGTGTTCTTGATATCAACTGGTGATCCAGTGTTTCCTCAATCTTTGAAGTGCTGTCTTTGACTTGCTGTGAGCGTTTCCTCAATCTTTGATGTGCTGTCTTTGACTTGCTGTGAGTGTTTCCTTAAAATTTGAAGTGCTGTCTATGACTTGCTGTGAGTGCTTCCTCAATCTTTGAAGTGCTGTCTTTGACTTGCTGTGAGCGTTTCCTCAATCTTTGAAGTGCAGTCTATGACTTGCTGTGAGTGTTTCCTCAATCTTTGAAGTGCTGTCTTGACTTGCTGTGAGTGTTTCCTCAATCTTTGAAGTGCTGTCTTTGACTTGCTGTGAGTGTTTCCTAAATCTTTGAAGTGCTGTCTTTGACTTGCTGTGAGTGCTTCCTCAATCTTTGAAGTGCTGTCTTTGACTTGCTGTGAGCGTTTCCTCAATCTTTGAAGTGCTGTCTTTGACTTGCTGTGAGTGTTTCCTTAATCTTTGAAGTGCTGTCTATGACTTGCTGTGAGTGTTTCCTCAATCTTTGAAGTGCTGTCTTTGACTTGCTGTGAGCGTTTCCTCAATCTTTGAAGTGCTGTCTTTGACTTGCTGTGAGCGTTTCCTCAATCTTTGAAGTGCTGTCTTTGACTTGCTGTGAGTGTTTCCTCTATCTTTGAAGTGCTGTCTTTGACTTGCTGTGAGTGTTTCCTCAATCTTTGAAGTGCTGTCTTTGACTTGCTGTGAGCGTTTCCTCAATCTTTGAAGTGCTGTCTTTGACTTGCTGTGAGTGTTTGCTCAATCTTTGAAGTGCTGTCTTTGACTTGCTGTGAGTGTTTGCTCAATCTTTGAAGTGCTGTCTTTGACTTGCTGTGAGTGTTTCCTCAATCTTTGAAGTGCTGTCTTTGACTTGCTGTGAGCGTTTCCTCAATCTTTGAAGTGCTGCTTTGTCTTTTGACGTTTCCTGCTGTGAGTGTTTGCTCAATCTTTGAAGTGCTGTCTTTGACTTGCTGTGAGTGTTTCCTCAATCTTTGAAGTGCTGTCTTTGACTTGCTGTGAGTATTTCCTCTTGATGGGCTTTATTGATTGGATCAGCATCCTGCTGTAAGTCTTTACCTACATCCTTGTCGCTCATACCAATAATGAATTGATCGCGAATAATATCTGGTCATTTGATTCAATATGTACTTGTCAGCAATATCATTCAAGGCCCAATGTACGTTTCTACGTTCTCGCGTCCACCCCCAAATCTTTGACGTAAAATGCAGTGCCAGTGATAGCCCCGGTCGGACGGTGATATACTTATATACCGTCATTTTCCGCGCGAATAGCTAATGTGTTTTGAATGATACGCTGGATTTAGTAAAAAAAAACCCAACATACATCAAAAGCCCGTGAAAGAATATGTTAAAAAGCACCAAAAGCTTACCCCGTGTTCATGCGGTTCTTTAATAAATGCCATTTAATATAGATATCCGAGAAATCCAGATGCGATGACCACCATTTGGGTCAATATTAGGTAGCATGGTATTTGTTTGCTCTCCGTTCGCTAGGTGCTCATGGAGTGTGTTCGGCGTCTCCGTGTGTCGTCACTCAAAAATTGCGTCGCAGCGCATATATTTCAGTTTCTGACGTTGAAAGTTCGAATTAAACTAGATTAGCCTTGCGACCGTATCGTAGACTGAAGCAATTTTATCAAGAAAGCTATCAACAACATCCTGCTTAGAGTTAATTCATTAAAGAAAAGCGGCGAGTAAGCTTTTGAGATGAATAACTTGATGTATGCGGGCCTTTGATACTTTGATGTCCCAGCAGCATGTTTAGTCTTGACTCCAGCATGATGGTAACTAAGGCACATGCGCTGCAAGGCTGGGACCCCAGACGCTCAGCTGAACGCCTTGAAAACAGCTCTTGAATTTCGTTTACAAAAATTTGAAAAGGTGTAGCTCCGGGAGGTGGGTTCTTTCCTAGTAAAAGGGTAGGAATGAGTCTCAATGCGCAGAAAGCCCGATCCATATTATGACCATCCCGGAGTGAAAAAAGGACCCATCATTATACCAAATCTTTGAAAATGGACCAAATGATATACTGAATAAGTAAAAATTAAAAATTTCTGTTCTGGTGTATCACAGTTACAAGATGAAGAGACATGTCGCACGGCTTGTCGCCTTGATTATTTTGATGTCTGGAAATTGCAATTACACAGTCTTTAAACTTGTCACGTCAGTAATACAACTGACGGAAACTTTACTGTCATCAACGGGTGTTTTTTCGCTTTCTTAAGAACATCGGCCTTGCAGTCCACTACGGCACAAGTAAACCTGAGCATGATTGCTTCCGCGCAGTCTATATAGTCTATAGAACGATATTCCTAAACAATATTTCCAAAATAACACCAATATCAAACATAAAGATAGCTGTCAACGGGCTAGCTGTTGATGAGCATAGCAGAGAAATTTATGGAAAGTTGTGGTCACCCAAAAAACATCACAGGCTGTGCTCTTGCCACTTCTCGCAAGCTCCTAACTCCAAAAGAATAGTCGGTTGGAATCATGTCCAGCAAGACTTGTTTTCCACACAGAAACCACCTACTCCGAGAAAGACATCAACATCCAGGAACAGGACAATCACTGTTTTGCAGCCATCCAAAGGTTATCAAGAAGACATACAGCAGGAAAAGGTCTTTTCAATTGTTTTTCCATCATAAAAGTCTATGAAACTATAACATATGTGTTTAAGGCAGAAGAATCCATTCAAGAGTTGTCACCATGATGGAAATTGAGGCAGCTGAAATGGAGCATGAAGACTCTCTAGAACATGTTAGTGTAAAGGGCAGTGTGTTGAAATGAAACACTTTTGCATTAATTTCATTGTTCTTGGTGGCATTTGCTTATATTGTTGTTTATATTTTAAGATGATGATGGTAAACAATTTGTGAACAAAGATCTGAACATTAAACGTCACATTGGCATTGTTACAGGGACTGTTATGTAACAGTGGATTCTGACCATGACTACATGCAAACACTGAGGGCTGGTCGATTGGCTTATACATTGTACAACCTCATTGGCACACATCCTCAATTTGAAGATATGATGAAAGAGTCCAGAAATGCTAAGAAAGTGGAGGAACTTCACAAGGTGATGGAAGAAAAGAGCCAGATGTTGAGTTTGAACCTAGTCAAGGAAAACTCTTTCCATTTTCCCTATTACACGTATTTCATCACATGAAACATTCAGCTCCATGCTTCAATGACATTACCAGCATCCAAAATGTTCTAGATTATAAAAAACCTGTTCTGTCAGACACCGGGGATGTGTCCTACTGGTGCTATTATTAATGTGTCTGTGTTGTATGGTTGGGATAGTGAAATAACTTATTTAGCTAATTTAACCATACAACATTCTTCCTGGAATCTCGCGGTCCGAATCGTTTCTCTGACTAGGTGATCTCCATGACTAACCCATCTGGACTCCTTTTAAAAGGTCCCGCGATAGGCCAGGCTAAAACAATCCCCACGTGACACGACGAGACCACTTGGAGGGTGAACTCGCTTGCTGTGAGGATTGCTACAATCAGGGTTACACCCCTCCCAAAGAGTGGTGTGATGTAACCCGGGCTCTCGTGCTGATAATTTAGTGGGGGGGGGGGGGGGCTTTTAAGAATGTATGAGTCAGCATAGTATTATAAAATCTGACATAGGGAGGGGGGATCAGACTTCAGAATTGGACGTTTTGATGCAGGTCACGTGATGCTGTTGACATAGTAACGGTGGAGAGAGGTGAACGTTGTTGTCTTCGTGGTTCGGTGTGGTATTTGTGCGACAGTGATCGTTTGTGGCCCTTTGTACATGTTAGAGAGGTCATTTTGGCTTTCAGCTTCATGCTATAAATTGGCGAACCCGTGTCTTGCTAGCTGCCTCGCCTATGTTCTCGTTGGTGAAAGCTTCCGCCGGTCAGTCCGCCGCCTCGCTGCCATGTTGGCAAGTGGGGCCCAGATATTACTGCTTGGTGTGATTTTAGGCCGAGATATTCATTCACAGGAGTCTTTAGTTGTTGAAAGTCGCCTCAAGAAAAAAGATAAATGTTCGGTGAGTTGATTTTGTCAGATAAAACTAGATAAAACACGTGAACACAGATCACACACATGAAGTTTATCACAAGCACGTCACCGGCACACCACAGGTTTATTATGACCGGTTGGGTCACCGTGTTCGTGTCGGGATGTTGATGAGGTACTAGAGAGACGATTATTCGTTGGTCGCCGACGTTATTGTAGGTATCTGAGGGTTGATGTCCTGCTAAATAATACCCGAGACCTTATATGAATTTCTATATTCTTTATTCGTATCTGCTGGCTGGCACGCTCGGGTTCTGATTCTGGTATGTTGTTGTGGAATTACCTTTTTGTGTGTCTGATGCTGTCGTATTTATAGTGAAAGATGGGGGTGGCGTGATGTGGTGAGATGTGATTGGTTGATCGGGGGCTTGGGGTCATTCGGACTGACTTGTAATTATCAAGAGCTTTAATTGGAGATCAAACGGGGCAAGTTAATTGTTAAGGGAATTGACGGGATTCGAATGTTTTCATCAAAGGGCTGGATTTGCTAAACTGGGACTATATAATTTGGAAACTGACCCGTTCGGAACATTGACTTAAAGGGATTCAAAAGGTTTATGTAAATTGGGCAACAATTAATTTGGAAGGAGTGAAAAGGGGTGAATTACATTTGCTTAAATTGGTTTAGTGTTCATGTCCCGAGTGACCGAAAGGTTGTAGATGTAACTTAAACTTTTGGGGGTGGCGTGGGGGGGGGGGGGGGGGTGGTGGTGGAAAGGTGGAGAGGTGGTGTGTGTATGTGTTCGCAAGTGCATGCGTGCATGTGTAGCGTGCAAGTGGTTTCTAAAATAGCGAAATGGGATTGTTGTCAAACTTTCCGTTAGCTTAACTAGTTCTTATTCAGCGCAACCAGTATTACCGATATTACGAGACAGTCTGTGCCGTTTTTGAGGTCCCGCTTTACAGAACCTCCAGACAAACCCTGACTGACCGAAATAACTGCAAACTAGTTCCACTGAATGGAACTCACCAGTAAAACTTCGATAAGGCGTTCTTGACAGAAGTACCAGTCTTTATTCAGGCTGTGAAAATGCTAACTACCTCGCTGCTTCTTCTTCTTCTTCATTCGAGCTTAGAGCCGTTTTCGGCTACAGAGGCCATGTACGGCTACCTCGCTGCGGAAGATGCCCCAGCTTATATATACAAAGTCACGTGACCATGCGGTAATCCATGTGAAATGTTCACATCATAATAAGGGCATAGACATTAAAATATTGTACAAGTTATATGTTATATAAAAACACAGGAAACATCAATATACAAAGGAAACATCAATATACTTACACAGGAAACATCAATACAAAAGTACATTAAGACACAAGTTAAACAAATGAACAAAATAAATTACACATCATTTCCTACGGGACTCAGACCCCCCACCTAGAGCGGGAAGCAGTTTGGCGCGGAAACCCACTTCTGCCACACTGCCCCCACATCACTAAGTGTTTGGCCCAAACATGTCACCTACAAGCATACACCAACACCTAGAAAACAAAATGTTTAGAAATAATCACAACACAATCTAAGTAGAGGTCTGGGTTGACTTGGTCTTTCTGCATATAACACTTGTTTTTGGCGTCCAGGCCGCTGACAGTTCATATGTTGTGCCGTTTGGTAGCACAGCCCTCTCTATCCGTGTAATGGTGCCAGCGTCGTCCTCTAGGAAGGTCAGGTGTGGATTAGCGCGGCGGGCTTCCAGCCAGAATGTTCTCAGCAGAGCCGCCTGTGGTGATGTATTTGTCAGCGATGGTGCTGCCAAGAAGAAAGCACGGGGGTCTGCCCATCTGCGAAGGGGAATCCCCAAAGGAGTTAGGGGGATCACCTTAAAGTCTACCACCGGGGTGACTAGTGAGTGGGCGGAAGATGGGGTCCAGGTTTCAACCATGTCAGCAGCAGCTGAGGTAGATGTAGCCGAAGGAACACAAGTCGAAGGCAAGGTGGCTGCTGGTGGCGACAGTAATTCCTCAAAGGGGCTGGGTGAGCGTTCCTCCAGTTCCCACATGTCTGACAGGGGGGTCAGAGGCTGGAGAGAAGAAGCGGCACGAGGAGGGAAATCCGCACCTGTCGAGACAGGTGGCTCCGCTTCCTTTTTATGCCCAGACGAGTCAGTGGATGGGGCAGCAGATGTAGCGGAGGTGACAGGCATAGTGACTGCTGATGGCGACAGCAATTCCTTATAGGGGCCGAGCGCGAGTTCCTCTAGTTCCTACACGTCAGAAAGAGGGTTTAGAGGCTGGAGAGGAGAAGGGGTACGCGGAGGTAAATCCGCATCTCCCGAGACAGTTGGCTCAGCTTCCCTTTTACACTCAATGGAGTCAGTGGATGAGGTAGCAGATGGAACGCTGGTCGAAGGCGAGGAGGCTGCTGGTGGAGACGGAAATTCCTGATAATAAGGGTCCATCGAGAGGAGTTCCTCCAGCTCCCACAGGTCAGAAAGTGGGGTTAGAGGCTGGAGAGGAGAAGGGGAACGTAGAGGGTACTCTGCATCTTCCAAGATTGATGGCTCGGCTTCCACTTTCTGCCTGACGGAGCGCTGGGCGGGAGAGGGAGAGTGCGGCCTCTTGTCAGCATTTGGGTGGCACTGCCTCACATGGGCCGACATCTTCCGGGATTCCCCAAACGGCAAACGGAACTTGCAATGCTTGCACAGCCTCCCCTCGTCGTGTGTCTCGGCATTGTGAAGCTTGAGTGCCCTCCTACTGGGAAGCATCAAGTTGCACCTCTTACAACGGCTCGCTCTACCCGACATGGCTGCACACATTAACACATGCGTGAATGGCAAACGGCCCCCAGCTTTTTATGGCACCAGAGGTCATCACTCTTAGCCTCTAGATAGGCTTTAATGGACCTCTACTTAGACATCAATAAAACAACTAACAGTATTAACAATACTAACTAACGACAACATGCCATCAGTGTAAACAAAACTTTGAATGCGAATGGTAGACCCCAAACCCGACTGAGGATTTACTTATTCCTCAAATGGCCATGCTACCACCCCAATCTATCTGGAGGCCTGACGTTCCTCCGCGTACGAGTTCCCCTATTGCTTATCACAGGTTCCCGTACAATTTGCGGGGGATCACTCGGCCTATCTCGGTCACTGTCAGACTCAGAAGTTTCAGTTTCCCTATCTGTATGTGCCTGATCAATGGCTTCATTCCTCAGCCATGAAGGCGGGTGATCAGGGCCCCAATATTGTTTTAAGTCATTCACATGAACAGTAACTTCTTTTGACCTTGGTGCCTTTTTCAAGGTGCAAGTTACTGCATTTGGTTTGGCAGTGACCAAGAAAGGGCCCTGGTAAGGGGAGGCTAGCTTATTGCCAACAGTGGCCGGAGGATAGTACCTCAATACCCAATCCCCTATACTAAACTCTCTAGGGGAGGACTTAGTATCATAGTAGGCTTTCTGCCTAACTGCAGCCTTGCCCAACTGCCGCCTAGCCCGATCACTGTTTGCCTGCAGAGCTTCCCTCACCCATTCTACGTACTCACTAGCACAACGGGGCCGACTGACCTCATCTGGGGGCGTATATAGTAAGTCAACGGGGAGAGTTATCTCCCGCCCAAAAATCAGGGAATTTGGAGTGCATCCCGTGCTGTCATGTGCCGTGGCCCGGTATGCGCACATCACATATGGGAGGTGGTCCTCCCACTCTTCCGGGTTGTCCTGGCATAGCTTGGCAAGTAGATTCAAGAGGGTTCGGTTAAATCTCTCTACTTGCCCATCTGACTGGGGGTGGTATGGGGTTCGGGTTCGGGTCTTTTTATCTGGAGGAGCTTGCAGAGCTCTTTTGTTAGTTCAGCCTGAAATTCTGGACCCTGATCTGAGTGTAACACTAGTGGCGTACCGAATCTACAAAACAATTCGGTCACCAGGGTATCAGCTACAGTGACAGCCTTATGGTCATTCAAAGCGAATGCCTCTGTCCACTTACTAAAGTAGTCGCTGACAACTAAGATGCAGGTTTTGCCAGTTGAGGAAGGGACAGGAAGGCTAAGGATATCCATGGCCACGCGTTCCCAGGGTGAACCCACCGGACATTGCTGGAGGGGAGCCCTACGGTGTCCTTGTCTAGGATTCCTCAACTGACACTCTACACATTCCCTGCACATTCTATCTACATCCTCCCTCATGCAAGGCCACCAGAACCTTCTTTGAATGCTATTCTGGGTTCTCCTAATGCCCATGTGGGCAGCCATTTTGCTACTGTGTAAGAAATCAAATATTTCCTTCCTCATAGCCCGAGGGATGACTAAACGAGTGGGCACATGGCCCTTCCGATACAGAATACCATTCTCGACATGTAGCTCTTCAAATACCTGCCACAAGCTTTTTGTCATGGAACAATTTGCCCCAATAGCCCTCCACTCTGGTTTCACTCCACTTTGTACCCACTTCAAAGCTTCGACTATTGCTGGGTCAGCTTGCTGCCACTGTCTGATATCTGAATCCGACCACGACGACACCCATCTCTCATTAGTGTTATTTAAGGCCCTAACACACTCTACTGCATCGTCAGGCGCCCGACTACGAGTATCTAGCTCTGAAGGTACGCAGGTTACAGCCTCCCTCTCCTCTAGCTGAGAGCAGCGCCGATAGTCTGAACATGGTCGCCTTGACAAAGCAACAGCATTGTTGTGTACCCTGCCTGCTCTATGCTGAATTTCAGTGTCATATGTGCCTATTATTTCCAGCCAACGGGCCATTTGCCCCTCTGGCTTTTTGAACCCTAGTAGCCAACGAAGAGCCCCATGATCAGTGCGCACAATGACATGACTGCCAAACAGATAGTGGTGGAACTGTTTTAATGAGGAGATGACTGCAAGTAATTCCCGGCGGGTTACGCAATAGTTCCTTTCAGTCTTACTGAAAGTCTTACTGAAGTATGCGATCACCCTCTCAACCCCATCTTGTTGCTGAGAAAGCACAGCCCCCAAAGCTGAATTGCCAGCATCGGTGTCCAGTATATACTGTCCAGTTGGATTTGGGTACCCTAGCAGGGGGCTCGAGGTAAGGGCAACCTTCAGCTTATGGAAAGCATCTTGACATTGACCTGTCCAAATAAAGGGCTGTTTGTTTTCTGTCAGCTTGTGCAATGGACGGGCAATGTCAGCAAAACTTGGGACAAACCGTCTATAGTAGGAAGCTAGTCCAACAAAACTGCGAACCTCAGTGACATTTTTTGGGGAAGGCCTGTTTGTTATGGCTTCTACTTTCTTTGGGTCTGTACTTATGCCATCGCTTGAAACCACATGCCCCAAGAAGGGAACTTTATCTTTCAGAATATGGCACTTTTGGGGAGCTATCTTCAGGCTGGCTGACCTGATGCGGCTAAGCACTTCATCTAGCCTCCTCATATGGGACTCAAAGGAGTATCCAAAGACAATAATGTCATCTAGGTAGACTAAACATGTTTCCCAGTGTAACCCCGCCAACACACGCTCCATCAAGCGTTCGAACGTGGCAGGGGCACAGGCTAGGCCAAATGGCATCACATTGAATTGCCACAGCCCACCAGGTGTACAAAAGGGTGTCTTGGCCCTATCACTTTCTTTCACCTCTACCTGCCAATACCCGCTAGCCAAATCTAGAGTAGAGAACCACTTGGAGCCACCCAAGGCCTCCAAGGACTCATCAATTCGGGGTATGGGGTAGCTATCTTTGACTGTGATTGAATTTAACCTCCTATAATCTAGACAAAATCTCAGTGAACCATCCTTCTTTTTTACCAAGACCACTGGTGAAGCCCAGGGACTGTTGGAAGGTTCAATGATGCCCAGTTCCAACATCCTTTTTACTTCTTTGTCTGCCTCTTGCCTAAGGGTCATGGGTATTCGTCTGGGGTGTTGCTTTATAGGGGCAGAATTTCCAGTGGCTATCTCATGACACACTAAACCTGTCCTGCCTATATCCCCTGTAGACCTTGCAAATGTGTCCTGATATTCTACTAGCAGTTTGCAAACTTGGGCTTGCTGCCCCTCTGACAATCCCTGAACCGATTCGTGGTACAAGTCCCTCAAGTGTTCTGGTAGGAAGGCTACCCCATCAGCTGTACAACTGCTTGCAACAGCAAACACACATTCAGTGGCTTCTTCGATCTGACTAGACACCTCCTCAATGTCCTCAACTGTTGCCATAATTGTTCCCTCATACAGAGTTACCGAGGATTGGTTTACATTCATCACTCTCAACGGTACCATATCACCACTTGGGTCGACCACAGATTTAGCAACGAGAATATTCCTCTCGAGAAATTTACGGGTGGGCTGAAGCATGGCACTAGTGGCACAGACATTCCCAACTACAGAACCAGGAATAAATATCTCAGCACCAGGTGGGACAACTACTGTTTCCACAAGAGAAACATGACACACTGAATCTTTATAGTCTGCCGCTCTGCTACACTTGTGTTTGTTTCCTGCTAGTGACAAAATACCCTCATCGGCATCCAACAACCCCTTATTTCTACACAGGAAATCCATACCTATGATCCCAGGGACCGATATATCTGCAACAACAACTGGGTGCTCTAGGAGCTGGTGGCCTATCTCAAATGTTAGTGTAGCTTGCCCATCTGCACTGAGCAAGCCCCCGTCAGCCAACTTAATTTGGCTTGACCATGGCCTTAGAGGAGGTCGCTTTTCCACATCAATTGCCATAAACTTGTTAGGGTGTATCACCGTGATAGTGGACCCTGTATCAATCAAGCAATCCAATTTTACCCCAACCACCTTGGTGTGCAAAAACAAACTATCCCTACTACCATCTAAATAAGTTAACACGGGCTTGAGAACAGGTTCATCCGCTGAGACATTGCCCTGTGTCCCAGCAAAATTTAGTTTCCCTGGTTCTCAAGGGGGGCCTCTGTCTGTTCGTTATTGGCATCTTCAATCGCCAAACGGTTAACCATAAGTTCCCCTCTAGCTTCCCTTTCGTCTCTCTGTTTCTTAAAGCATTTTGCAACAAAGTGCCCTTTTCGACCACAGTAGTGGCAACTACCGGTCACCTTTCCACCCCTCGACTTTTGGGAACGAGAACTGTCAGTATTCTGGGACAATCGTTCTAGCTGTGCTTTGACCTGTGCCAACTCAGCTCTTAGTTCATCTTCCTGGCTATGCTTATCGCTATCATCTTGCCACTGTGCACGCACCTGGTGAGGCTTATGGCAACCTGTCCTACGGGCACGTCCAACTAGGAATGCATCATATTCAAGCGCCGACTTCAGTGCCTCATCAATGTTTCAGGGCTTTGCTTGAAACACGAACAGCTCCATGTTCGGATCCCCTAAAGAATCCATGAAGCAGTCCCTGGCTAAAGCTTCTCTGACCTCGACTGAAGCGGATGGGTATGCAAGCCTGACTAGTCTCTTTATATCTTGGACCAACTCGCCGAGTGGTTCAGACCTTTGTCTTGTCCTCCCTTTCATCTGGGCCCGATATACCTCAGACTGAGTGTCTGGGTCGAATCTGGCCATTAAGGCATTAGTGAGGACCTTGTAGTCTATCTTTTGGCTCATCTCTAAGTCACTCAGCAAACTCTGTGCCTGGCCCCTCAAACTAATAGCCAACTCCAAAGCACTATCTTGGCTAGTCCAACCATTCACATGGGAGAGGAGCTCAAACTGTGCTAAGTAGTCCTTAAAACTTGATTTTCCGTCATACAGAGGGGGTCTTCTGATTTCCCTCCTAGCTGGCACTAAGGGGGCAGCACAAGGTAAGGTCCTAGGGGACTGAGTCCTAAACTCCGGCCAATTTTCGACACAACTGCTTTAGCTAGGTCCTTGCATAGCCCCAACAGGAAGGTCCCATGGAGTCAGTGGAGCTGGCTGGGTGTACTCAAAAGCCCCTGCTCTGGATGTCTCACAGCCAAGAGCCGAAACCGGTTGAGCACCCACTTGCTCCCTTACCCCAGTTTGATTGGCCCTGCTGATCTGGGACGCCTCACCATCTACTCTTCTACCTGGCACCTGCTGTGCTTGAGTACTTTGTCTGAGTATTTCTGGCAAGCTAGGCTGCAACTGGGTTCCCCGCCCTTCCGGAGCCTGACTTGATCTGAACCCTGCTTGGCTGTGACCCGGGTAGGGGTTCCACGAACTAGACGCAACACAGTTGGTGTGCTGCATCGGAGCCGGGGGGTAGAAACCTTGCATTGCCCAGGGCATTGGCATAGCATGAGGGTATAACTGAGGTGACAACAAGGAATGGTAGCCAGGAAACTGACCAAACTGTGACATACGCAGATTCATGTCTGCTGGCCTATTTACATTGGTTGGGGGGTAACCAACCATACCTAGTGGAACTTGAGCTTGAAGTGCTCCCTCCCTATAGGCTGGTGCAGTATGGACCAGTGGGGGTGTACCAGTACTGGTGGTACTGATAGATGGGCCACTCACACCAACAACACCAGCCATACCTAGTGGATTATGAGCCTGAAGGGCTCCCTCACTATAGGTTTGTGCAGTTTGGTACAGTGGGGGTGTACTAGTACTGGTGGTACTGATAGATGGGCCACACACACCAACAACAAACACTACCATCACTGAATGACGTCGCTGCTGCCGCTAGCATGTCTAGATTAACCATAGGGTCTGGTCTTACCCCGGTTCCATCAATGACACCATTGGTAACTGGACCAACCTGGGCCCCTGCCAACCCACTGAACTGTGACATTCCAGAGTCACTGGAACTAAGAGAGCTAACACCCGGGCTAACTAATTCTCCTCCAGAGAATCTATCCAGCCGACTCTCTGAAGGGACAGGACTATAACTAACACTCATGTTAGAAGCAGAAAACATTTGAGACAAGCAATAACGCAGTCCCGACAACTAACGTAAATAACTGGTTTCCAACGAGCTCAAAACGACCAAAGTCTATCTGATTTGAAACCTCTCAAAAAGGTTCCAACACAACGCATCCCACCGCTGCCACCAATTTTTGTAGCGTGCAAGTGGTTTCTAAAATAGCGAAATGGGATTGTTGTCAAACTTTCCGTTAGCTTAACTAGTTCTTATTCAGCGCAACCAGTATTACCGATATTACGAGACAGTCTGTGCCGTTTTTGAGGTCCCGCTTTACAGAACCTCCAGACAAACCCTGACTGACCGAAATAACTGCAAACTAGTTCCACTGAATGGAACTCACCAGTAAAACTTCGATAAGGCGTTCTTGACAGAAGTACCAGTCTTTATTCAGGCTGTGAAAATGCTAACTACCTCGCTGCTTCTTCTTCTTCTTCATTCGAGCTTAGAGCCGTTTTCGGCTACAGAGGCCATGTACGGCTACCTCGCTGCGGAAGATGCCCCAGCTTATATATACAAAGTCACGTGACCATGCGGTAATCCATGTGAAATGTTCACATCATAATAAGGGCATAGACATTAAAATATTGTACAAGTTATATGTTATATAAAAACACAGGAAACATCAATATACAAAGGAAACATCAATATACTTACACAGGAACCATCAATACAAAAGTACATTTAAGACACAAGTTAAACAAATGAACAAAATAAATTACACATCATTTCCTACGGGACTCAGACCCCCCACCTAGAGCGGGAAGCAGTTTGGCGCGGAAACCCACTTCTGCCACACATGTATGCGTTTGTCTGGGGGTGAAATTATCACCAGCATATCGCCGGCACACCGAAGGTTTATCCCTAGCATATCACTGGCACACCACATGTTTGTCACCAGCACACCACTGGAAAATCACCAACACATCGCTGGCATTCCACCATCATACAATCTGACCTATAAAGAGCTTTTGTCTGTATTCGCGTTTACCCAAGGTTAGTAAAGTTAGCCAAAGCTCTCGAGATTTGAAAAATACAGGATGGCGCATCTGACTAAGCGATTTACGGTGGTTTCTACTAGATTGACCCGGAAGCTATGCCCAGTCTATTATGAGATGAACATGGGCGCGCTATCAATATATATCTGGCAACTGTGTATGAAAGTGGGTAATTCTTTTAAAGAGCGACGTTATCAGTAAGCTTCCCGTGTTCTTAGAGGCAAGGTGGATGCATTGCTTAAGTATCTCTCAAGTAAAACAACATCATAGCCCAATAGACTATTTCCCGGTAACCTCTATTACGCATGTACGCATGTACGCATGCGCAACAGCGCACCTGGCGTAACTAGGCACGTGACCCCGGTACAAACAAATGGGTACACAACAAAGGCGCACAAAAGAGATTTTTCGCGTTGGAAAGTCGAACAAATGCGGAGTTTTTTGAAGGATACAGGGGTTACAACGACGGATTACCGACGTCAACATCCACATACGTTTAACGCAGACGTAAGTATTGCCATCTTCTCATTTGTGCTGCAATGTTTACACGATGGAAATTATGTTGATAAGTTTTTAACATTATTATTTGACTGGAAATATTCATGATCTACTGTGGAAATCTGTTTTATTCAGTTATGTCGTTCGATCGATAACGGTGCCTCCCTAAAACCATGAACCACACGAATGTTAGCTGTAAATCATAACGGGCTCTGAATTTACCTCGCTATAGATGTGTATTATTCCGCTTTGCTTATATAATGTAGATTTCATCAAATCTTCACTCATTCAAGTTGTGGGCATCTTTGCGCATACATTAGACCGACAAGCAGGAAGGGTAATGTCCGACAACATAAATGGCAACAGCCGAAGTAAGGACCTATTTTCTGAGACCTCGGCGCCGCGTAGCGACTGTAAGTCTGAAAACTTAAAACTTTTGGTTTCTAAGGTGCGGTTGCCAAGCAACCTCGTTCCAAATAAGGGGCTGAACAGTCTCTTTAATTCGGTTCATTCCGATTGCAAGTTCTTGACAGATCATCATGCACTATTGTAAGTCAACAAGAGTATTTTACTTGGTAAGTATGAACTTTTTTTGTAGTTCAACTGGTAGTTCCAATGTCAGTTGTCGTCAATCATGGAATGACGATCGAAATTCGTTTCCACTGCGTATTTTGACACATTGATCCCCCGCTTGTAAAATCAACCCTCCACCCACAGACTCAACTTGAATATAAATAATTCTATCACATAAGGTTAAAAAGACTGTTCAGCCACCTTATTTGTAACAAGGTTGCCTTGCATACGTCATACGTTTTTAAAAAGCCTCCCCCATTGATTATCAGCACAAAGGCCCGGGTTGCATCCGACCACTTGGTGGGGAGGGGTGTAACCCTGATAGTAGCAATCTTTATAGCCTTGACTCGCATGCGGGTCCACCCTCCAAGTGGACCCGTCGTGTCACGCGGAGATTGATTAGCCTGGCCTATCGTGTGGACCGGTCAAGGGTCGCGGAAAAGCAAGCCAGCTGACCGGGGACCCTTTATAAGGGCCACACATGGGGTCAGTCGAAAAAAGGAGATTCTTCTAGTTAGAGACGAAATTCAGACCGAGATTCCAGGGAAGCTTCATTGATGAAACTTAAATCTAGTTAGACTCTTGTTATTTCTCTGGCTGGAAATTCAAGACCGAGATTACCACGGGGAAGCTTCACGGTGGAGCATAATCATGAAACTTAAACGGTGGAAACCCAATACAACAACGGAGGAGCAGTAACTACAACAACGGAGGAGCATAATCAAAACTAGCTCCGGTCGGACGTTCTGATACAACAGTTTCGTCAGCGGAAACGCTGGTTAAAGTCCTGCAGGACTCTAGAAAATAACATATATCAAGAGCAACAAAAAAAGACCGGAGCGAGCTACTACATTAAATGTCATCGATAACGAAAAACGCGAGGACCGCATTTTGGGAAAATATAATCATTTCCCGCATTGCCATAGCATCCCTGGGGGGGGGGGGGGGGTGCACTTGCCCTAACTCGGATACAACCCCGTCGTACAACGGTGGAGCATAATGGTCTAGTAAATTTGAAAAACAAACATGTAACATGGTGAAATTACAACAACTTGGGTATGTTTTGGTGTTTGGTAGTTGTCTGAATCGATCTCATTTTTTTTTTCATTGCGTCGGGTCGAGAGAAAGTAAGACCGGTTTTTCATTACAATCCTGGACGCCAAAAAAAAAGCCATAATCAGGGTACAACGGAGGACAAGACAACAACGGAGGAGCATAATCAAAACTAGCTCCGGTCGAAACCGTTCTGATACAACAAGCGGAAACGCGTTTGGGTTAAAGTCCTGCAGGACGCATCTAGAAAATAACATATATCAAGAGCCTGTACAAAAAATAGACCGGACGCACCAAAAAACTTAACCCTACTCGATGCTACTATTCATTAAATGTCATCGATATATCGTTTTCGAAAAATCGCGATACGAAGACCGCCATTTTGGAAAATATTAATTCCCGTGATTTCCCGCATTGCCATAGCATCCCTGCACTTGCCCTAACTCGGATATGCGGGACCTCGAAAACCCGTACCCGTTGCAAGTTGAGAATGGCAAAATGTATACCCCGTCGTACATGTATAACTTGTCGTTGGACGTCATGATACACTTAAGTGCCCCGCACCCCCCCCCCCCCCCGGGCTTAGCATTAGTCGTCGTCAGTAATAGTGGTCTAGAATTTGAAAAACAAACATGATGCTGTGTTTGACTCCCAAATTGATCGAGCTATAAATAACATGGATCTCCGGGAACATCATTGAACTTGGGTATGTTTGGTGTTTGGGTGTTGAATCGATCTCACGTCGGGTCAGAAAGTAAGACGTCTACTCAGATCATTGATCATTGCGTTATCATTAACGTATATCCTGGACGCAAAAAAAAAAGCCATAATCAGGCCTGTACAAGCGATATGAGTAGGTAGAGATTGGTGTCATATCCAAATGAATTCAGAATACGCAACCCTCTCTGAAAGAATGATAAGACCACCAGGCCAATGTCTACGCGTATGTGGTGTGTTTAGTATCTAACCCACCCATATCTAGAGTGGTAAATATCATGGAGCTGGGCAGCGCGGCTATACCTGTCGTGGGGCACTTTCATATAAATGAAAAATGAATCATGTGGACAGAATGTCATGCCCCAAGCAAGCCCCTCCACAAACCCCACTCCACCGGCTAGTCTGCCAACCCACTCATTTGAAAATCCTGGCTCATCCACACTGCGTTGAAGATCGCACCTTTGGACGCCTCGATCTCTTCTTTAGTAATAGCAATCAAACCATTTGACTCTCACGGTCTATTGAACTGGGTTGGAACTGTCAGCAGTATGACTCTCGCTACACTTGGACTCGTTTTTTCTTTTGGGACATTCGTAGTCACCCTTTCCACTGCGCACCGCTGTCAAGTCACCTCTACGATTGATAACAAGGTCAATGTAGACTGCAGTAATTTAGGCCTGACCTCTGTACCGCGTGACCTTCCAGTTCATACCGCTCATCTGATTTTGAAAGAAAATGTCATCACGACGGTTGACTCGAGCGCGTTTACAAATTTGCCATTTCTGGAGATTTTAATATTATCTTTCAATAAAATTCCAAAGCTTTCTTCCACGAGCTTTGGTAGTATTCCTAGTCTCAATCATCTAGATTTGAGGCACAACCCCGTGTATGCAGACAATAAGTCCATTCATGAAGAAGCGTTTGCCCAGCTGCCTGCCTTAGAAGTATTAAAGCTCGGATCCGGAGTAATACCACTTGTTGCAATCATACCGTTGAAGAAACTTCGCGAATTTCACATTGTCCTGGATCAACCAAAAACGCTAGACCAAGACTTCAGTTTATTTACGAAGTTAACCTTATTGGATTTCTCTTGGAGCAAAATAACAAACATAACTCAGGATATGCTGCGTCCGTTACGGAATACGACAGTGACGACTATATCCTTCAGAAACATCGAAACGCTCTCAAATATAGAGCCCGGGTCATTCTCAGATTTTCTGAATTTACATACAGTAAATATGGCATGTAGTCTAATACATGCAAACCCCGACGGTCTGAGCGCAGTGACTCGTGCGTTTGCAGACGTAGGGTCGACGCCGCTTGATACTCTTATCATAGACAGTATGAGCCCATTGGCGGTCATCTTACAGAAGCACGATGTGTGCAATGACATTGGCAGGAAGGTGAGACGCTTGTCCTTAAGAAGCAATCATATCATCGGCGCCCACCCTGACGTCGGGTCGTGCCTCAAACGACTAGAAGTTCTGGCCGCTGGTTATTCTAATGCACCTTATACTTTAGTGCCTATGCCCCCTGTATTAGATCCCCTATATTTAGTACCCAGCAATCTGACTACGGTAGATGTTGCATACCTATTTGGAGTAGGACCAGGTATGAACGCGAAATATTGCTACCCTGACGATATAGGAATCGATGACTTCTTCCCTTCAGATCCCACAAGAAGTGACCATTTTCATAAATCGTACTGGTCCATGCCAAGAACTGATGGGAAAAAGCCATACATCATACCACCAAGCATTGCGCATCTTGTGCTGGATCATGCTGGAGTAGCTGGCACTACAGGTCGTTACATCTTTAATGGGGTCGACCCCAATAACAGCGTGCGTATTATCCAGATGGCTGATAATGATTTTTTTGAATCGTTCCCTATTGCCCCTGGTGTTGTCAATTTAGAGTATTTGGACTTAGGAAGTAACAAACTAGAGTCGATTACAAAACCAATAGTCGAAGCTTTATCGTGCGGCAAGCTGACCCATTTGCTGCTGTCGAAAAATCGCTTGTATGCTAGTGGCCAGGATTATCGGGGAATTTTAGATGTCCCAAAACAGTCTGAGCCAACTACACCGTGAACTGTTCTACACCAACGAGGCTCTCAAGTACTTGTACCTCTCACAGAACGAGTTCACAGAGGCACTATCTCTCAACCTGTCCACCTTACGCTCCATAAAACTCATCGACCTTTCTAACAATGCCATTAAGTTCCTCTCTGATGATTTAATGAAACAACTGGACTTACTCCAAGAGATCCGTGTCAATTCGTGGAGCCTGAATATCACAGGTAATCCATTCGTGTGTGACTGTCCTGCCATCCTGTTTATCCAGTGGCTTCAAAGCACAAACATCAGCATCACCGACAAGGAGCTTCTCACGTGCTCATCACATAACAATATCATCAACCTGATTAGCCATAATTTCCATACATTGATTAGTGACTGCGCGCAGGTAGATCTGCAGCAGTTTGCTCTGCATATCGCTTTGGCAGTAGTGATCCCTGCAGTAGCTTGTTTGGCAACACTAGTTGTAATGTACCGCTGGAGATGGTACTTACGCTGGTACTATTACAGCATGCGTAGACGACGACTACGAACACACAGAATGGATTTCCTCACAGGAGCTTTTGACTTGGACGCCTATGTCATCTTTAGCTATGAACACGATCTTCACTTCGTGTTCAGTGACCTACGGCCTGAGCTGGAGGATGAGTTTGGTTTGAACCTGTTCCTTTACGGGAGAGATGACATAGGTGGAGGCACTAAAGGAGATACAGTGGTGAGTGGTATGGAGCAATCACGCATGGTGGTTGCCGTGGTTACACCCAGCTTCCTGAAGGATGCAATGTGTGAGTTCGCCTTGCATATGAGTTTAGTTAAAGGCATCAACTCGTTGATCGTGCTCCTCAAAGACGACCCGGATCTAGCTACTATGAGCAAAACACTGCGCTCAGTGATTGGACCCGGCTCTCGCATTCCCGTCCTCGAATGGACCGATTGCCCTCGGGGCAGAAATTACTGCACCAGACACTAAGTGACACAATTAGGGTGGATTTGGACAATGGCCTCCGCCAGGGCGATAATGAGGGTAGAGCTATGTGAAAGGCACAAAGCGAGTTCTATATTCATATTTTACAATTGTTTTGAAATGTACAGAACAACTGGATGAGTTTGTTAACGTCCATGACTCAGACTTAATAAAGGCTTCGTGGGTTACTTCATTCATATTGCAACTGTATCCACATTGAGTTCCCCCACATTAATGATGGCAGTAAGTAACTACGGACGCTTCCATGAACCTCTGTCAATTTCAGTCATAGCATTTGTCACATATATTATCCAGCTACTGTAAACTTCATCACCGGAACACCACAGACAAACCACCAGCACATCGCCGGCACACCACAGACAAACCACCAGCACATCGCCGGCACACCACAGACAAGCCACCAGCACATCGCCGGCACACAACAGACAAGCCACCAGCACATCGCCGGCACACCACAGACAAGCCACCAGCACATCGCCGGTACACCCCAGACAAACCACCAGCACATCGCCGGCACACCACAGACAAGCCACCAGCACATCGCCGGCACACCACAGACAAACCACCAGCACATCGCCGGCACACCACAGACAAACCACCAGCACATCGCCGGCACACCACAGACAAGCCACCAGCACATCGCCGGCACACCACAGACAAGCCGCCAGCACATCGCCGGTACACCACAGACAAACCACCAGCTCATCACCGGCACACCACAGACAAACCACCAGCACATCGCTAACATGCCACCGTCATCGGATCTGAGATTTTCATTGTAAATGAATATGATATAAACCTGTTGAAATAGGTGACTGTGTAGTGGCTTTGAGTGGCAGGTATTGATGAGAGTGCGTGCAAGGGGATGAGATCACTAGCTTATCTCGGTCGAGTCCGCCACGGGGGTGAGGCTATATATGTGTAGCTACGGGGTGATATTTTGTTCTACATACTGATAAGACGTATATCAGTGAGCCATTCGGTTGTTCGTGTAGTCGCGCGCGCCGCCCTGGTGAGCTTTGTGAAACTAACTTCTGTTGACTTCCGGTTAGACGCTCTCGTTCTCACAACCCAGCTGTCTGCTTTCTGACAGATCTGCTCGCTGCGTAATGCGAGTAAAGATGAAAGGTTCAACGTAGAACGTGAGCAGAAATTGGGCGTTTAGTCGTGTGGGCCAAGGTATAAACACTTCGTCAATATGGAAGCGAATAAAAATCCATATTTGCATGTAACGTGCAAGGTGAATAAAGTGCATAATCGAATATTGTTATGTCTCTGGGATTCAAGTAAGCCAGTAACCACTTCTATGCGGTGGGTTGCGCCCACAAGAGTTTATCAGCGGATTGCAAATTCTATTCCTTTTACAGCAACCTACAATGGAGAAAGACTTGGAAGATAATTGTCAACAGGCTTACTGTTGATGAGCATGGCAGAGAAATTTATGGAAAATTGTGGTCACCCAAAAAACATCACAGGCTGTGCTCTTGCCACTTCTCGCAAGCTCCTAACTCCAAAAGAATAGTCGGTTGGAATCATGTCAAGCCAGACTTGTTTTCCACACAGAAACCACTACTATGAGAAAGACATCAAAATCCAGGAACAGGACAATCACTGTTTTGCAGCCATCGAAAGCTTATCAAGAAGACAGGAAAAGGTCTTTTCAATTGTTTTTCCATCACAAATAGTCTATGAAACTATAATATATATGCTTAATGCAGAAGAATCCATTCAAGAGTTGTCACCATGATGGAAATTGAGGCAGCTGAAATGGAGCATGAAGACTCTCTAGAACATGTTAGTGTAAAGGGCTGTGTGTTGAAATGAAATACTTTTGCGTTAATTTCATTGTTCGTAGTGGCATTTTCTTATATTGTTGTTTATATTTTAAAAATCATGATGGTAAACTATTTGTGAACCAAGATCTGACCATTTAGCATCACATTGGCATTGTTACAGGGACTGTTTGATGAGTTTGAACCTTATCAAGGAAAACTCTTTCCATTTTCCCTATTACAGGGTATTCCATCACATGAAACATTCAGTTTTTCACTACCTGGAGGATAAGGAAGAGGGCATACAGTATGGCAGTGATCATCAAAATTCAAATAGAAACCTGGTTGACAAAGAGCATTGACTTTTAATTTTAAAGAGAAACTTTTTGTAACACTTGTACGCCTTTGTCTAGGACTGGATTCTGATCGGCAATTTGGGATTGTGGAATGTACTTTCTCAAATTTGTTCAACACTTGGTGTATCTTGATATTCCAGGAAGTGGAGATCATGTGTTTTATGGCCACAACAGAGACAATGCAAGAGAAAGCAGCTCCATGCTTCAATGACATTACCAACATCCAATAAGTTCTGGATTATACAGACCTGTTCAGTCAGACACCGGGGTGTGTCCTAATGGTGCTATTATTAATAGGGGGGTGGGGAGCATCAGACATCAGAATTGGATGTATTGATGTAGGTCACGTGATGCTGGTGACATAGTAATGGTGGACAGTGGTTAAACTATTGCAGGAGATTTGCCTCCAGGAGTCATTTCCACATTTAAAAACAAACTAACAGGCCAATTCACCGCAGAACAGTTAGGGTACTCTGAAAAAATCTCTGTGGCTCGTACCCATGTTGAGCGTGCTATGAGGGCAATTAAGGAATTCAAGATTTTGGAAACTGAAGTGAAGATTGAAATGCTTAACAATTATGAAAACATTTTCAATGCATGTGCATTCCTTGTCAACTTCGAACAACCTTTCTTGAAACTTTCATAATAACCTTTGTACAAACTGTTACATGTATATATATCCATATTATTTGTACACTACCAACCTGTATATTGTTATTGTGATACTACCTGATGACTCAATTATTTTTTCGTATACAGGGTACAGCATTCCATTCTTATCAATTCATCCTTAAAAGTTAAATATATAAATTCATGCTGCCGTTAACATTATTTCATGCATATGTCTTGATAGTGCTCCCAGTATTGATGTAAGTAAATATTTTTTTGACATGCCCAGCTGTAGTTTGTGTATTACATTAATACACAACATAAAATCTTTAACATATACCAAGTAATCACTGGTTAATTATTCTTATCAAAGTTAATAACTTTAAAGGCTATATAAAGTAATTTGTAACCAACAACACTGATAGGTAACGATTCACAGACTATAAGCTTATATAAAAAAATAATTCTATTCTGACAAAGCACACTTTAATACGAGTTTACGTGACAATCTTATGACGCACTAATGATACATGCTTAGTGCATTAACTTGTGCCATACTCCTGTACATTTAAACAACCAATGTCACAACAAATCACATGCAAATAATATACACTTACAAGCCCCGCCCCGGTCGGACGGTAGTATGCATAACCCCGGACGGATGGCAGTATACATATATAAGACGTCGTGCACGGCTAACACATACAAAACTTGTGTCACAAGCACATTTTCTTCCTGATTGTTCTGAATGATTCTTTCACCGCCCAAAAAAACCATGCATACACACATACACTTACAAACACATACACCCACCATCTCTCCATCCCTACCAAAAGTTAGATATTCAACCTTTCGGCCACTCGGGACATGCAAACTAAACCAATTTAGGCAAATGAAATTCACCTCTTTTCACTCGTACCAGATTAATTGTTGTCCAATTTACATAAACCTTTATAATCATTTTAAGTTAGTGTTCCAAACGGGTCAGTTTCCAAATCATATAGTCCCGGTTTAGCAAGTACAATCCTTTGATATAAACATTCGAATTCCGTCAATTCCCATAACAATTAACATAGACCCGTTTGATCTCAAATTAAAAGCTCTTGATAATTGCAAGTCAGTCCGAATGACCCCAAGCACCCGATTAGCCAATCACAGCTCACCACATCAAGCCTTCCCCATCTTTCACTATAAATACGACAGCATCAGACACACACAACAATCAAAATCAGAATCACAACAATCAGAACATCAGACAACATAGAGAGAACATACGGAAACCGCACGCCGAGACAAAGACAGAGACACGCAGATAAAAATACAAGAAAGAGCGTGCCAGTCAGCAAAGACAAATAAAGCAAATTGAACTTCATATAAAGTCTCGGGTATTATCTAGCAGGAAATCAACCCTCAGATACCTACAATAACGTCGGCGACCTACGGATAATCGTTCTCGTCTCTCATCACCATCCCCGACTCAAACACGGTGACTCAAATGGTCATAATTTTTGCATCTTGAATGAGTCCCTTACACCTCTTATTTCCACAAACGCATTTTTTGAGGAAGTCATCCCGTGCCACCTGGGTAACACTGACAGCAGGAGCACGACGAAGCAGAAACCGGAAGTCAACAGAAGTTAGTTTCACAAAGCTCACCAGGGCGGCGCGCGCAACTACACGAACTCCCGATATTCGCGAGCAGCGCGTGTGACGTCATTGTTCGGAAATTCACGAATTTTACCGATCGATATCTTGACAGATTCGACGTGGAAAATGTACATTTCAAAATCATTTTTTTAATAGAAAAAAAGCGCGCAGTCACCTTATTTTGGTTACGATAGCCTTTTAAAACACAGAACTTTGGAATTTAAACCGAATTTAGAATTTTAATGTCCTAATGCACCGCTAACTATGACAGTGACTCACGAAGACCAAAATCCCTTATTACTCCTTGACTAAACTAGAAATATAGAAATGTGCCCTAACAATATCACTGATAGGCCACAAACAAACATTGCCAATCTCTGGTGAGTAGGCTTAATTTCCGGGGTGTGTGTGAGGGGTGGGGTCCGGGGGGGGGGGGGGTGTAGTCAGCCTGACTTCTGCACTTAGGGCCCAATCAAACGTGCTCGCTTAACTATAATTTGCTGTCCGAAACCTCATCAAGATCTCAGTCATTCGATTAATCGTTGTATTTTCATATCGAAAAGACGTAATTTCGTTATAAGATCAACTTGTAAGGAACCTGGCTTATGTTTTGTTCTGGGGAAAATCGCGTTTGTATTTATGAACTTGGTTTCAGACAAGCCCTTGAAGCCGTGTATTTCCTTATATGTCTATGGGCTAAATAATTGAAATACAGATTTTTACTTTCAGTTTCAATCATGATCTTAGCTGTCAATTCAATTCCATTAATTTGTACTTATGATAAATAGCCTGGATGAGCACCATCTTCATTGTCGTAGGTGGTTTTTAGTGATTAGTGATTATTCACGCATCTCCAGACTCTCAACTGCGTATACTTTTTAGCAATAGCAACGCCCATGAAATATTTAGATCTAACTCGCCCGGATATTCGCGAGTCAAATTACAGTCGTCACGGATCTATCATCTAACTTTATTGTGGGTGGTAAGTGGCATTGTTGTTCTATTTGCGTCCACATCGAAGTTAAATCACCTTGTAACCATACTGAAATCAGGATCTGTTTTCTACTTATGAGTTTCTTTCACCTGCGGCAGGTTAGAACTGTATCAACACCTGTTCTCAGCTCAACAGACCAACGTCTGGTTTTCACAGCTCCCGTACTTGGTTTGCATGAGCTAGTTTTCAGCTGATAAGCTGTCGTGTAAAGCCAACGCTAAAGGTCTATTACTATTTCTTGAACTTGATATATATGATTCCCATCATACGGTACAAAAGAGCAAGTATTTAGCCATCTTATTGCCACAAATTCTAACCCAGTCTGGATATGTTTTATATAGTATTGTCTTTACTTCATCTAGATATATTTAACATATTAAGAGTCAGTCATATCATTGGTGAGATATGATTGATTAAACAAGACTAATGGAGCTTCCTTTAATTGATTGTGTTTTGTGTGCAGCTCGATGGCATCGGGAGAGGGTGGACAGTTGTTGCAGTATGCAGCCTTCAGCAGCGCTCTCGACGCAGGCTTCTGGCACCAGTTAACCAAACTCAAACTCGATGTCTTCCAACTGGATGATAATCCACAGCCAATATCAGGCTACTATTTTAATGGTAAGCCTTTCTCTTTGACTGCATGCATGTATTACTTTTCCTCATTATATCTTTACCGATGTTATCACATGACATTCTCTACTGATCTCCAGTGATTTGCTTGATCCATGAATTATGTAATGCGCCTTTGCAAACATTACTTTTTATCAGGAAATGCCCAAGGACTTCCCTGTCAACTTAATTTAGACTACAATGCATTTTCTCAGTAAGTTTTGCAACACTGTTTTATTCTGTGCCATAAAAGAAATCCATGTGATATAGCTATTTTTATATCAATCATATATTATATCATATAAAGAAGAGATTTACATCTTGTTGATATTGATAATCAAGAATAAATTGTGTTATTATTATTTCCATTATGTCTATACCATAGCTTCCTTGTATACACATCAAGAATATCCTTATATATTTGTTACAGAGATGACAACACTCCGCCAAGACACATTCCCTATCGAGGATTCATAAAAAATACAAACACCATCGATGCATTCCGTGACCTAGACAAGAGAAAACTCCTCAGCGATGTAGCCGTAGAGGTACTTTCAGAAGATTCATTGATCTTTTTCTCTCTGAGAGTCTTGATTTGCAATGATTTACAACGATGGTCACACAAGACCTTCTGGTGAAGGGTGGCCAGGGCAAAAAGGCCGTTGGGGTCAAAGGTGTCTTGCCAATGGTCACCAACAATTGACCACTTATTAGGTAGAGTTAAAACATCACTTAAAACCTCAGCACTGGAAAGCTGGAAAAACAAATCAACAGTAGTGAAATCTAATCCATTGGACATTTTGCATACCTGTATGTGGTACGAAAAGAGACACGGTGCAATCTTTGTTCGTAGCCTAACATAAGAGCTTAGTAGCATGCCTGTGTACTCTTTCTGCTAATGTATGTCAGATTGAAGGAAAAGAGACAACTCCATATTATAAATGATGGTAAAGTTTGATAAAAATTGGCTTAGGGCGACCAGTGAACGTCCGTCTGATCATCCCGAGAACTCTGTTGGTCTTTACTGCTGCTGCTGCTCTGCATTGTTTGCTGGATTTGAATGATGACTGATCAATTATGACACCTTGGATCCTCTTGCACATCATCTAGAGCAGAATCACCCATACAGTATTCAAAATTTCAGTTTGTCTGACCTATCGATGTAAATTTGCCAATCATTTCCACAGGCAAATGCATTATGTGAGCTTTGCTGATAGTTATATGCCTGGTTTTTAATCCAGACTCGGAAGTAAAATTGTGTGGCCCTTTTTTTAAGATCAACACAAGGTAGGTAGTGGGTGCTGCTGGCTCTTGAGATGCTGTGACATTTGATCTAAGTTTCTGTTGGTTTATTGCTTTTGTTCAGATGTGGGATGATCTGGTGTCCGGCAGAGCTGTTGACAACCCCTCTCTACTGTCTAAGTTCCTCCTTATCACATTTGCTGTGAGTTTTCAGTTACTGCCATTCACCACACAGATGCCTGCCATTGATTGTCTTACACCTATGAGTACATAAAATGGGGGTTCTAGTTCACTCTTTGTTGTTGTTCCGGAGCTAATGGACTGAAATTAGCCAAACATAACTCATTTCTGTTCTATTTATTGTTAATAACCATTAGTTTATAATATTCCTGTGATAAATTCCACGTATCAGCCTCTAGTATTTGGATGGATTATCTGTGTCTTGTAGGACTTGAAGAAGTACCACTATTACTACTGGTTTGCTTTCCCTGCTTTGGCGAGTCCTGACAGAGTGGAAGTACTGAAAACAACACCTGTCACACAACGATTCACTCGTCAACAGGTCTTTACTAGCTCAGATATCAGTCTTGGCATATTTCAAATTTATTCTGCATAGCTTAATAATTGGATCAACACAATAATTGGACTAGGTTTTATTGAATCAATAGGTTATGTATTTTTTCAGCATCTTACTGAAGAAAATTTGAAGCATGGAAGATATATGTAATGTCATATTTATTTAGACCACCTTTTAGAATACTGTAACTTTTGCATGTCTAGATAACACAGCTGATGTCTGGGTACGATGAGAAATGTGTCTCATCTCAATGTGCCTACTTCCTGGTTGTAGAGAGTAACAGTCGAATGATTGTGGGACATTTAAATGAATTCAATGCATTGAGTCAACTTGGGAAGGTTAGACCGATTCTTCTCACAAACGTTCACCCTTGCTTAAAAATATTTGATACAAACAGAAAGTCTGATAATTCTGTACCTCTCTTGTTTGATTATTGTTGATAGATGGATGAATTTATATTTACCTGTATGTATTTCCAGGTGTTCATAGTAATGAGACAGGTGTGTTTTTGTTACAGGTGTCTGTGTGTTTCTGTGATCCTTGCACGCTCGAGTCCCATCCAGGCTGGCCGCTGAGAAACCTTCTGGCTCTCGCTGCCTATCATTGGTCAGAAATCTCATCTCAACTATCTGCATGATGATTTATTCATATTTGTTGGTGGTGTTTAGAACCACAAGCTTCTTCTAATTTTTGGTATTGTAATGAGGAAATATTGTTATAACAATTCAATGAGTTGATTGCAATACAGTTTTGCATGTGCTGTTAATATCAATATTTTTTTCTGTTCATAATGAAACAAATTTTGGATGTATCAAGTCTGATATTTTAAAATATGTACACAAAATATATTTATTACCATTTGTAGGTCTGATCAACTTGGGGGTCAAGCAGAGGTTATTTGCCTCCGAGACAGGTACAAAGAGGGACACCGGAGCTTTGATCATAGTCTAGTCCTCAATGTGACTCTACCCTCTACGAGGGATACCACAGGTACATACTCTATCACCATCTTATGCCAGGTCAGGGCCCAGTTAATCAATTTGTTTTTTATTGTTTTGGTGTACTATTAATTACGGTTAACAGAATCATTCGATTATTTAGCTTTACAAAATGCAACATAGGAATGCATTACCAGATTAGTTTATTATTGATTTAAAGCTATCAATTGACAATATATAGGCAGGCAGTGGTAATATGTTGCCAACAGAGTGTCCTAAGGCTGTTGGCTGGGAGAAAAATGAGAGACAGAAGATGGGACCGAGGATGGTCAACCTGAGTGCCTCTATGGACCCCGCCAGGTAATGTTGCTTATTCGTTACTCACGTCACAGGCAACCTAAACCACCTGTTGATACCTGACTACCTGACTGAATGACTGTCTGCTGTACACGGCCCACAGGGAACAGGATTTCACTGTCTCATTACTTTATTAATGCCATCTACAGTGCGGATGTGAAAGATCCATAGTAGTAAATAGCGCGGACGCTGTCAGAGGAAGTTCCTTTGCCTAGTGTCTTTGATGCCTGAGAGCAAGCTTCTGAGCACCTAGCAACTAGATACATAAATGATGACATTGATATATTCAGATGACATCAGGTAACAAGCCTTTGTGGTTTGCATCAGTCGTTGCTATAGGGAAGTGTCGTTTTCAATAAGGTGTGATATATCCTGGACAACTGAGAATAGAGTTGTGATGGGTGGCAAGGTGTCATAAAGGGACGTTGGCATTATGGGTGTGGGCATGACACAGACATGCATACAAAGGAAGGGATGTACTGAATCAGCCAACAGCTGAACCTTTCTTTGGATAAAATGAGGTGAAATGAAACATAAGGGTTTCACTTCACTTTCCAGAGTGAGGTAATATCATGATGGTGATGGATGAGGAGGATTTTCATGCTTGGACAAGGCCGCTGAAATACAATGAGCCACTTGGCACAACCCTCATGTTATAAACTGATGATGATTGGGTTGTTTAGATGTATCAAATATTCTTCTATACAACAACTTACAAAGTGCTTGCACTAAGAATGGATGAATTGATACCATTGACAGACTAGCAGAGTCGGCAGTTGATTTGAACCTGAAGTTGATGCGATGGAGGTTGATACCTCGATTGGACCTTGAGAAGATCTCGTCCACGCGTTGTTTGTTGCTGGGGGCTGGTACACTGGGCTGTAATGTGGCCAGGGCTCTTCTGGTGAGTGCTCCTAGTCTGTTTTATCTCCCCATGTCTCTAGATGGAGATAAAGAGAGAGAAAGAGAGAAAGCAAAAGAGATAGAGAGAGAGATAGAAAGAAAGAGAGAAAGAAAGAGACCTGTTGTAACAGGAAAATTTGTGACACATTATGATAGTACAATCTTCCCCCTGTCCCATTGTCACTGTCATAATGTTTCCCTGTTACAACAGCTCTCTCTGTCACTCCTCTCTATCTCACTCCTTTCTATCTCTCTCTCTCTCTCTCTCTCTCTGTCACTCCTCTCTATCTCTCTCACTCCTCTATCTCTCTGTCACTCCTCTCTATCTCTGTCACTCCTATCTATCTATCTCTGTCACTCCTCTCTCTCTGTCACTCCTATCTATCTATCTCTGTCACTCCTCTCTATCTCTCTCTGTCACTCCCCTCTATCTCTTTCTGTCACTCCTCTATCTCTCTCTATCACTCCTCTCTATCTCTCTGTCACTCTATCTCTCTCTGTCACTCCTCCCGATATCTCTCTGTCACTCCTCTATATATCTCTCTGTCACTCCTCTCTCTTTCTCTGTCACTTCTCACTCCTCTCACTCTGTTTCTCTCTGTCACTCTCTCTCTCACTCCTATCTCTCTCTCTGTCACTCCTCTATATCTCTCTGTCACTCCTCTATCTCTCTCTGTCACTCCTCTATATCTCTCTCTGTCACTCCTCTATCTCTCTCTGTCACTCCTCTATCTCTCTGTCACTCCTCTCTATCTCTCTCTGTCACTCCTCTCTATCTCTCTCTATATCTCTCTCTGTCATCCTCTCTCTCTATCTCTCTGTCACTCCTCTCTATCTCTCTCTCTGTCACTCCTCTATCTCTCTGTGTCACTCCTCTATCTCTTTCTGTCACTCCTCTCTATCTCTCTGTCACTCCTTCCTATCTCTCACTGACCTCTTTAGGTCCGGTTTTTCTGTGTCCTTTCCCCCTTATTCTGTCTCTATCCATCTGTCTGCCCCTCCCCGTCTTTCTCTCTCTGCCTTTGGTTTTCTATCTCTAAAGATAACTACATTTGTCCAATTGTATGCCACAATCTCTTCAACAACCCACCATTTTATGAATATCTTTTCTGACTGAAGTTTTATATGATTGTAGCATTACTGTGCAGTATCAGATGCTGCTAGTGGGCTGTTATAGACTCATATAATCATGTGATTGCTATGAGGAACTGATCATAACGTTACAGGGCTGGGGCATGAGAACCATAACATTCGTGGACAACGGTCAGATCTCCTACTCTAATCCGGTCAGGCAAAGTCTGTTTACATTTGAAGACAGTCAGCAAGGTGGTAGGAATAAAGCTGAATGCGCTGCTGAGGCTCTCCGCAAGATTTTCCCTGGGGTGGTGAGGACGTTATGATATTCCTTATCATACAGTTCATATGTTAGGCTCAGCCAAAAGGCTACCTTGGATATGAACGTCAAGCTTTCTTCATTATTTCTTAATTTAATATCCTAATAGAAAGAAGCAAGGGTCAATTTAACAATGTACATATTAAAGTGAGATAAAAAAACTGTAAAGTTTGTTGTGAAACTGATGCTTAACATTGACTATATTCCTGTTTGTGCTTGTTGACAGAAGTCAGAAGGCCATGTGTTTTCCATCCCCATGCCAGGGCACCCTGTCTCAGGTAAGCCTACAGGTAGATTGTTTGGCCACTCATATCAGTGGGTCATTCTTGAGGCTCTTGTCTTTAATAGGGATTGCTTACCTACAGAGATTGCTGTATTTAGAAGGTTGCATGTCAAGTTGGACTCTTGTCAAGGTATAGGATGTCAGGTGTATTCTCTTGCTTGAACAGATGCAATGGCTGAGAAAACGAAGGAAGATGTGTCTCGCTTGGAACAGTTGATCGATGAACATGATGCCGTGTTTCTACTTTTAGACACCAGGGAGAGCCGCTGGCTTCCAACTGTCCTTGGGGCAGCTAAGGGCAAGGTCAGTCAGGGATCACTGGATGGCTGAGGCTAGATCAGTCAGGTGTCGTAAGATACCTAAGGAAAGGTCATCCAGAGTTCAAACCATACCCTAGACAAAATAAAATCACAACATATAATACTGATGGTGGTTGTGGAGAGGAGAAAGATTTGTCCTTCCACTTTCATGTTTGACAATATCAATACAAGAATACATCCTCTCCTGTACTTCAGCCTAAGGTGATCCTTGGATAAAATCCATTGGGGGAAAGTGCTCCAACAATTCTGTCCTATTCTCCATATTGACCTTATGTTATTTCTGAATGGTGGTCACAGGGAAGGGAACATAAACATATAACATACAATACAACCCAACATATCCCCATTTAATCACATAACTAGTATTGAATTTCAATCATCATACACAATTAGTGTGTTATGTGCCGTTCCAGATAGTCATGAATGCCGCCCTGGGTTTTGACACCTTCCTGGTACTGAGGCATGGGATGCGCAATCTCCACGTTGCCATGGAGACTGACAGTGAAGTCAACCTATCCGTCTCTTCAGCCCACATCCCTGGCAGTAATTTAGGCTGCTACTTCTGTAATGATGTGGTTGCCCCTGGCAATGTAAGTGCTGATTGTCTGCTTATGACTGGGTTCATTTGCTTAATGCTGTGATTGGCTTTTAATGATGGAGTGTCAGTACCGTTTTCAGCCTTGCATTTTTGTGTGAGCCATTACATGGACTTTTTGACATTATTTGACCTTCATCAGTCTGTAGATTGTACATTGACCTTCAAAGCCCCTCAACCTCACCCTGCACAGTCTGTTGCACTAGTTCGGATGTAACTCTTGAGTTCCAATGTGTTGTTGTTGGCACGCAGTCGACTCAGGATCGCACGCTGGACCAGCAGTGTACAGTGTCCAGGCCAGGCATGTCGATGTTAACCAGCGCGTTGGTCGTCGAGCTCCTTGTATCCATCCTAACACATCCACTCGGGTGAGTTCTGCCATCCTCACACATCCACTCGGGTGAGTTCTGCCATCCTCACACATCCACTCGGGTGAGTTCTGCCATCCTCACATCCACTCGGGTGAGTTTTGCCATCCTCACACATTCACTCGGGTGAGTTCTGCCATCCTAACACATCCACTCGGGTGAGTTCTGCCATCCTCACACATCCACTCGGGTGAGTTCTGCCATCCTTACATATTCACTCAGGTGAATTCTGCCATCCTCACACATCCACTCGGTCGAGTTCTGCCATCCTTACATATTCACTCAGGTGAGTTCTGCCATCCTCATACATCCACTCAGGTGAGTTCTTACACATCCACTCGGTCGAGTATTGCCATCCTTACATATTCACTCAGGTGAATTCTACCATCCTCACACGTCCACTCGGTTGAGTTCTGCCATCCTTACACATTCACTCAGGTGAATTCTGCCATCCTCACACATCCACTCGGGTGAGTTCTGCCATCCTCACACATCCACTCGGGTGAGTTCCTTCATCCTCACACATCCACTCGGTCGAGTTCTGCCATCCTTATACATTCACTTAGGTGAGTTCTCTCATTCTCATACATTCATACAGGTGAGTTCTTTTATCAAAATTCCACTTCCAATTTGGTGATCTCCAAGGTGGTGGTTTTAAAAACATACAATCACTATGTGAGATATTTTGGTTGAAGTTATATTTTCATTACAAATGACCTGTTGGAGTGTTATTTGTCAGGGGTCACAGCCATTGCAATGAGATGTGAGTTGTTGTTCAGGTTGACTTGTTTTGTATGACAGGGGACATGCTGCAGCAGATACCAACAATACTGATGACAGCGCCCCTGGTGACAGCGGCTCTCCCCTGGGCCTTGTTCCTCATCAGGTTGCGATTGATGACATTTCATCTCAGTCATTAGTGAAATAAATGTTTGATCAAAGGCAATGAGAACATTGCACGTTTCCTGAAACCAGCGATTATTTCTTATTATGCTAGTTTCCCTTCAGTGGGAAGAACTATTTTGGGGTGTTTGTATTTTTGTTTCAGATACGTGGATTCCTATCGCGCTTTCACCACATGATGCCAGCCAGTCAGGCATTTGATCGATGCACGGCTTGTTCCAGTAAAGTGAGATCCCTTCCAGACCATTCAAAACCTTCAAAATCTACTGAAACGCGTTGTCAATTGCCCATTAGTTTTGTTGCTTTGTAAGACTTGTGCTATTGTGTTAAGGTTCTGGAGGCTTATGCACAGGATGGAATAGAGTTCCTGTTGAGGGCATTTAATGAGGGACAGTACCTGGAGGATCTCACAGGACTGTCTCAACTCCATGCTGATACCAACTTAGAGGAGGTAGGTTTCCCCAAAGTCAGCTTTTCCACTCTCTTAATACTCGTGCGGAGGATGCTGCTCGTACCCACGCAATCAATCTCTGCCCCAGGCAATAATGAAGTGCATTGAATTTGACCTTGACCTCCCGGTTGCGCGGATTCCGAAAGGGCGCATTATCGTTTCCGATGTAAACATGGGCAGCGTTCGCACCTGGAGACGCAATGTCCCAGCAATGTACTCGGCAAAAGGAAGTTAAGTTTTGTTGCTGTCTATGCTTGGATCCGTCCCCAAGTCATCATTATACGCCTAAAAGTGACAAAGGACAATTTCAAGAAGGCTTTGTCGATGCCATTGTTGTTTACTGAACCGCAGGGCTCGTCAGGAAGCGAGATAGTTCTGATAATTAATCTATATAATAGGTGCTATAGAGGGTTTTGTTGTGTTACAAAGTCATAAGTAATATTATAAATACCCATGCTAAGTAAAATAATTAATCAAACGGCAAAAAGCGTATTAATATCTTGGAGCAAAAATGATCCCATCGCCTTGTACTTGTTTATCCTCTACTTCTAGATTATTTGATGCAGTGATGCAGTAAATATTTTTTACTATATTAAAATGAGGTTATTAGGTCTTAAGATATATTGTATATTTTGGGAATTGTGCTGTTGAAGAGGATTTTGATTATGCTGATATTGGACAATTGTCAGTGCACATATTATGTCTGACTTAGAACGTTTTGACTACTAAAGCTTTGGAATTATACTGAATTATCCTGTTACAGACTGGGGTTATTGCTTAAAAGTATCCTTATGTAATAGTGTAGTGTACACTTCGAGTTATATGTCATTTCTCACATGGTCGATTGTAATGTCATGTTGTTGTTATCTGGTGTCATCACCTGTGTATTTTTCATGTTGGTATCATGTGTATGTTGCAGGTCTGGGACTTCAGTGACTGCGAGGAGATTTAGAAGATAACACTCATATCGCTAGTCAAGTTTTATATAATGATAGTCATATCTGTCAGCAATGAGAGTTGTCATAATGCTCCCTTAATGAGGCCATTACAGTGATACTCAATAGAATCATATCCGAATATAACTCAACTTACTCAGTTATTGTTAGTGTAATAGATTCGTTTATAGTGGATGAGACAACAGTGATATATATATATAATTTGAAATGCATATGTAATAAAACCATACAGTAGAATTATACTGTGTGCCTACAACGTTCTCTTTGAAAGATATATCACGCGTGGGGGCGGGGAAACACTTCCACTGAGGGATGCAGCTCGCCACATAAGAACAGGAAAGCCACTTCACTATCATATTTGTTTAAGTATTGATTGTAGCTGGTATTTGGGAATTACTTTGATGCCATGTGAAAACAGGCGGATAGAAAACGATGATTGGTCATAATTCTAAAATTACTGTTCACTAGAGTACAACAGCCTGGATGGTGATAATCCTAAAAATCGCAATAATCGACTTTATTGATTTTTTTAGAGAGTTATGGTAGTGATAATTTCTTTTTCCCAGGGTGAGAATATACATATAAGTTAAACAAAGATACCTCAGTTGTTTTATGGAGTCAATGTCGCCCACCCCTAGCCAATCAGTGGTGAATGTGTGATACCTCACTGCTGTTGTTTCATGATTGATGATTGAATAGCAGTTTGGTCTGCTGCATGTACGGCGATTTTCATCCAATCAGCAACGGCTATTTTTGCGCATGCGCATAAATTGATACGGCCGCAAAAGTATCGTGCAGCATCTTTAGTTTGTTTGAAGCGTTCGAACAAGACAGAATTTATCTGCTGCTGCATAGTATTGTTTTTGAAACGTTTTTTGTTCATCAACGACCTCTGTTAGCATGGCTGATGCGGATCACATTAAAGAGGGACAGGAATTTTCCTCTTGGGAACTTTTCCAATCTGCATTGAGAAGTTATGAAAAGAAGAACAATGTCCTTTTTTTCATCGGCGGGATACGACGAGTGGAAAGAGCCAAAAGTAAGTCGGCTGTACAAGTAAATAATGCTGTACGATTTTTTTTTGCTGTACGAATAAGACCCATTTTAATTTCTGCTGTATAAATAAGCTCCATTTGAATTACTGCTGTACGAATAAGCTCCAGTTTAATTTCTGCCGTACAAATAAACTCAATTTGAATTTCTGCTGTACAAATAAACTCAATTTGAATTTCTGCTGTACAAATAAGCTCCATTTGAATTACTGCTGTACGAATAAGCTCCAGTTTAATTTCTGCTGTACAAATAAACTCAATTTCAATTTCTGCTGTACAAATAAGCTCCATTTGAATTACTGCTGTACGAATAAGCTCCAGTTGAATTTCTGCTGTACAAATAAGCTCCATTTGAATTACTGCTGTACGAATAAGCTCCTGTTGAATTTCTGCTGTATGATGAATATACTTATTGTTGCAAAACTTTCAAGCTGAATTGTGAGGCTTCTATTCTCCTTGTGGCCGACCGCAAGCGACAGGTGCTAGTGGTGACACAACTGCGGGATAACCACAACCACTCTGTCGAGTCAAGGTTGTTCGATCTTTATCTAGAGAATAGGAGACTTGAAGAGGAGCAAAAGCAGAAAGTTGGGGAACTTTTTGGACTTGGTGTAACTGTAGAGAACATACGTTCCCACCTCATGCAAAAGTCGGACAAGGTTGCCTCCAGGAAGGACCTGCACAACATCCGCGCCTCTCTTCGTGGCAACAAAACTGATGAGGCCAAGGTTATCGATGTTCTAGATGGCCTTTTGCTCCAGGACCCGAATTCCTCAGTGGCAGTGATGACGACAGACCAAGAGTAGTCACTGTTATTGCTGTCCAGACCAGCACCATGGCAGAAAGCTACACCAAGTTCCCAGAAGTCCTGCTTATGGATGGAACCTACAGGACCAACACAAACATGATGCCACTCTACACAGTGCAGGTAAAGGATGGGAATGGACATGTGGCTATGCTTTCATAGCGGAGGAAAGCCATGAGAACATTGAGTTTTTGCTTAACCACATAGTTCAAAGGAACCGAGAAGCTCAAAAAAAGACCAGGAACTTTGTCATCGACAAAGACTTCACAGAAGTGAGGGCCATAATAAATGTTTTTCCGGATACACACATTGTGATATGTGCCTTTCATATGAGCAAGACGTTCAGGCAGGAGGTTGTCAAGCTGCAGTGCTCCCTTGAGGAGAAGGAAAGGATCCGGGTAATCTTTCAGCAAATGCTCCATGCCCGAACGACTGGCGCCTATGAGGAGGCATTCAAGAGTTTGCAGAAAACAGCTCCAGATAGGCTTAATGCATACTTCGTGGCCAACTGGCATAGTTGCCAGTGCCAGTGGGTCCGTTATCTTGTTGATGCGGATTTGACTCTGGGGGTGATAACTACAAACAGTCTAAGAGTCCCTCCACCAAAAACTTAAACGCGTAGTACATGCCAATATGACTCTGGCTGATTGCTTGCAGTCTGTCATTGAGTATTACCAAGGCCAGATGGACAACTCCTCTGTTATGAAGTGTTTGAGTGACGTCCATAAAACTGTTGACAGGGACCCCTCCAGACAAGAGACAAGTCAGTACTGACGCCATACGCCCACAATTTCTATGCTTTACACAGTTGGGTTTTGTGCTGTTATGTACAGGTAAAACTGGCCGGCTACAGGTATGTCATGATACCTCACTGCTTGTCAAAGGACGCCAGTCAACAGGGGAACACTGGATGCTGTTCGTGGCAGACATTGCAGACAACTCGCTCCAACGGAATGACCGCTACAAGGATGGCGAGGCTCAGCTGGTTAGCCACTGGCAGTAAGTCTCACCAGTTCTCCAGGCACACTGCAGCTCAAAGAATAGGAAATGAAGGAGATGTTTCATTTTTATGTGTTTGTGCTCTCAGGAAGTACATGAACATAAGAGCCAGAGTCACTGGGGAAATCCTGCTGGACTGGCAGCATGAACCTTCACTCAGTGGGCAGCAAAGTGATGGGTCCACCTGCGGCGTTTTTGTCCTAATGGTATGACCCATTCTGTTGCTGTTCATTTCTTTATGTTAGGCTATTTGTTTGGATTTGTTGGGTGACTTTTTATGAATGGCCATTCATAGATGATGCATGATAAAACTGTAACCACTCCTGACTGCTTTCAGAATGCAGTGGCATTGGCTTGTGGGGCTCAGCCATCAGTCATGGATCAGCAACACTGCTCAAAGTACAGATGCTATGTTGCTAACCGCCTCATGACAGATGTGCTGTCATGGAGAGATGTACAAATCCTCCCCATAAACAAGGTAAATGGGTGCTCTGCTCTGGTTGCTACTTATGGTACCACTTCCAGTGTGCCAATGTTACCAAGCGACCCGGAGGCAATTTTTTCTGCCCTGGTTGTTAAGGTGCCCAGAGGCAATGGTTCCTGTCCTTGGGAAAGTGTGTGTGTGTGTGTTTTCATGAACTGTTTTTTCTTAGTTATAAGGTAACAGTTTCATGTTGTATGGCTAATGTTCTGGTAACATGTCATTACTGCATTATGTTTTATGTATGAACCGACCTAACTCGTAACTACTTGTCTGTGTTGTTGCTGAGGTGCCCAGAGGCAATTGTTCCTGTCCTTGGGAAAGGTGTGTGTGTGTGTTTCATGAACTGTTATGTTTAAGTTGTAAAGTGTGAATAAACATTGTTCACAACTGTAATACAAATTATTTCTTTACTTTAACCAGCACCCTTGGAAAAGGTGTGTGTGTTTCATGAATTGGTTTGTTTAAGTTGTAAAGTGTGTATAAACATTTTTCACAACAAATTTTACAAATTATTTCTTTACTTTTACCAGCACTCTGTTGTACATTTCTATCAATCCATAGCTATATCTTTTAAATTTGATAACTAAGCCAAGGAGGTGTTTTGTATAGTGGAAAAGACTCCATACCCTTAATATTTTGGGTATTTTTTTCTAAATAGGCAAATACTTAATTACAACAACTAAGTTCCATCCAACTAGTCCACGCTTCTAGGCCTTTCTCTTCTTACCTTGTACAAGTATTTACACAGCTAAGAGCATATATATTGAAGTTCCACATCCCACCACAACAGCCAATTCCCATCTTATTCGTACGGCTGCCGTACGAATAGCCTCTGCCATTCGAATATATGTTTTGAATTTGAGTGACATCTCTCGTCGTTCTATGCGTTATGGTTGGCCGGTTGGGAATTTTTAAGCCTGTCCATATCACCGAATGTTTCAGGCTGTTCAGCAGTGTTACAATTATAACATGTTCGTCGCAATCATCTGTTATTTAGATGTAGGTCACACGACCCACTACCGACCCATTGGATTGGTGCATATTCGTAGCTCATAACGAACATAACGTGCAACATGAAGCGGACATTGTCGGCTTGTAAAATGACGAGGCAGGTGCCAAGCAGGCGGAGTGAACTTAATGAGAACATTTTGAAGGTTGCACATTAACATAACACCATATGTTTGAGTAATAGAAACTGATCGATGCAGCTTTCCGCTGGTTATAATATAGTGTGGGAACTGTACAGAATGTCAATTATGCAGCATTGGTCATTGACTGTGGTATAGAACAGCACCAAGAGTAGCTCCGGTCGAACGGTAATATGAATATATAGCGTTCTGCTTCAACATTTTCCGCGCGTCCAAGAAAACGCGTTTGGCTGATTTGCTACATAACGCATCTAGAAAATAACATATATCAAGAGCCTGTACAATAAAAAGTCCTACCGCACCACAAAACTAAACCCCACTCGACGCTAATCTTCAAGAAATGCCATCTATATCTGAATCGATCTCAATTTTTTTACATTGAGTCGGTTTAAGAGAAAGTAAGACGTCTACTAAGACGTCTTGTACGGCTACACCAAGAGATGAACAGCAGCGTCCGTAACAGCTGACATATCAAACCTTCATTCAATAAGCGCATTGAAAATTCACAGGTCTCTAGGGCAGGTTTTATGAACAAAATATCAAATTCAACTCTATGGAATTTTCAGATCGACAGCAATAAAGGCGTTGGTAGCTTTGCCTTCGGAGGGATTTGGTATAAGGGTAAATCATTTGTGCCCTGCTTTAAGAGTATCTGTGTCCTGATATCTGTCTTCATTTTGCTTCATTTCGGTTGGCGTGTCAGGGCTTATGGTGGAACTGTCACCTGTTATGAAACATATCATAGGCTAACGAAGCCGTTCAGATGTTAAAATGCTGGACTACGATTCTGCCAAAGTATGCAAGAGTGTGCTAAGCGGTGTGTTGTTCAACCAAACTGCTGTCACATATTACTGATAAGTAAATGTTTGGTGACTGTGATTTTCAATGTATATGTCGTATACTATAATTTCGTGTAAAATATTTTATTGCTTGATACGGGCTCCTTCGTTATGGCTTTGGTTTGCTGCTTTTGTTGCTGGAGTGGGGACTAGACAGAGAAAAAGATTTAACAATGTTGCTTCACTGGGATCTCGGTCAGAATCTATTTCAGGATCGACTCTGGACTAGAATAATCTCCCCGATCCCATGCGTCTGGGCACTCTCCATGGTAGCCCTACAAGACGTCTGAGTAGACGTCTTACTCTTTCTGGAAACGACGCAATGCGAATTTTTTAGATCGATTCAGACAACTACCAAACACCAAACATGCACAAGTGATGGAGTTATAGAATGCAATGATTTTATACGGAAAATGTTATCCCTTTTCGGCGGGGGATTTCATCCATGGTAATTATTTATAGTTCGATCAATTTGGGAAGCGGTAAAAAGTCAGAAACACAGCAACATGTTTGTTTTCTAAGCCCGTGGGGGGGGGGCACTTAAGTGTATAGATATAGTATAAATGTGCCGCGCGAAGGGGCATGTTTTTTCGGCCTCTCGACTTGTACGACGGGTAATACATTCGCATAATACCTTGTACGATGGAGTATACTTTTTCCCATTCTCAACTTGTACAACGGGTACGGGTTGTCGAGGTCCCGCGGCACACCCCTATCCGAGTTAGGGTAAGTGCCCCCCCCCCCCTTGGGATGCTAAGGCAATGCGGGAAATCGCGGGAATTAATATTTTCCAAAATGGCAGACATCGTATCGCGATTTTCTCGGAAACGAACTATCGATGGCATTTATTGAAGAATACCGGCGAGTGGGGGTAAGTTTTTGGTGCGCAAAGTCTATTTTTTGTAAAGGCTCTTGATATATGTTATTTTCTAGTTGCGCAGAGTAGTCCTTCAACCCAAACGAGAACACAGCGACGCGTGTATAATGATCGCATCAGAACGGTATAAATTCATGTTACCGTTCGGCCGGAGCTATCTCCATGGCAGACATGTTTGACGCAAGGCTATCATAACATGCGAATCCCAGCCTGCGCAGAAGCCGATGCGCATAAGATCGGCGTGTGGGCTGCTTATATCGTGGTCACAGGCGAATGAGAACCGCCCAAAACCACTTGACCAGCCCACACCATTGATTCGGCAGGCCCTGCATCACGGCCTTTCACCCAACAGGTCTACGTGGGGTATGAACCCTAGTAGTATAGAAACTGGGGGTACGAGCACAGTTTCCAAATAGACTCACATAAGCCAGCCTGTAGTGCGCTCGCACCTCCCCAGTCTCTATACTACAGTGTCAACCAGCCCTTCCAGCCGATCTTCTCCAGAGCCACACCAGTGGTTAGTCAATATAGAGGTCAGCAAGTGAGAAATATCTGCGACCGTCGCTGTAAGTTCCCTTCTTCACCCGTTCGAGGTCCTCCATGAACTGAGACACCTTAGGTTTGTTCTGGGCGAATTGTTGTCACTCTCATCGTAAAGAGTTTCCAGCAGAAGAAAGCTCCATCTATGTCTTGGTTGTGTACCCCCAAGCGACCGTCTCCTTGTACTTCTTCCTGTCCTTATGGTGGTACTCCAAGTTGTACGCTCCAGCCAAAGCAGAATCTGAGGTTTGTACTTGGGCGGGATAATCCTCCCAGGGATACGTGTGTAAGGGCACTTTATTTCGAGCAGCACAATCTCCTCCTGACTTGGGTCCCCAGGGGGGGCAGAGGAGGTCACCATCAGACTGGACAGGGAGGACACAAAATCCGTCTGGGGAGTAAGCTGTGTCCTCCCCGCCGTGGAGGATGTAAATGTTGTTCCCGTAAACATTTGTGTTGTATCTGCTCTCAATGACCGCAATTGCAACCTCCTCGAAGACCTGGCCCCAGAGGCAGGCGACGCTCGTGTGGCCGCCCTCGTTGCTAGTTTTCTCGGTCAGCTTCTTATTATAGCTGTTAAAGTAGTCCTGACCGATAACAGCGGAGTAGTCGCTTCCACCAATGCAGTGCTTTCTTTTATTCTCCCACTGAGTTGTCTTTTGTCTGATCCCGTCATGTGAGATACAGAACGACTTAATCACTTGTTCCATTACCAAGCTATACCTTATACTATCCACTGTTTAAATAGATAGGTACAGACCAAAGATGTCTGCGCACACTGGGTTTATTCTATCCACGGGGTCATTCACAGTCCGCGCAATGAAGATGATACACCCAATTTTTGTCTCAAAGGTTCCAATGCTTTGTCTCCTTGTTCATCGAATGTTGCAGTCTGGCGCGCTTTTACAGATCTAACCTTAATTTCACCCTTCACTTTGGTATATTTTATCACCTCAGCCGCAACTAGCTTAAACTCATCATTTGAGATATACCCATCTTCAAGTGCTGTCGATACAATGTCAGCAATGGTATTCCATTTGCTCTGAGCGAGAATGCGGATCTGGTCATGTTTTTTCAACTTAATGGTCAGCCGCCGTATGATGAATTTTCCAGCAATTACAAGTAGCCCACAAGCGGCCCCAGTAGCACCCAACACTGTAGCAATAGGAATGGCAACTACTGTAGACATTACACCTGCACCACTTGCGCCAAGACATATACCAACAGAGACTAAAGCAGTGTCTACAGCGTCCACTGAGTTTACTGCACACCTATATTTTTTGTACATAGCACCATATTTTTCAATTTCTTTCTCAAGGTATTGCTTCTTAAGACTGATCTCATTCAGTCGATAGGAGTGCCCCAGATTCTCATCAGGCGGCTCCGGATTTAACGGTGCAGTCGTTGGTTGTTGTTTCATACTGTCTTTGTATACATAAGTCTACAGGTTCAATAAGGAGTGAAGCTACAGACCAAGTCGCCCCTCTGTTTTGAGTGGTTGTATAAAAGTTAATAACGTTGCCTTATTCTAGCTGCAAAGGCTGGTCTAAAGATATTACATCACCCCGTTGGTTAGTAGGCTTACTATCTTACCGCTTGATTCGTTCCATTAATAACAGGAACGACTGTTATAACGGCAGTATCAGCACCCACACCAGAAGACAACCCCATACGAATGATCCTACCATTGGATAACATGGTATATCCACAGGTTGAGTCTTGTGAGTCTCGACCCTAGCCCCATGGCCAAACGACCACTCATATCCTCTGCGAAGGGGGCCACTTGCTTCTGCCCAAATAGTAATGAGATGGTTCGTTTGGGAGCTTATGTGTTCCCTCAGGTCCCTGCGATGCTGTCTGTGTCTGTCATCAACATACTTTCTATTAGCAGCATCCGTTGGCAATATTGGGTCTCCCAACTGAACAATTTTATTATCTCCCATTTCAAGGTCTCCAGTCATAGTACCGCCACCTTTATCATTTTTTTGTGAGTCTACATAGGTCTTTGTTGCATATTTGGAGAGGTCGGCGCCGCCCTGATCCGTTTTCAGTTGAGTTCCATAAATACTCGCCTTTATTGACATCTTGTAAATTGAAGAACAACGCCAATAGGAAGGTTGTGATTGTTCAATAAACGTCCCTTATTATCTCTTTTCTGAACCTTTAACTCATTCACGGCTCCTGCACCAACACGTTTTGACACAGGATTAGCAATGTTTGTGGTTATGATATCACCAAAAGAGCAGCCCCACAACCCACAACTTCAAGAAGCGTAGTGGGCGCACCATCAATTATGTTGTGCGTGGTACTGACTTGATCGAGGTGGATATAAAGTGGGTTAAAGATGCTAAAGTTCAAGGGCCGCCACCTTTGTGAAGACCTGAAGGAATCCATCCCCCACCCAGACCGGTAAAGCCCAACCATCAGGAATTGAGAGGGTAATAGTCCATCTGCAGCATTATCCTTCAAAGTAAGACCTAGAGCTGTAAACACATCTTGGACAAGTTTGAAGTTCCAGAGGCCAGGGGGCAAAACGACACCTACTTCTTCTAGTCGGTATATGTATTTTCCCCTTTGTAATGGGCATAGCTGATACAATGTTATACCAGCCTACAGTATACGTGATTGACCTTAGGCCAACACATGGATCACCTGCAGTGTTGTCAATAGGATTTTGCAGGAACACAGCATCGCCACTTTGAACATTAGACAGAGTGTGATACATAGCACTATGAATAAACAAGCCGTTAGTTTCAATACGAATAAATTGTACAAAACTGGGCCTGTCTACCCACCTCATATTAATCTTGAGGATCTGACACACCTTCTCATCCAGGTTAAGGCAGGTAAAATTACAGATGCGTTTAGGGTGGAGTTCTCCAACCTGTTTGATAAATACTTGGTGCCAAACATAAGTGATGACAGCCTTGTAGTTGGTTGGAGAACCAACCACATGCAATACTGGCAGAACCAGGTAAACTTTGTTGTATTGTGTGCAACAAGCGGCTGTGGAGTTTCTGCCCTAGACCACCTCAAATCTGACTCCCCAGCACTAAGTAATCTCTACAGGTTTCACGTCTACTACACCATCTGGAGACTTTTAGACGAAATGAGAATAGCACTTCTTGATGACACCACATGGTCAGCCACCAACAACACTTTTGACAAGAGAATCTATCACCGGCTCTGCCACGAGTTTGTGGTTGACGAAAACAGCGACTGGAGGATAAAAGGCGGTAACAAGGGCCTAGGGCGGGTCTACTTCACTGACCCTGAAACACACGAGGTACGGGTGATCACTCATTATGGAAACACCCACCTGTACGAATCCGTTAGGCAAACCTTTGAGAAATCAACCAACGGCTTTGTTTTTCAGGGCGGCTAGCTACATATTGATTTTATAAAGCAAGACCAAGATGGAGCAAACACCGCCTGGAGTACTTACATACTGGAAAAATCAGCGGGATTCACCGCCCCAGGTATCACACGGATCACCGACAGCATTCGGACCTATGTATGGGCCATTCTTAGTGCTCAGGCGCAGACCCGCTCAGAGATACTAGGTGTTGGAACGTCCTTTGATGCCCAAAAGCAATTTCAGGCCAACGTTGGGGATGCCATCAACTCCCCAGTGGACATTCCTTCATCCATCCGACGGTATCAGAACGTCCTCCAGAATGCCTCCTCAAAGGTTGATTATGTGTTTGGAACGGGCCAGTACATGGCTCCATCAGATATGAGCCTCGCCATTGGAGACGTTGCTGGGTACAACAATCTGATTACCATTGCAACTGAGGAGCAGCTAATCGGCAGCAATGCTGATGTCTACTTGGTTCCGGTGGTTCCAGATAGAGGAAGCTTTGACCCTCCGCCAGATACAGATACAGATATGGAACTCCCCTCTCCAGGGCCAGCCCCTATAGCCGAGACGGGTCTGCTTGGGGCGCACGAGGATGAGAAAACCGCTCTTATTATAGGCGGAATCGCTAAAGGCTTAGCTGTTCTTTGGTTTGCTACGTAGTAAGTCACGGAGTATCAGGAGGATAACTCACCCCACCGCCACAAGTGCGGCCCATACATGTTCTGCCATCCAACCAGCCACCTTTGCAGCTGACTTAAGCAGCCATGATACGATGGAGCCAATGATTCCTGGAAGGGCGGCTGCTGCCTTAACGGCTAGGCTCTTCAGGACGTTTGCCAAGGAGTTAAGCTGTTTTTTAATCCATTCCTTCATCCCGGGCGTATCAGCTGGTGTCGGCGTTGGTCCTGGGGTTGGACTAGTGCTCCCTCCACCCGTCAAAGCAACCAGAGTCGAGATTGCCAATTCAATCGCAAGTGAGGATGGAGGCGATTGTTATGCCCTGCTCCCGTAATCTAGGATACTCCTAGGAGAGAGGAATTTGTTTGGATTGTTCTTCCATGTCAGAAGCTTCCATTCTCGGCCCCACTTAACCCAAAGGTCACCTTGTTGAGACGATCTTAACTCCAGAGTGGCCTGCAGCCCATGCTTAGACACTGCCTTCTCCCACTTCGTAACTAAGACTTCAGTTTCTTCTTTGGAACCCACCTGATCTTCTGTTAATCCAGCAGGCATTTCAGTAATAGTCCATGGTGGAACAGTCGTACTCGACGTATCTAAAGTTCCGTCAATCAGGTTAGTCTCCTCATCATCAAAGCTAGTCTCATTCCTCTTCCCTCCAATAGCCCCTTTCTCCTCTGAGTCGTCAAATCCTGGGTTATCACACTCCATGTCTGTGTGTTATAAATATAAGTGTAATTAAGCATTCAACATGACGAGTACTTACGGATGCAAACTAAACCCACACCGCCGGATAAGGGAATCACTCGGGGTAAAGGGCGTGAGACAGTCTGTAGTCGTTAAAAACAATCCAAGCACTATTGAACAGAACCAACAACTGCTGGTTCGCTTCCCCAATCTAGGCGCAGACGACGTCATTGTCCCAGGGACAGCACGGCTGGCCTTTACAATCACGCTGACCTCGACTGATCTTAACCGCAGCCTTGTGCAAAACCTGGGTCGCGCCTTGGTTAAGAAATTGACAATCAAGATTTCTGGCAATGAGGTCATGTCTATTGATGACAGCGATGTGTACCACTGTTACCACGACTTGTGGTGGACTGCACAGGAGAGACAGGGCCTCCAGTATCAAGGCATTGACACATCAGATGGCAGAAACACAACTAAGATACGAATGGGGGCAGGAGACAAGGACGAGAACAAGGAAGAGGACAAGGCCGTAGCCGATGTGTATGGTAATAGGTTCTTCGTTCCGCTTGACTCCTCGAGAGTCATTTGCCATTCTACCAGAGTGCGCTTAATGATAGATTGGAGTACGAGCTCACGTTCAACGACTACAACCGCGTGATTCACGCAACAGGCGACACTGCTACCAGCTACAAAATTGATGGCATCTCGGTAGAGTATGACATGGTTACCCAAACAGAGTTGGGCCGCATGATACGCACTCGTGTTCTACGTCACAGAAAGCTTGTATACAATAAAAGAGATACACTGTGGAACATCAACCTGAACGTGCCGGCTCGTAGCATGAAGGGCATCCTACTGCTTTTTGAAGACACAGCCAATGCCTCATACGCCAGGAAGACAGAGTCGTTCTACAACTCAAAGATTACAAAAGTTGAGGTGACCATTGAGGGCATCCCCAACCAACTCTATGCCCAAGGCATGCGTGGCTACCAGCAGTGGGATGAAGTGAATAAGGTCTTTGCAGCAACGAGTAAACGAGACCCCAGTGTAGCAATAGCTGCAAAAAGACTTGGCATTGTCGGACGTGTCCCTAGGAGAGTACCTAACCACCAGGTATGCTCTGTGGCTCGACTTAAGGACGAGTGATGACGACCAGTTGCACGGTAGTGGCAGGGCTGTGGAGAATGCGTCTGAGGGTATCACCATACAGATCACGAAAAAATCACAGGCGGCCAGTGCATTGAACGCTTTATATGTATATTGTAATGGATGCACAGCTTAACATTAAAGATGGCAGGTTCGTCAGCGCAGAGGTTTGTGGGCAGACAGGATGTCGACCTACTTGAAGTGACCTTCTTCGGTGCCTTCGAGCATATTGTAATCCTCTGCCCTACCATACATTTCAACGAGGCCTATCAGTCACGTCATGGGTGTGGGATGATTCAGAGGTCTACGTCGTTGACCCAGGTGAGCGGCTCCATGACCACTTGAGGGCTTTCTACCATTGTTTTAAGGGTGAGCCTACCCTCTACATTATTGATGACTGTTCGGCTACAAAGGCCCTAACTAAGAAGAAAAACATGTTATCCGAACTGGCCTTTAGTGGCCGCCAGGCGCAGCAAAGTGTCTGGGTCCTTACCCAAAAGTACAACTCTGTGCTGAAGGACTTACGTGAGCAGACTCGCTGGATGGTGCTCTTTCACACCAAGGACCGTGACTCATTTGAAGACGCTTGCGTGAAAATGATGTAATTCCAACAAAAGAGGAACGTGCCACAGTACGCCAACTACTAGCAAAGACCAAGCATGCAAAACTGCTGCTGAAGACTGATCAACCTACTGCATATGCCGTCGATTGAAGTGATATTGGGCCTGATAGCAGCCGCTGCCTCAGTAACCAATTTAGGTTTCTTCATCTGGGTAGGGGTGTAGTATTTTGAAGCTCGAAGGCATATGCGTATATTCATGGATCCTGATACCATTATTGATAAACTCCTTGAACAGGACACAACTAGCTTAGTGGAGACAAAGTCTGGGGGAGCGGAACCTAGTTGCACCCCTGGTGTAGATATGTCTTCTAAGAGAGATAGGCTTGCTGCCGTCATAGCCGGTGGTCAGGGCCGTCAGTACCTTGGTTTGGAGTGCCTTACAATTGACCAGGTTGAATCAATGTCTGATGAACAGATCATAAAGCTGTATGTGAGATACGAGGCTCGGCTAGGCGCTAGCATGACGCGCACTCTAGGTCAATCATTGCTACAGCTATACTCAGGTATTACTTGTATGTTTCTACCAATCCCACCAGAACACCAGCCAAAGCTAATTACAGACCTCGAGACGGACCCGTTTGTTGGACACGCGCTAAGCACTGCCACTTGTGAGCTATATCATCGCTATGGTATGTTTTTAGCTCCATTAACCGCGGCTTTAACAACAATTAAGCACTGTCAATTTGGAAAAATAAACACCGAATCAATAGGGGCCGGGGGATAGGAAGACACTTCCACGCTATAGTATGTGTTTAACTCTGCTATAGCATGTGCTTAACTTAGCTATAACAGGTGCTTAATTACGCTATAACAGGTGCTTACTAAGAGCTGTCAATTGGACAAATAAATTTAGTAAGTAAACATGGAAGAAACGAAGACGAATCAAGGGGGGACAACACCGGTGGAGATAACGTCAGTGACCACTATGAAAAACGCTAAAAGGGTTGCGGCAGGACGAAAGGGTGCTGCAGCTTGAAAAGCCAATCAAAATAAGCTTCTGAGAGAGCTCCGAGAGGCTAAGGCCGCACTTACAGAAGCTAGAGACGAACCTGTCGAGCTAATATCAACCAGCAAGCCTCCGGAAAGGTGGGCGTGGGGAAGATGGGCTTTGCCTTTGGTTGTCGGCGGCGTTGGGGTGTTTGGACTAGCATTGTATTGCTACAGGCACCAGATGGTATCCTCACACCCTAAACAGGTTGTGGTACAAAAGCCTACGAACGCTCATTTAAAGGATCCGTTTTATATGGAATAAGATGACAACACCAATTACTGATGGAAAAATGCTCGTCAACGCACTCTACCACGGTGCAGTTGTTTCCGGTATTTCAATAGGTTATGCTAAGCTTGCTAACATGGCTCTGGGTGGTGGGGTGCCACGTCTTGATTTCACCCCACGCGACCTGGCTATGGCTGTTGCCGATGTATCACTAGCTATGGCCACAAAGGATATGCTAATTTAACAAGGAATCTTACCAGTTGATATACTGAAATAATGGCCACACTCGCGCAGCTTGTTGGATGCGCTCTTGTTAACGCCCTTGCGTTTTCTGGGAGCAACTTTTTATTCTCTAAGTTACGAGCCAGCCAAGTGGACGCTGGACGTAAACGCCATGATCTGGCAATCGAGCAGCTTCAATCTGCTCCGGCAGCATGGGCCAAGAAGAGAACTGAGCGTTTAGACTTCCTCAATGAGCAACTGCGCCGCCAGGGACATGCCGAGCATACTTTTTGGGATGCAGACGAGGCTATGCGTGAGTACTCCCTGATTACAAATAAAACCGTCAACCCGCTGGGCCCTGATCCTCAGCTTTCAGACTTCTACGAGCCCTCAGATGAACAGAAGGGGCGTGAGGTGGCGTTCATTATACTGGGTATGGCTGCGACTGGGCTGGTTGCATACAGGCTTGCTAAGTAGGTAATTTGGAGACTGGGGCATTTACTTTGTATGGATCGTCGCATGCAGAAGATATACTATAGTCCTAAGGGCTACTGGAAAGGCATAACGGCTATCAAGAAGCTTGCAACAGAAGCGAGGGTTTCTGAGGAAGTTGCCAGGGGGTGGCTAACAAAGCAAGCTATATGGCAAATCTACCTGCCAGTGCCAAAACACATTCCCAGACCAAAGTTTGATGTCCCTGTTCCTAATGAGGTTCACCAAGCCGATCTCTTATTTCTTCCTGATGACGTTGTGAAGCACCGGACTTACAAGTATGCCTTAACAGTGGTTGATGTGGCCTCGCGCTACAAAGCGGCTCAGCCATTGGCTACAAAAGAGGCTAAAGAGGTCGCAGGTGCACTTGAGAGGATATACAAGCAAGGTCCACTGGGGTGGCCTAAACTACTTCAGGTCGACCCCGGACGGGAGTTTATGGGAGCAGTGAATCAGCTGTTAGTAAAACATGGAGTATCAGTCAGGCGTGGCCATGTGAATATCCATCGAGACCAGGGTATAGTGGAATGCTTTAACCGAACACTGGCTGAGCGACTCTTTGGTCACCAGTATGCGTAGAGTTAAAGGATACTGAAAAACGATCTACTGAGTGGGTTTCTTGACTGCAGGCTGTAGTCTCTGCGATAAATAATGAGGTGACCCGCTTGACTGGAAAAAAACCTAAAGATGCTATAAAGGCAAAACGAGTTGCACAAAAGCCCTCTGCAGTCGTACCAGGGCGCCCTCTAGGGGTCAAAGAGCAAAAGATTCCATCTGATGTTGGTGTTCGCTACCTCTACCAGCCTGGTGAGGTAGAGCAAGACCAGCGGCGGCGGGCCACTGACCCTGTGTGGTCACTCAATGTTTACCGGATTGGAAGCTCTGTCACTAAATCTGGTGAGCCAGTACTTTACTATTTGTTGGATGGACCCCTCCGTGGCTTTGTAAAGGAGGAGCTGCTTGTGGTGCCATCCGATACCCAGCTGCCACCAGACGGTATTACCAGTTAGACTAATATAGATCTATATATATAACAAAAGTAGTATTTGACAATAAGTGCCCATGGATATTACTCGGGAAGAAAGACCCCTGTAACAGGCCCTGTACGCAAGAGCAAGAGTTTTGTTATTTACACAGATATAAGATAAAACATGGTGTCATTAATCGTCTTTGTACGGGTTGTCAGAAGGCTATAAAAAATAATAAGGTAGGATTGTGTATGGATTGTGGGTTCGATAAAGTCAACCACAGTCGTCTTCGTCTTGCCCAAAATGTTGCTTCACAACGGCCTATAGCTGGGGACACTGACTCGCCAGTCGGCGCAACTGAATAAAAATAGAAATCTTGTGGCGATGCTAACAAGGTCAAAGTCCACTCGCTGTATTGTCGTTGTCTTTTGTGTATCAACAAATTCCCTTTTAGACTAATGGAACTGTATAGTAAACATGACTCATAATCAGCGAGCACGTGAAGCCCAATACGATTATGTTTCAATTCACGGTTTTAAGTCTCCTTATCCACGCTCTAATGTTGCACTCAAAGCACTCCAAGTGCGTAATGAATATGACCGTACATTCAAGGAGATGTTGGCTAGATTCAGGGCTGGGATGGCACGCACCCCTGTCCCCACTGCTAGCCCACGCAGACCAGTCCCTGCCCCATGCAGATCAGTCCCCGCAACCCAGTCCCCAGTCCCCACAACGCGTCTTGCCTTCAAGAAGACTAAGTGGGCTGTTAAAAACTATTTGCGTGGATGGGTGATGAACGTTCCTGAGTCTCACCCCCTTAGCTCGGACCTTATGATGTTCTTTAAGGGCATGCGTCGGAAGATGCATAGTTTTGACTGGTGAGCTGGTAGGGCTAGGTGGAATCAAGTGTCACTTTGCCCTTAAGGTAAGACTCTCCAAGCACGCCGATGATGACAGCACTGAGTGTTTTGAGCCTGTGTTGTGTAATAAGCAGCAGGTGGTTCTCTCCTCAGAGGACGTGGGCGTTGCGCTGGACCAGAGTGCTGTTAACATTCAAGAACGGTTGGAGAAGTGGACCAGCCAAGGTTCTGGCTGGGAGTTTGAGGCGGTCACAACTCTGTGGATTGATATTGCCAACTACCAAACATTGAATGGTGGCTCCTACCTGCGACTTCGGCTGCGCTGGCGGCTAAGCAGGCCATCATAAATGTAAAGAACTGGGACGACTTCTGCACTCTATGGGCTATTGTAGCCGCTCTGCACCCGGTAGCCAAGGACCCACAGTAACCATCAAAATATAACATTCAGTTGCTTTTGGATCTGTTGGAGGGTGCAGGTGTAGAATATCCTACACCGGTGTCGCATGTTGAGAAGATAGAAAAGCACGCTAACCTAGCCTTGAATGTTTTTGGCTGGGATGGGAAGACCACTATCGTACACCGCAGCAGCAAGAACTCTGGTACCCGTATAAACCTCATGCTGATTGAGAAGGACGGCAAGTTTCATTACACGCAAATCAAAGACCTGAACCGCTTACTGTATGACCAGACCAAACATAAAGAGCGCAAGTTCTTCTGTGAGCTTTGTCTGCATGGATATACCTCAGAGGGTCTACTCCTGGCGCATAAGCCTGAGTGTATGGGGATAGGGCAAACTGCTGTGCGAGTGGATATGCCTGAGGAAGGGAAGAACATATTATCCTTCCAGAACTGGCAGAAACAGCTTGCTGCACCCTACGTCATCTATGCTGACTTTGAAGCGCTCACTGTGAAGCTTCTGGGTCCTGCGCTTAATCCTGGTAAGAGCAACACGCAGAGAATGCAGGAACACCAAGAATGTGGCTACGGCTATGTGGTTGTTCGGTGTGACGGTAAGACCGAACCCCCTGTGGTTTATAGAGGAAGCGAGGCTGTGAAGAAGTTCTTACAGGCTCTGCAGCAGGAGGAGCAAAAGATCAAAGCAGTTCTGTCCAAGCCTGTCCCTATGCGGATGACTCGGGAGGATAGAAGGGCACATAAGGCTGCAACCCACTGTCATGTGTGCAAGAAAAAACTGGGCTGTGACTCTGTCCGCGATCACTGCCATATGACAGGCTTGTACAGAGGGCCAGCCCATAACGTGTGTAATCTGAAACTTCCCAAGTCCCAAGACAACACCCATCCCTGTGGTGTTTCATAACCTGCGGGGCTATGACTCCCATCTCTTAATGCAGGGTATAAGCAAAGTGGAGGGGAACATCAACTGTATCCCCAACAACATGGAGAAATATATTTCCCTGTCGCTTGGACAGTTGCACTTCATTGACAGTGCACAGTTCCTCCTGGCCTCGCTTGATAAGCTGGTGTCTGCTAACAACCCAGATGCCTTTGCTGTGACGGTGGAATATGAGCCAGACTAGATGAAGCGGCGGTTGCTGTTGCGTAAGGGAGTCTTCCCCTATGAGTTCATGGACAGCTGGGATAAGTTTGATTCCTCTCTGCCGCCAATCCAGGAGTTCTACAGCAATCTCTCTGAGGAGGGTATATCTGCTGTGGACTACGTACACTCGCAAAAGGTCTGGACCGTGTTTGGGTGTAAGAACATGGGTGACTACCATGACCTGTACCTGCGGACAGATATACTGCTCCTGGCTGATGTGTTTGAGGTGTTCTGCAAGACCTGTCTTAAGCAGTACGGGTTGGATCTGGCCCACTACTATACCAGCCCCGGTTTGTCGTGGGATGCTTTGCTTAAGAGCACAGGCGTGGAACTCGAGCTACTCACCGACTATGACAAGCATCTGTTCATTAAGAAAGGTCTACGCGGTGGTATAAGCATGGTGTCGCGCCGTCACCCTAAGTCCAATAACCCGCTCGTGGATGACTTTGACCAGGATAAACCAACGAGCTACATTCAGTACCTTGATGCTAACAATTTGTATCGGTGGGCTATGAGTCAGCCTTTGCCAACTGTGGGCATGGAATGGGTGGCTCGGCCGGAGAATCTACAGATACAGGACCACCCAGATGATGCTGAAACTGGATACATACTTGAGGTTGACTTGGAGTATCCTACTGCACTTCATAACGAGCACAACGACTACCCGCTGGCTCCTTAGCGGCTTCTTGTAGAGAACGACTGGTTGTCGAACTATCAGAAGAACCTCCTAGGCGAGTTGGGTGGAACCTTGGGCGAGGTTGAAAAGCTGGTGCCAAACCTGCAGAATAAGGAAAAGTATGTGGTGCACTACAGGAACCTCAAGCTGTATCTTTGGGGATGAGACTTACCAAGATCCATCGTGCACTTGTCTTTGACCAGAGCCCCTGGATGGAGCCTTACATTCAGGTGAATACGGATCTGCGAAAGGTGGCCACCAGCGACTTTGAGAAGGATCTGTATAAGCTGATGAATAACTCTGTGTTTGGTAAGACCATGGAGAACCTCCGCAGGCGGGTCAATGTCAAGATTGTGCGCTCTACGGAAGAAGAAAGAATGCGTAGGCTTATCGCAAGTCCCGCCTACGCGCGTCATCAGGTGTTTGATGATGACCTGGCCACTCTGCACATGCACAAGACTCACCTGGTACTGAACCGCCCGGTGTATGTGGGCATGTGTATACTCGACCTCTCCAAGCACCTGATGTACGACTTTTATTACCATACCATGAAGCCCAGATATGGCAAGAACCTTGTTGTACACGGATACGGATTCTCTGCTTATGGAGATACGCACGCCTACGTGTATGCTGACATGAAGGAAGATGGGCATCTCTTTGACACTAGTAATTTGAATCCCTCCCGTAGTCTCTACATCAGTGTGAACAAGAAGATTCTGGGGAAGATGAAGGATGAGTGCGCCGGCGTGCCCATCAAGGAGTTTGTTGGTCTGCGCCCTAAGATGTACTCGATCTTGATGTCGAGCCGGGATGAGATAAAAAAAGCAAAAGGTTTGAAGAATGTGGTGGTGAAGAAGCATCTACGACACACTCAGTACGTGGAGTCACTGTTCGCCCAAAAGCAGTTTCGCCACGGAATGCACATGCTCAGGAGTGACTGCCACAAAATATATGGTCTCCACGTTAACAAGGTGTCTCTCTCCCCCTTTGACTCAAAGCGGTGGATAGCTGAGAATGGTGTAGACACTCTGGCCTATGGGCACGCGTTGATATGTTGAACAGATGAGGGGCTGAGATATAGAATGAGCACCGATCAAAATGTGGTGGCCGAACTGCGGGTAGATGTGGATTATTTAACGGAGGAGAAGGTGGACCTTGAGATTGAGGTGAGGGATTTGGAATCAAAGTATGAGGACCTTTTGGAGCGTGTGAGTCGTTTAGAAGAGCTTATTCCGCAAGGTCCTGGTGATCGCCTCTTTTGGTGTAGACACTCTGGCCTATGGGCACGCGTTGATATGTTGAACAGATGAGGGGCTGAGGTATAGAATGAGCACCGATCAAAATGTGGTGGCCGAACTGCGGGTAGATGTGGATTATTTAACGGAGGAGAAGGTGGACCTTGAGATTGAGGTGAGGGATTTGGAATCAAAGTATGAGGACCTTTTGGAGCGTGTGAGTCGTTTAGAAGAGCTTATTCCGCAAGGTCCTGGTGATCGCCTCTTTCAGTGTGGCCCTGGAGAAGATCGGCTGGAAGGGCTGGTTGACACTGTAGTATAGAGACTGGGGAGGTGCGAGCGCACTGCAAGCTGGCTTATGTGAGTCAATTTGGAAACTACGCTCGTACCCCCAGTTTCTATACTACTACCCTTGGTCGTCAACAACCAATGTGACTGATGCAGGCCAGAAAAGGCACAAGACATGTCCAGCGGATTATTTAAGGGGAGTTGAATGAGATAGCTAACAATATCATAACATCCTTCCCAAACACAGTTAAGGTAATGGGTCCGTGCTATTTATATCAGATAGAATTCTGTAAAATGTTGCAAATATGCTCTTTGAAGCCCCATAATCAGATTTCCAGAAAAAAAACTTTGGATACCCAAACTGGTTTGGTTACTATGACAACTTGATTGATCCCCTGTCACGCCAATATCGGCCGCGAGATGACACTTACAATAAATATATGATAATTAGTAATAATTTCAATATATATTGTAAATATGACTTTATGTGTGTATGTAATGGCAGATATGTGCCTTTAAGTACAAATCATGCTAATTTAGTAAATATAATCAGAGTGAAATTAAAATTGATGATTTTTTGCTAAAAAATTGTTTACCCTAAATCCAGCTAAAAAACGAACAGATAGAAAATTCCTATTTTGTGCTATTTTGTAATTTAATGTATATGCTACATCTATAGAAAATATGAACTGGTGTTCCCAAACTAATTTTTCCAAAATTGCAGTTTTATAATTTGTCTATAGGCGAAAAATAGCTTTCTTGTTGGGGCCGAATTCTTCACCAGGGCTTGCATCAAGAATATGACGCTTTGATGTGTGCATTAGGGTCCCACCACCACATATTGAACAGTTCATAGTAAACACACTTGCATATCCAATTAGCTTCTCCGACTCAATGTCACTGAGCTGTAGATCGTTTCAACACACAACACATCCATTCTTCCGCTATTTGGCTAAGAGTCCCACATTGATAACACGATTGCCGTCTATGAGTGTGTTTGTTGTGACGGCTACACAAGTATCTGAACTATCCTCACTAGCAGAGATCGGGGGAGGAGGCAGGCCGGTACAATTACAATTGAGCGATCGGAATCTGGGTCAACCACAAACATGCCAGATGTCGCGTGAAACTGATCATGGCATTCGTCCTGTTCATATAGACTGTCATCCTCGAGTACGCCTCTTCGAAACTCACCTCGTCTGTTTTGTTGCTAGAATCATGCCTTTGAATCTTCAAAAACTGTTCTAGTTTTATTTTTTTGCCTTTAGAGCAGTATCTGCCCAGAGAATCACGAGTTTTTCCATACATTTCGATATTGACAGTGTGTTTTGACAGGTTGTTGGCGCGGCTGTCAGTCGTTACAACGGCTAGAAATAACAAAACACGCGCCGGAAAACATGTGCAGGAAGTGTGCGCAGTAGATCACGGACCCATTACCTTAAGCTGAATTTCCACTGCTCAATAAATCTAGACTTTACTTTTGAATTTTGATAATGGAATATTGTTAAACTACTTGAATGTGTTATAATTATTGAAGGTGCAGCTCGGCATTACCCCGATGTTAGATGTTATCGAATTTAAAAAATCCACAACATGACTCCGATATTAGTTGTTATCGAATTTAAAATTATTCACGACATGACTCCGATGTTAGTTGTTATCGAATTTAAAATTATCCACGACATGACTCCGATGTTAGTTTTTATCGAATTTAAATAACCCAGAAGATGACTCCGATGTTAGTTGTTATCGAATTTAAAATTATCCACAACATGACTCCGATGTTAGTTGTTATCGAATTTAAAATTATCCACGACATGACTCCGATGTTAGTTGTTATCGAATTTAAAATTATCCACGACATGACTCCGATGTTAGTTGTTATCGAATTTAAATAACCAAGAAGATGACTCCGATGTTAGTTGTTATCGAATTTAAAATTATTCACGACATGACTCCGATGTTAGTTGCTATCGAATTTAAAATTATCCACGACATGACTCCGATGTTAGTTGTTATCGAATTTAAATAACCAAGAAGATGACTCCGATGTTAGTTGTTATCGAATTTAAAATGATCCACAACATGACTCCGATGTTAGTTGTTTTAAAATTATCCACGACATGACTCCCATGTTAGTTGTTATCGAATTTAAAATTATCCACAACATGACTCCGATGTTAGTTGTTATCGAATTTAAAATTATCCACAACATGACTCCGATGTTAGTTGTTATCGAATTTAAAATTATCCCAGTGCAACGTGAACAAGTGCCAATACTGTGATTCGTAATGACACATGTATGCAACAATGATGGATTATGTAGATGAGGTTATAATAAATTCCAAATAGTGTTTTCCTTATTTCGTTTGTCTTGATGGTGACATTACAAAATACGGAATTAATTCCATATCATATGGTTTGATATCAGTTACATTTCACAGTATTACTCCACACTCAAACCACATGGGACTAACGCCATACTGAAAAATAACTCATTGGGGCTAGTTTCATTACTCTTTTTGAACGAATTGAACTTATGTCATTAATATTAATACACTAATGCCATAGAAATTTATGAAGTCCATGGGTCTGTTCAGGTCTTTTATGGATATGAGATATTAAATTTCTGAAGGGCTGCCATGAGGATTCGCCTGGTGTCGCTTGGGGTTGAGGGGAGATATCGGTCTGACGCTTGGTTGAGCCGCTGGGTGTTTTTACTGTATCCCTGGACAGGAAGACATCAGTGGTTAGTGTGCATAGAAAGATGTGGGGTATGTTAAAATGATTGTGTGTCACTTTGCAGCGTGGTAATGAGTAACGGTTATTTCCCAGGCCAGTATTTAAGAAAGCCATGAGAATAATCTTGCCTGAAAGAATATATATCGCACATGGCCACTATCTAACATATAAGTCCGGGTGTACAACGGTGTAATGTTATTTGTGTTGTACGTGCGGATGAAGATCAATATAAACGTTTCATAAACTTGTTTAAAAAATTAAATGATATAAGAGACTTCTGCATTGATTGGCCTTATAAATATGCACGTCTTCTCTAAGCTGCAGATCCCTTTATGATAAGGTACCCCGAATCTTCTTGAATAATATAGATTGCTTTATGAGTAGTATCATAAAAGGTCACGCTGCCATAAAAGTGTAGTAGACTTCACTTATAGTAAGATTTTGTCCTATTAACCTGCAAACTTAGAGGCAAATAATTGTTGAACATAATTTATAATATTATAGTGTCAAGTTGCGCTTTGTGGAAGAAGACAAGGTAAGTTGCGCTTTGTGGAAGAAGACAAGGTAAGAGTCTTTGAGTAGTTTAACCTGGACTTCCAGTTTACGTGGATTCGTGTGGCAGCGGAAGATGCGTGATATTGAGTATCGATTGAGGTAAGTGGTACTGTGTCGGCACAGAATTGACGAGTGTTCAGACATGTTACTTCAACGCGAACTCCAACGAGACTGCCTTTATTTTTTGTGGGACTTTGATAATCGTTGTTGAGGTCAATAATTAAGCCAGCATTCAAGTGCCAACACTAGGGTGCCAGCTTTGAAACTCTCAGACAGCTGTGTTTGTCGGCATTGCAATCGCCCCTCTGATCCGTGATAACTGACCGGTGCATGAATGGGGGTCTCTTATCTGTGTGCATATCAGTGTGTCAAGAAGCCATGATGATTTTTATTAACTATAATTATATTTATATACAATTTTTTCACTGAAAGATTAGAATTAAATCACCAATCACACACTAATTGAAATATGGTGCTACTGTTCTTCTTTGTATATTAGTTTGAGGCATTTCTAAATACTTGATGAGTTATCGGTGGGCCACTGTCGGCCCGTCGGCTTGCCCACCGATAACTCATCAAGTATTTAGAAATGCCTCAAACTAATATACAAAGAAGAACAGCAGCCCCATATTTCAATTAGTTTATTAAGAAAACTAAATTTCTTCCTCAGAAGACAAATCGTTATAATCAATAAGTGCGGCAAGTCTTGTCATCTGTAGCTCTTCATTCAGTTCTTTTTCTGAAATCAAGAAGCCATGAAGATTTTTATTAACTATAATTATATTTATAAACAATTTTTTCACTGAAAGATTAGAATTAAATCACCAATCACACAGGAAAATAGCAGCATGAGGCTGGCGAATGATTTGGATGACTAGGCCAAGATATTAATTATATTACTTCATAAAAGAAATTAATTGGCATGTGAGGAATTCTTTTCTTAAACAACATGATATCACTTGCCGTCTTTCTGTTGGAACAGCATCTTTTTCCCGCCATCCTTGTCACCTGCATCCTTATGCTACATCCAAATACCAGCCTCCATCTGGGGTTCCGTGAGGAGGTTTATTTTCCCAGTTTCTGTAAAAATAAATCCCTACAAGTATAGAAAGTTGCTAAAGAATACAGAATACAAATAGCATGTACATCAACATTCACTAAATGAAATTATCTAATTAATTAAACATGAAAAAACCCCAAAAATGTAATATGTCGTATAAATTTACTACCTAGAATAACAGCAGTGAGTTCCAGCTTGCCCAGAACAAGCTTGGGGGCCTACCAGACCAGTTAAACCGCCTGGCCAGGTTTGCTATGAATAGAGAACCCATCATTCTGTGGATCATCTCTTTGGCGGAATATCCACCCAGGGTTGAGAGATAACTAACTTACTAATGTGAAAATTCATCAGGAAATATATGACGTAAATCAATATCAACATACCATAAATGCTACATATTCTGTTTATGTAATGTTGTATGTAATGGAAATTATGTTTAAATGTGAAATGCTAAGCTAGAATAGTTGCAAACAGAAACTTCTTCTAGTCTGTGTAAAATATATATTATACAAATTTACCTTTTGAAGGGGTCCACAGGCATATTTATGTCAGCATCTACTGTACTGTGCAGAGCACTCTGGCAAGACAACAACAATGCCCCAGTTAACCAATTCAGTTCCTGACATTGATAATAATGCTACATAGTTATATATTGTAACTAGTATAATTATTGGCATTAATAACATTGTTTTAAAAACATATCCATCATTTATATGCTAACAAGTTTACCTGGAAGGTGTACCAGCTGATTTTCTGCTTGTTGTGTGTCTGCAGAATAATTGCAAACAGAATAAATGCAAAGGCACATAATTTTAAATCAACAATTCAACACAACAATAGAAACCACCACAGAAATGTTTTACTAGCAAATATGATCATTACCGAGTAAAAAAGTTACATGTGGAATCATTTTGTTTCGGTCAAGGCTGCTTGGGAAGTATATCTGTAGAAACATTTATCAGAGGCATATTAATCTAACTTTTTTTAGTAACTTGATATCCCTTTTCTTATGTTACACAAAGCAAATAAATGCATATTTAATGTTACCATGGAAGAAGAGGTAACTTATAGAGACTTCTGATATAGCCAACACCTTCTTATTCTGTGAGGCCTTGACACTGTCTCCCTCCAAATCACTGTTGAAATATCATTAAGGTACTATTTACTGCATGTGGGTTTGATTTCACAAGTTGAACACAAAAAAAAACTGTGGTACAGGTGAGATAACTACATGTCAGACTGCAGTTCCTGGGCTGGCTCTGCCTCTTCCTCTTCATCAGACCTATTCTTGGAAGAATGCGACCTGTATTGTGGAAATATGTCACTCTTTATAACATATTTTTGTGTTATTTGGAATGGCAGAGGCAATAAGTTCCAAATATGTGTACCTTTATAATGTCAATAGTTACCCTGTATAATATTTTTGTGACCAAAAATGCCCAGAGGGAAGGAATCGCCTGATATTCATGAAACTCACTTTGTTCTGACTCTGCTCTGTGCGTCAGTTGTTTCTAAATCGGTGGTGAGATGTCCCTCCACCCTTCTAAGTTCTAGTTCCACATTTCTGCCTGGCTCTGTAATTGTATGCGCTTAATCCAACTCGTGTCAATTTCATTAAAAAAAAACAACCAAATACAAAGAAATGCGATGAATACTAGATGTTTTCATATCCCATGTATTATCTTAATACGTATTTAAAATAGTACCTGCAACTCACCTAACACAGTAGGTGATGAATACTGAGCGAATTTTACGAATTTCCAAATAACCGCCAACATTCAGCGACTGAACTAAGGTTAAGGTCGTTACTAATTTGTAAAGATACAGCTAGATAGCACGATGGCAGACATACAGCCGAAGACGAGCCACCGTTGGGCCGCCGGTGGACCGTCAACTGGGAACTGCCGGCGGCCAAACGGTGGCTGGTTATCGGCTGGAGCCGACGACGAGCCACCGTTGGGCCATTGGTGGACCGTCAGCTGGGAACTGCCGACGGTAGCCACCAGCGGGCCGCTGGCGTTGTGTTATCTGGGTATGTACATATCTATATAATATAACACGCTTGCACATCGGCATTCGGCACGCGAGGTCCATAAGGACCCAACCAACAAGCCTCTAGCTAAGAGCCCCTCGTCTTTCCTCGACATCCTTTTATTTGAATGCTTGATGTCACTTTAGTATAGTGTTTTGTATTTCATCAATGTGTTTAGATATAGGGTCTAAAGTTCAATATGAACTTTATCCCCCAGTGGTCGATCCGTACAATCCACGTATCATGTAAATAGTTGTTAACCTAGCGACCAGATAGCTCGCTAATCCGTTACATTTCATAATATGTTTCTATGGACAGAGAATATAGAAATGGGCAGTCAACATCGGCATTCGGAAATTTAATTCGCCTTTTAGTAAGTCTGTGTGATTTAGGCTTATTAATGTGAAGCTCGAATGGTGACCATAACCACGGATCACAGATCTGACGAGTATCATGGCCAATATTCCAGGTAGCAGGTAGCCCGCAGGACCTTGCCCCAGACGTGTTCGCATGAACGGTCGACTGATTGGTAAAATGATTTTAGAATCAATTCCGTCCCAGATCACAGCCAAGCGCTTGAACTGTATGTAAAATTGTGTTAGCCAATTAGACACACCCTCCTCGTATAACAGGCGTGCGTCAGGAGGCGACGTGGTGACATAGCAATGCATTGCCTTGTACAACATGCGCCACACCCCTTCTCTCTAGGGCCAGCGGTTAATCCTCAGGAACGCGCGAGGTCAGAAGCTCTGATGTTCCAGAGGGCCAACAGTTCACGCCACGAGGTTGTCTTAAGGGATTGACAAATAAGGGCATGCTCTGTCGATTTCCTGACGAGGTCTGCTTCGGGTTATAATCAGACTACGCATCAACAGTCATGTTTATTTGGTGTTATTATAGCAGTTGATATATGCTCAGTGTGGTTGTCATGCTGTGCTCTGTTCACAGTATTTACGAGTTTATACTTGTTCAGTAGCGTCTTTAGTCTAGGGGACAGGTCACTTTCTGCCAGAGGAGGCATTGACTCGTGACTATGCCGGCCAAGTATCATCAAGAATAGTCTCTGCCTGGATCGAATGGACACACCAGTTTGGAAAAATGACGTCGATGATAATATTGTTTCTATCCGTTTTGCCACCTAAAATCTCACGCCAGGTAGACCCCTAATGTTAATTAGGTTTAGCAATGAGGTGCACAGATAGGCCAACGGTTTACTACTCGGCTCGGATTCACAAGGGTTATGAGTGTCGCATCAATAGTGCCAGTTGCCGAGTACAGCTGGGGTATCTATGAGTTATGTAGATGCCCTGGCCATAGATATTGCACCATGGCCCCAAACCCCCTAAAAAAATGCCAACCTACCCTCAACATCAAGTAAGCAATAATGGTAACATAAATATGAAACATACATATATACATACATACAAACATTCTTACATACATATATGCATACATACATACATACATTCATACACATACATACATACATGCATACATGCATACATACATACATACATACATACATACATACATACATACATACATACATACATACATACATACATACATACATACATACATACATACATACATACATACATACATACATACATACATACATACATACATACATACATACATACATACATACATACATACATACATACATACATACATACATACATACATACATACATACATACATACATACATACATACATACATACATACATACATACATACATACATACATACATACATACATACATGCCTACATACATATATAAATGTATACATGCATGAATACATACATACATACATACATACATACACACATATACACATTCATACATACGTGACACGCCTGCACATATATGCATACATGCAAACATACGTTCATACGTACATCCATTCGTACATAATGACATTCATACATACAGATATGCATGCATGGTTACATGCTTGCTACATACATGCATACGTGTATGCATGCATGCATACTACATACATACGTGTATACATACATACATACATACATACATACACACATACATACATAAACGTACGCCTGCATGCAAATGCATATATGCATACATAGAACATACACACATATACATACATACATACATACATACATACATACATACATACATACATACATACATACATACATACATACATACATACATACATACATACATACATACATACATACATACATACATACATACATACATACATACATACATACATACATACATACATACATACATACATACATACATACATACATACATACATACATACATACATACATACATACATACATACATACATACATACATACATACATACATACATACATACATACATACATACATACATACATACATACATACATACATACATACATACATACATACATACATACATACATACATACATACATACATACATACATACATACATCATCGTCATCGGATGGTCATTGATATCTCGCCCTTGGTTAACTGTCACAACAAAGTTTTAAAATGACTCCAGATAAAACTTTGATCGCTCTTATCTCATTTACCCGCATTCAACCTGCCTCCATCGCGCCGTCACTTCTTCAATACAGCTCCTGCCCTGACTTTGGATTATGGCAATTTATAAAACTGAATGATTCAGGCTGTTTGGCAGCATGAGAATGTCTTACTATTACTTTCGGATTTGAATAGTTGCCAAAATGAGTTTATAGTGTTGAGAGGCAAAAGTACATGATCTATTGTGCCACAACCTTGCCCATGATCATAACGTGCCCCTCTTAGTCCTGCCCACGAGTGACCTTCGTGTCATACGTACACCAACTCTTATTGCCACGCCCATCCTCTGACCAGGCTAATTTGGAGTGTCGAGGGAATCAATTTAACCTTTAAAAGTCAGTTCTATCCTGGCCTCCGAGCTCAACATTTCTCGCTCCATCTTTTAGACAAAGCTCCTTTTTAAACGCTCAAGTCATAGTAATCAATAAAGTTTAAGTTTCTTCTTAGCCCTGCGCCTTGAGTTCGTGTCCCTTCATCAGCAACCTCAAGCGCGTGTCGCACATCACCACTCAAAATATTGCGATACGACAATGATATCTCTTTGGTGATGTTTTCTGCACTAATTCTGCGAACATTCAATGAAATCAACTACTTGGAACGATGTTTTCTAATATATGCAACGTAGCAGCTTCCTGGTCGGGTAACCGTCTTTCATATTGTGGTATTATCGCCGAGAGCTTATAATATGTCCTATTTGTGAAGGTACTGCGATTGTCACTAGCGAGCCATGCATTAGTGAGGACACATTATGAACTTCATCATCTGGTTATAATTTGTTAGGCATGACCTAGGCTGTATAGCGTAAAATACACCAACCAATACCGAATCAATCCGCAGGGTTCTTGATTGTGTACGAATATTGAATCCCTCACTTACATTGCCAACCAATGTATTATATTATTGTTTGTGAAGCCCACGATTGTTTTCTTGATAGTTGTGATTACAAGACACGGTCTAGATAAGGATTTGTAGGTCATTGGTCATAGATGCATCGATTAAATGTGGCTAGGATACCAAGAACACTTGAAAAGTTACCCAAGTACGGCATCAGTATGCCGCGCTCGCCTTAAATGCATTGTCCTCTGCAGCGCAGACCATTGTAAACTCTTCATATTACATCTAATTTTGGAGTTGTAGTTATATCTCAGCTATTCTCTTACATTATTGCAAAATTTACTGTCTGCATCCAGGTGGTAAGAAGTGCGTCTTTAGATGCCTTAATGTAAGGCGGATCATTTGAAATATGCTAAATCTCAACACCGCCGCAAAGTCCCTCATATTTACCGCTGTCTTATCCTGGGCATTGCAGCCTAGGAATCATTAGCATCCATATGCAGCAAGCCTTGAGAACTGCGGTCATCACGTTTTCAGTTTCCCATTATGAGTATATCAAACAACATATCCTGTCATTACGGAAAATATGAAAACAAAACAGATTTCTTTTCGATAAAATAATCATGCGTTAATATCGAAAACATTTATGAATCGTAGTCAAATTGTAACTAATAATATATTCTATATGTAAATTATATATGCTTTCATTATATATGGCTATGAATGCCTGCAGTAAAGTAAACGCAGGTTACTGAGCAAATACAGCAACACTTCCATGTCTTAAGGATACAACAGAAGCGCCGTCAACTACCAATCTAGTACAATACCCTGCTGTATGGTGGCATGCGGCCAGTTGCATTAGATTAGTCTTGTTTCAATCACAACGTTTGGCACAACAAAATACATTGGATATTATTTTTTAATAAAACTCTTTCTTTGTCTCTCCTTGGAATGTCGACCACTTGGTATGAACATATTTGTACCAACTTTGTTTTCAAACTCACCGGTACGGACGGAAGAACACTGTGGTACTATCAACCTCATTGTCCTAGTTGTTCACGACAGCTCATTGTCTCAAATGTTATTTTACAAAGGAGGATCATGAAGTGTCTTATTTGCCTTGTACCAGTCTGGTTATTAGTGCGCGTAGCTTTGAGGTGACATTACGATGAGTATGAATGAGGACGGTCACGTCAACGCCTAATAATTGCAATAGTAGAATCGGCCCAAGTCAAACCATTGAGCAACCGGACCGGGGCTGGGCCACAAACGTGCTAGTCCACATGGAAAGAGTCCCAATATAAGCCGGCAAAATGAAATTTGTTGTGTAAGGTTCCTGTGAAATATGCATGCCATGTCTCCACAGGGTGTTTATTTAGAAGGTCTCTTGGTCTCTGCGCCATGAAGCGGTTCCCCATCTTGCAAGCCACACAAAAGTGAGTGAATTCTATAGAATGAAACTTGAAATTAATAATTATGCATCCCCTAAGCCATACTTTTGTACAATATGCCCATTGGGATCGCGCCATGAAGTCGAATGGTATGCAAAGGTGTGAATAATAACAGTTTGTCATGTCATGTGCTAATGTACTGTTGCTCATTCAATATTCACAGTCTGCCTAGCAAGGTAGTTTCAACATAATGAGGTGCATGTGAATTTTATCAAATCAGACTACTTGATGTTTACCCATACCGTCATACTCTGTAGGATCATCAGACGAATAGTTTAGGCATAAACTAACGGCTAGCGTGCCAGACTACGTGTCTATGGTCATTGAGGGAACACTTTCTAATCATCGAATATGTTCTACCGAGATACATGGTATCCAATTATGTCTCTGTGCGTTCTGTTTTATCACGGCTGTCCAGTTGGATCTTATACAGGAACTACAACCTTTCGTGAAACTGATTGGAGGTTACGTAACCATTCAAAACTGACATATGTAGGAGGAGTAGTCTGTCAAAGCAAGCAGGAATGCGCTGTTCATTGCATTGCTCGGCCCAAATGCTGTCACATATACCTGTATCGTCGAATAAAAGGTGGTTATAATTCAGCATGGCTACATGAAGAAGGGTGCAACCAACGCGTCAGGAAATCGTTCATGGATAGACAAGGTATGTTTTTCGGTAATATTTGACATTCGATATTGTTAATTTCAGGAACTAATATTTAATCAACATTACGTAAAATGAAGAAAAGCTAAATTATATGAAAAAGATGTGATTCAGTCTCTGTAAGTGCCAAGTCGGCGCTCTATTAATCGTGTCAAGGAATACATTTGGTGTAGACTTGATATATAATATTAATTTTGTTTTATCAATCAGGATAGATATAACGTCGACATAGAAGAGGGAAGTTTTCATATTGCCTTGAAAACCACACCTGGGAATTTGAGGTTTTATTGAAGAGCTACGAACAAACCAAATCAAGATGGATGAGCTGTTCGATCAAAAATGACTGATATAAATATAATCATGCATATATCTGAGTAACAGTAATGAATGTTTGCTTGAAGACACAATCTGAAACTATCAAACTGTTTTTTATGTACGAAGTTTGGATTCTCTTTGTAAGAAAAAAGATTTTGTCACGGGCTTCTGTGTTTATTGGCCTTTTGACTCATTTTGCTTGTGGATGGGTGGGGGCTCTTTTGCATATGGATATAGCTATGTATGGAGATATCAGATAAGTAAACAAAGGTTTGTGAGCAGCCAAGAAATGGATAAAAGTCATGGTACATAATTGCAACATTTCTGCGTCTTAGTGATCGAACACAATGCTGCAATTTATATTATTCTAGTTTGACTCGCGTTATATCTTTACGAGGGAAGAACATGTATGACATATTTGATATAAGATAACCTGTGATTCCCATTGATAGTTGGAAATTAATGATTAATGTTAGCAAACTTGTTGCACATATCTGTGATTGTGCCTCACTTTATTTGAGTATGGAGAGTAAGCATATATTTCACTGCATAATGATGAAGCTAGCGTCAGTCATTGGTAGTATATTATATGCCACATTTGACCAAGTGAAATGATGCAGATCGTTGATCTCACTTTCCCTTGCATATGAGGCAAACAAACTGATTATGTAGTCATTTGTATTGTGTCTGAGTAATCATTGATAGTGTCGCCAGCGTAACTACCAGCGACACCATCAAATACCATGACATAAGACTGGGGTTAGGTTTGACAATACACCCTTGCTGGCTTTCCTCATGCTTGCAATATATGATGAATAGTAGATGCTAATAATCGTAGTAGATTGTTTATTGTGCATAGGTCCGTAAATAAAGCACACACAGTATAGACAGTGCCTTGCCTCATATTTTGAACTGAGCATCAACAATTGTAGTTAGTAAGAAAGTTAACGAATCATATACAGAGCAGCGAACGGACGTATAGGAGGGTCGCTACCCTGGGCGGGATGACCAATATTGAGCGACTTGTGAGGCAGCCAATAAGAAGCGTGTATTAGCGACAGTGGCTATGTCGAGTGTGCTGATAATACTACATCAATGATGTCGACTGTGCTGACAATACTACATCAATGATGTCGAGTGTGCTGATAATACTACATCAATGATGTCGAGTGTGCTGATAATACTACATCAATGATGTCGAGTGTGCTGATAATATTACATCAATGATGTCTTGTCGCCAATCGTTTCGAGCATAAAAATGCATATGGTAGCAATAAGTGACAAGAAGCTGCTTCTCCGTACATGCGACCATCGTGGACTGTACAACCACTGTGTCACTCTGGATTGGATGTTGCATCTCGTGGACTGCATAGCCTACATGGGAGCTAACAGACTATTAGGCCTATGGAAATCTCACAGGCTGTAAAGCCGATATGGCAGCTGACAGACGATGTGGCTTATGTAAAATTTCACAGACAGCGAAGCCAAGGTTAGGAGTAAGCAGAATTAGATTTCGGCCTCCAAGTCATATGTAATTCTCTTTGATCGTCTTTGATCCTTTACATGTATAACAGGATGTACTTAGTTACAGTAACTTGTGTTTGGTGGTATTGTTGCATCGCGGTTTCGAGGTGAATAAATATATGTGAGCAATCTGTTTTCGCTTCACGGTGTGTCATACTTGGCATGTCGCAATTGGGTGTTCTTCGATAACTTACGACCTCATTAGATCACATGTCTCTGTGTTAGGTCAAGAATACTTGGCCTGTTATGTCGGTATTCACATCGACAGACTGCTATCCATGTACGCAGGTAGTTCATACAGCAACTCGGTTGACACCTGTATCAACAGGTGTAAAGACAAAGGGAGAACATACAGTGGCTTAAAGGTGGGAAATTTGAAAATTCCCTATCCTGGATGCTCTGCTGTAAGAATGGGCTCACCCTTTTACTGTAACACATACGGTACCTGTTTTTCGGAGCAGCTAGGGGAGGAGTGCTGGTGTGGATACATTCAAAGTTTCTCTTAAACCGCTGTGGCAACTGAGTTTGATGGAATAGGACACTGGTGTAATTATCGATGCAGGGGAAACTGGAGACAAATATGCGGCGGAGTAGGCCACATCAATGTTGACTCAGGTGATATTCATCATTCAATGTACAAGAGATACATTTACGTTACTTGCCATACGAATGATACTGACTTCTAATAAAGCTACCTCTCGTGGTTGCAGTATGTCACAGGGGAAGATTCAACAACACAGAGGGAGATGACGGTAACAGTGACAGCGAGTGTTACTGTAACACCAGTCATATCTACCTCTAGTCCACGGGACAGTGTCCGGCAGACTGTCAGGGTGGATGGTATGATGACAGCTCGACAAAGTGTAACAAGTCATGCACTCACTTATAACGTGTTCCATTAACATTAAAGACATAGCAAACATTAATAAAATAAAAGATGTCTATTAAACATTCCCAACAACTGTGTAAGGTTATGAAATTCAAATTTGCGATAAAATCATACTGGCTAGTGGTCAGTTTGTTAAATCAACAACGTATGTAAATATTACAATATATAACAAATTTACATACAAAAGCTCAAAAGATAATTTCTTTTCAGATAAAGAATATCCATAAACATACATATAGAGTACAATACAAAACATAATAACATATATAAATTTCCTAGATAGCATATTAACTAATAATCTATCTAATAGTTTTAGTGCTTACACCATTGATAGTAAAACAATGTTGACTAGTAGACTATTAAGTGGTAGTTACATGGTTACTGTACCAAAGCCAGAGTGTGCATACAAAGCAACTTTCATTAAATGCATGGTGTATCCGTTTTATAACTTCTTTCAGTAGTTACATCGGTGATTCTCCGTTTGATATATCAGGTGAGTATTGGGCTTTAATTAACAGCCAAGACATGAAACATTCAACAGTGGTAGAGGTTCGCTTTCTGCAGGCGTGGTGGCATTGCGTTAGTCGGGTAACGCAATCTGAGCAGGCCATATGATCACAGGTCATAAAAAGAACATTGTTTTCAGCACCCATACATATTACACACTGCATACGTTCAACCAGATTTTCATAGCCTCGTAAAAGCTCATCATAGATTTTGGGTCGTGCTGATGATGATGATGATGATGATGATGATGATGATGATGATGATGATGATGATGATGATGATGACGATCTTGGCGATGAGGTGTGTGATGGTGCTGCATGTGTAACTGATGCTGACGACTTTGATAACGATTTTTCGAAACCCTTGTTTCCCCTTGCCTCAACAGAAAACGTTGCCCTTGGGTCCATGTTTGGACTGCTTTACATCGATTTCAAATATACACAACGCGGGGCTAGTCGCTCATGAACCTCTGTATTGGGTCACGCACCACTGCATCCGACAAAATGACCGTTTTTATTGCGATGTTGAATCAAATGAAAATCCAGCTTTCACCAAAGCTATCGGTCTCACATCCACACCCTCTAAAAGAGGAGATTCTAGACTGTATACCAACGGGCATCCTTGGGCATCTCGAGTGCAAGTGGATCTCCCGTCAACACTGAAACACACACCTAACAAAAATCGTCATTCTTGTATGACGTATACCAGTTAATTCTATCATTCAGGTATATAAATAAAATCATACAAGCTGCTTTCCGATTCAATTGTTCCACAGCTTTTACCAGGTCTGTATCTCTCATCAATGTACCGCGTGTTTATACCCACAACAGCCTTAATATGTTAACCGGTCGTTGACATGAGGTATTAATTAACTGTTAAGTCACTGGCAGAAGACGAAAGTCAAATGAGCAAGAATGGTTTTTTGTTCCGTTTTCTCGCAAGTTCAGCAAAATGATTGGGTAAAAACTGATGAAAATCGACCGACACCCAGAGTTGACAATGATATACTCTTGCGTAATCTTTATCGCTTTGGGGACGCAACTCACAATGACTAATCTATCAAATCGTTTGACACGAGCCGTTACCAAATTACGATAGAAAATCGTAAATTGGACAATCAGTAAATCACATTACCCAACTGTGTAATTATACCACAGATTCATCAAGTGAGATAAATAACACCTCGTTCCCTGGGATAGAGGAAGTTAATAGCCACTTACATACCCCGTTCAATAAAGCCCTTATATAATCACAAAATATCGCCAACGGAATCCGTCAGCAAAAAAATATTGAACCCACAAATCCGTCAGCAAAACTCACCTCAGCGTTAAGGGACCCCAAATGCTATTGAGGGCGTTGAGGCATATTGCTTCTACTCTGGTATGGTGACAGCTGCTCCATCATAGGTTGGTGATGTCTGGAGACTTGTCTAGCATAAACCTTGACATTTACGCCATGACCTAAATTTACGTAATTGCTTCACATGCACATTATAACTATAACCAATGTTTGAAGAATATCTCTTATTATTCCTTTATGCTCAGATTGTTTGTGGTTGATAAAGCTATGTAAGCTAAATGATCGGGTTAGAGAGCATTACTAGTGGTATCAGTCACTGATTTTAGATTTGTTTTGCACCTTAATAACGTCAGGGTACCTCCATTATCAAATCAATATTAATAATAATATGTTACATTTAAAATAGTTAGAGCAGAATATCTAGCGCAACAGTCCAACCAAATACTCTTGTACTTCATATGTGTGAAATTATATAATTAACTAGAGTTATTATGGCTATTTCAGACAAGGTCACGTCGCTGGATACAGCGTATAGGGATATCACTACCTCTCCAACATATTCCACTTCAGAAGGTGGCACACAAGTTGCTGGTATCTTCCCTTTAAATTAATTGACATTGCTCAAATCTACCGACAACAAACTAGACTATTAACACTCTCTTCGGTTGAGATGCGGATCAGTGAGTCTATGCAGGTAGACCAGCTCAATGCTTGCAAAGACAGAAGGGATATCATTAATCAGCATATGATACATCCCCGTGTCATTGGCTATTGTTCTGAACCAACTCTCTGCAAAACTGTTTCTACCCAACCTGACTGCCACAGTTGTATTGTATGCAATCAATGCGATCTAAGTGTTTGTGTGACAAGTAATGTTTGATATAGACATTACTTGTGCTTTGATGAATAAATAATGGGCGAATTATTCACTCGAGGAAGACATTTTGCCCTTAATGACCTGTTCTTGCAGCAGTGAGATATCAGAGCAATTAATGACCAGCTCTGGCAGCAGTGAGATATCAAAGCAATTAATGACCTTTTCTTGCAGCAGTGAGATATCAGAGCAATTAATGACCAGCTCTGGCAGCAGTGAGATATCAAAGCAATTAATGATCTGTTCTTGCAGCAGTGAGATAACAGAGCAATTAATGACCAGCTCTGGCAACAGTTAGTCAAGGTCCCCTAGCCTGATGGCTGCGGGCGCTGTTTACATGTTACTGATATTCAATAGTCTCGCCTTCAGGTCTAGGAGACCTTAATGTCTTGAACTGGACAGGCATCCCAGATTTGGGATGCTCCAATCACAAGCCGTGTCTCTCGGTCACTCTCGCGTACTTTTGAGTCGTTGTTTCTCATTGGTTAGTTCTACAAATTCCGAAGAACTTATCCATCCGGACGAGTGATTTTTATGAGCCGGGCACAAATTCTACAACACTCCGATTTGTTGTTTCACGCTGAGTGGCACCGTTAATCACACAGTCAGCGAGAGAAGCAGACACACAACTGGTTCTTTTTAACTGACTATTACGTAAACATACTATCGTGCAGCTAAGCTATTAAAGCGCTTGTTGTGGTGTCAATTTGAACTTTTGAGACGCCCCATAATTCCAGAAGACATTCAATGTGTTCTCATTGGACGCAGACCACTACAATGTCCATGACGTCACATAGAACCGAGGGTGCATATCACAAGCCAGACACGTGCAATTAAGGTCAATCCGGGTCACAACCTTTGCGTTGATTGGTCACGAAGATTAACGAACGTGTCTAATGAATATTCGGACGCGCCAGTTTAAGACCTTATCTTTTCGTAGACTCTAGGGCGAGAAGCGTAGCGGAACCCCTGGAGTCTGGGACGCAGACTAGGCAGCAGTGATATTACTGAGCATTACGGTGTAGTGAGTAAATGTCACAACTGACAAACATGCATGCTTGTTTCCTGATCATTTCGTGCCGGGTGCCTCATAAAAGAGATTATTTCCTCGCTAAGTGGACCTATTTAACTGATGTGGTGAGCGTTTCTAGCTACCATCAATCCACCAAAAGCACATCGTTGTTTGCGTTGAAGTAATGGAGTCATTTCATTGGCCAAGGCGACGCCGCCTTCACATTTATATGTGGGCCCTCTTAGCTTAGCTATAAGCTTTTCGGTTTCATTGTGTGCCCAGTATGCATGTACCTTCACAATCGGTGTCGGTATCAGCAAATGCTGCGTCAACTTGTCTTGACAGGTATTATTTGTTTATTATGCATGTGTTGCTTTATTCGCCGTCGCAACCTTGGGATTAAAAACATCTGCTGCAAATTTAAACATTCTTACTTAAAAGCCCTATGATAACAAAATATGCTTCCGTCATCGGCACATCATAGCTTTAAACCATACATATTTATGATGATTTAATATTATATTGCTATATTACCTTATAGAGCCTCACCGAAAATAGTGAATAACGTTTAACATTTGACAGCAACATCCACCTGGTGTATTTTTTCAAAGGTGACACTTCGATCATAATCCACCTCGAGACCGCGCTTGTCGACACATTGGTGTAGCTATCGTCTCATAAACCGTCAACTCGGTCTTCTTTTCATTAAATTTGAACATGTTTTGTGCCATCCAAAGACCGAAATCTCGAAGGCAGCTTTCCAAGGACTTCCCTTGTTTATACGTACCTCGATCGATGTGCGTACTTCGTTCCCAGTACGGCATACTGGGTTTGAAGTATGCATGCATTAACATTAATTTTCTCAATCTGTATGCAAATTGTGAACTTTTGTTACTGACATATGGTTGGGTAAGAGTCGTGGAATCCCACTTAGTTGTCACAGACTCGATGTGGGACCATGTTTAGATTTGCACATGTTCGTGGGGGCTTTCTTACCTACTTTCAATCTTTTGGGCATCGGCAATCGCGCGTTTTTTCTCAACTTTGATGAGGCAAGAATCGCTTTTGCATCAGCAAAGGCAAGTACTTATTTTTTGCGGAGTATAGTTTGATAGATTGTATGAAATATATTTTCGTGAAAATTGTATTGCATATTTGTGACTTATCGATGATAACATTTCACCTCACGTCAAACCATTTGCGCACGCAATATTGTTGTACTTTTATCGAAGTACACCGTACCTCTGTTTCAAATGGCGCTACTTGTCTACCCGGGCTGCTAGTGTCTTTACGTATTGATAACTGGAGCTTGTGACCATATTTCCTTGGCTTTGATGGCAAATATTTTCTCGGAAGGATAACTGAAAGCGACCAGACCTCTTGATTGAGTGTTACTTGTCCAGTAGTGTTTAAACATGAATGTTCTTCCCAATTATAATTAAAAGCTACCAGAACTGTCTGATCTTACTCAGTTATGCAATATACTTTTTTTCCCAGGTAAAATACTCAAATTTGTTACTGCTGAGGAAAGTCAATATATTATACCAATGAAATATTTATAGGATCATTAGTACTGATCATGAAAATTAATTTAAAATAGGCGATGTTCATCTGTGGAATTTGCTTTTTTTGTGTGACATGGTCTTATGAGGAAACTACTGACGAATTAAGAGTTGTTTGCTTACTCTGAGAGTTTTATAAGATCAAATGATGCTAGATGGGACAGAGCTTATTATGTTACTGTTTCTGTAGAGCTTACAGAATAAACACTGATGTGCCCCACAAAAACAGTAATAATTTATCATACTGACCCTCTCTCGTCTCCTGCCCCCCTACTGACCCTCTCACTCCCCCAGGCTTCCCCAGTGACCCTCTCTCACACCTAGATTCCTCCACAGTCTCCTCTGATCCTGTCTCAGCCCGGTCTTTCCTACTTCATCCACCATCATAGTTTTGAAATTAATCACACATCACAGGTATAATGTAAGAAAGCAAATAAGAGACCATATAAACACTACAGTCTATAAAAATGATTATAAATGCTATGGCAGATGGCTGGGCTGTGAAAACATAGTCACATGTGGTTTTTGGGTGAACAGAAAGTGTATTGGGTGGACCAAGTCGGATGTAGATATTAAATTACTGTACTTTTGAATTTTTGTATGATTGGTCATAAGCAGCAGTATTTGCGAAAATTTTACAAACTGTCATGTTTGTTAACTGCATATCATGCTGATTATGTTTGATTGGTCGTAGACATGTGTCCCCGTGGAAAAAACCTCTATATCTATAAATTGTTATACCATAAACAGTGTGTTTATTTGAATTTCTTGTCTGATCACCTGCAGAGCATACAATGAACTTGCATTCCACAAACATATGTATGGTTGTATTAGCATACTAGTTTCAGCCTGTTGACAATAACATGATTAAAAGTTTCAATTCGAAGTGAAAACTTATATATGCATACCAATCAGATCAACAACATAGTCCTCATCAAATCCAGACAATATAGAAGCCAATACAATGGATAAGTTAAACTAGGTATGGTGAAGATTTTAACAGCAGTTGGATAAGAAGAAATGAAATTAATAGTCCTCATCAGTGTCATTGATATAAAAGTGTGCTTTCTGATCATTAACATGTTTGCAGTTCATTATAGAGAGCAAATATCTGGGTCTTTGTTGGTTTGTTTTAGGACCTGTTCATTTTCTTCCACGTGTTGCCTCCATTACCTTCCGAACATTATCATCTGTAAGCATTTGCATATAGTCACCATCACTTTCAAATTTGATACGCTTTTAAAACTAAAGTGAAGCAATTACGACACTGTCCCGGCAGTTTCAAATACATTATATCAACTATTACAATCAATCTTTTAGTTAGTATACAACACAACCCATGGCTGTAGGCACGCCTCGTGCGTATTGGGAGGCTTGCTCCTTAATTCACCACAACCATCTTATACGCACGCCGTCGTTCATCTGTTCCTCCATCTCACAGTCATCGTTCATCTGTCAGTCCATCTCACAGTCATCGTTCATCTGTCAATCCATCTCACACAGTCGTCATCGCTCATCTGTCACTCAGTCCCACAGTCATGGCTCATCTGTCACTCATTCTGGCAGTCGTCGGTTGAGCAATGATGATTTTCCTTTAACATAGGCGCACTTTTGTGAATATTTTACTCTTTAAATATTTACTTTATCTTAATGCTGCTATTGAGAAAGGAAAAAAGTATTTTTTTGGTATTATTTACAAGTTTGTAGTCAGCAGCCTTGTCATTGAACACTGCATAATTTGTGTGTGCACTTGTTTTCAGAAGCGCTGCTACATCTCCTCACATCAGGGATATCCTGAACAGGCAGGAGAGGAGAGAGCTGGCCGATAGTGGTAAACAGCTTCCTGAAGCTGTGCAGATGAACAGCACTGAGGAACTTCAACATTTCAATGAGAAGTTGATGGGCAACCAGAGAAAGAATTTGTGGGTGTGTAAAATTGCAGTTTTGTTAAGGAATAGTGGGCGTCAGATCTATTAAACAGCAATGAAATATTTTCCACAAAAATGCCTCCATATTATCATATACTGTATTGTCTGGAATGACTGTTACACCCAATTCAACTAACATGCTTTTTAATTATTCCTTCTGGTTTTGTGGTCATTTACTTTGCTATTACTGGGTGATAATGACTTGTTTATTTTTTCATAAATAATCATTTATAAATGTAAAAGAATACTCTGAACCAACAATTTAAATTAGCCAGTTAATTCAAACACATTGGGTAAATGTCACATTTTTGTGCCAGTTTCAGAAGTGTATGAAAAATGGTGGTAGCAGTGTCCGGGATATGGTGAACAATTTGACAAGCAGATGAGATTCTCTCTCACTCTGTAGATGTATATGATGTGTACATCCATCATCCAAACAACTTTCACATATGCATTTTGTCCGCATTGGCAATGTTTAAGACATTTTCATGCACCAATTGTATTCATACAGACATATTGCTTGCAGATTTATCACTAATTCCCTTCGGTGCAAGCTTAACATGAAAGGGTCAAGAGGTGACAAAGTCAGCTTTGAGAAAATGGCAAATAATTGTTGGTAGGTTCACCATTGGCTAATTACTTGGAAGTCCATGATAGTATTTGGATTTAATGATACACAATAAGAAATGAAAGTCAGTTGTACGATGTATGAAATTATATAGCTTAAATTGTCCTCTTTGTACTGCGCAGAAAGTGTAGTCAAGAGTCATGGGTTCACCGAGGCTGATGTTAAAAACATTACTAGCAAACTGACTAAGGAATGCACCCAAGAGAGACGTCATCGAACTCATTCACTCACTTTCGTTTAGTGGTTTACTGATGAAAGCCATTTACTCAGACGAATTTGACTGCTTTGTGTTAATTAGGTGACGCCACACAAAAAAATCTGCGAGTTCGGTCATACTAGTGTCACTTAAAAATTATCGTCAAAATTAGATAACAAAAAAAAATCGCATTTTTGCATTTCAGTGGCCTTTTAAGTACATTTTATTATTTGCATTTTATTAGGGTGAAAGTAAATCATGTTGTATCCGTGTAGATTCATGATGCTCATGCATGTAGTGACTGGTTTAATGTGTTTATGAACAAACCTGACTTTTTCCACTAATTCTTTGCCTTTGTATGTTGACATTTACTCGTAACGTTTAAAAAAGATGTTTGATATCGTTATTTGTGATCATGTAGCACTAATAGTTGGATATAAATGTACTTGGTTCAATAATCTTGTCGAATCTATTAACAAACAAAATGATTGTATTGTAGCATTACTAAGTTGACTATAATTAGAAGTAAAGACCACCTGAATACAGAAATTTTTATTGTTGAATTTAAGTGGAAGGGCACACGTCTTTTCCACGTGTCTATATCCACGTGGTTTCGAATTGCCTTTTACGCCAAGTTTCCACGTGTATTCCACCAGTTTTTTCACGTATTTTCCACGTGGATTCCACGTGTTGTTCCCACTTGAGAGTCGTCGCCTAGAGGTACGTACCAGTCATCACCGTTCTACAGTGACCCAGTTCATAACACTACATTCGAATTACAATTATTCAACAAAATTCTGGTTCGGTTATCGCGAGAAAATATATCGAATGCGACAATATGATTAGGACATTTAGATATGAAAATGATTGCTACAAATTACAAAGCGAGAATTATTATCATGCTGTCAGGTTTTGTTCTCAGCTAAAGGCTAGGGAACTGGGCGATTTGGTTCAATTTATGCTGCCCGTGCGAATTTATCGGGCTCTCTGCTTGTGTAATATGCAAAGTACCGGACTCGTCTCCGTCTATTTATATATATATGTGTATAATTGTATGATCGGTATACTCAGAAATCAAAATGCAACAACCAGCTTTATTCTTTAGTATGCTACAGTTCATCGATTTCATTACCGTTGTATGAATGATTAAGCACAGACTAACTGCTATTAGGTTACAAAAAAACGCTGTGAGAGACAAAATATCTTACAATTATAAAATTCTATATCCAGATGAATAAATAGTTAGAAGCACACGGGTAGTAGTAACATTTATATAATTCTTATCAACTTCGTCGGTCAGACGTCACACTTGGAGCCGCGGTGTCTGCTCTGTGTAAAGCAATTCTTGATTTACTAAAGCGCCACATGTGCCACAGGCGAGCTCTAAGATTCTCTTGAGGCTGCTACTGACAACAGCTTTACTACAGTATCCACCGGGACACTGTCACATCGAATGCAAACCACAAGAACTAGGCCTACTTAATAGTATTACCAACGGAAAATCAAAATATGAAACCGTCAAAGATATGAATCCTGATTAAAAACAACCTGACAATTATTTAACCAATATCCATCACCAACTACAGCCAATGAAAGAGTATATTAACGACCGGTTAGGAAATGGATGTGAATTAGATTTACCTTACCGCATATGGAATATTTAAATGAAGCTAAGCGATTGAACAGTCATGTACATTGTTGCTATTAAAAACCGGTATTAAACACTTATGTCGAGGCATACCTTGTATATGTATTTATATATATATATATATATATATATATATATATATATATATATATATATATATATATATATATATATATATATATATATATATATATATATATATATATATATATATATATATATATACTTGTATGTTCGGTATACTCAGAAATCAGAATAAGCGTTTATATACCTAGATTGTAGCGTTGTATGTTTGTATGAATGTATGTTTACATGTTTGTAAATATGTATGTTTGTAAGTTTGCGTGTATGCATTTATGCATGTATGTATATGGGGTTGCAATATTCATGCTGTAGGCATGTATGGACGTGTTAAAGGATGTATGCATATAGGTTGGCAAAATATTTTGGGACAATCTCTAAATTCTATTGATAGTCAACGCTTTCCTATTACCGTCATAGATTCATCGCAATATCGGATCCCACACAAGTTATACTTTACAGAAATATAATTTTTACATGAAACATCGGACTTATAGAGGTTGCCAAAGGAAGAGTAGATTCTGAATGAGAACCTTTCTATTTCCTCAGTGTAAAAGCTATGCAGACAAACCCAAACAGAAAACGAGCTAAGGAGAATATTGACATTGGCCTTCACCATACAACTACAAAGGGAACGTCACGTCACATGAACATAACTGAGATCATTAATAGTCCCATCTGCAACTATCTGGCCTATGGTCGTGTGAGTGCAGTTTCGTTATACACATTAGCTGTCTGAGAGGAGATCGGTGATCAGCCCTAAGGAACATAGGAATACATCGTTATGACGAACAGATTTCGTGTAACATTAAAAGTCAAGATATCATTTGATTGTAACGGAACCGACCCCCCCCTCTATTTTGACACGGCATGTGTTTAACCAAGAGCCCAAGAGTAGCTGGAACCAAATGAGTACTTATGTGCGACATTTTCGCATGTCCGACATAAAACCGAAATAACGAACGACAAAAAGCAATCTATAGGCAAAAGAATTATTAATTCATTGCGGTGAATTCGATTGGAGCTGGTTAGTTGCCTGTTTACAAAAACTGAGTCCTGTATCTCGACATAGTACACCAACTAATGTGATGTACTAGGAGACAACACTCGCTAGACAATGATATATGTAAATTGTTAATTGGTCCATTCTGTAGACAACAATGTGTTTGTTTTTGGCTATATATTGGTTGCATTATACACCACACAGTGCCTTCTGTCTCAATCTGTGTTTTGCTAACTATATCAGCCGCCAGTCAGAGACATGAAAGCTCATTGTACAAGTCCTAGTCACAAAATAACAGGTAAGTATTTAACACTGACAACGATAGGCCTTAAACTCTCACCCCCACATGCCTCTATTGGATGTCTCAATATGAGCCCAAAACTGATTGCCGGTTTGAAGCAGTAATGTCAGTGCTACGTCGCGCTCGATATGTGAATAATTATGAGAAAATACGATAAAAAAACAATACGCTTTCGGTGAAATGAGCTACAAATAATAATGTAGACAACGAACACTACGGCAGAATTACATGAAGGTACAGAACAAATACACTGGATGCTAAAGCATTACGTAAATATAGCTGCTATTAGCTTACCCTGCTTTAGGACACTTTCTTTGGAAGATATATTTAATTGTATATGCTCACGGACTTAACCTACTGACAATCAGCTGTTCGATTTCCTCTTATGTCCAAAATTACCTTGTCTGTCAAGGAAAACTCTCCGATGGTGTTGGTTGCACCCTTTTTCTTGCACAAAACGTGACATGCGTCTTCTTTTTAACTGAGATCCAGACGAATATGACAGCAGTTTGATTGAAGAATGCAGTACATCGCACATACTTGCTTGCTTTGACAAAATCGGCCTCCCGCATATCAGGTCTTGTAATGCCCCGTTTACCTGAAATAAGTCTCGTAAAGAGCTAGAGTTTCTTCATATGACCAGACCTCACAGGAAATATGTCAGTAGGCATGAACTGCTGTAGCTGGGCATGGCAAATATATGTTTAATATCAGCTATTAAATAAGAGACGGATGCAAATGATTTTCGTGATGTCAAACAAAAATATTTTTTATTCGAATAGTCTTGCCAGTTTATATTTAAGAGATTTGAACGATTTCCCTATTTTAGGCTGGCATATCCCAATGGGATTAGTTTTAATGTTTGAGCAACTTTCACGAAATGGTACATTAGCCATATAAGACTGGGTGGGCCATCCACAAAGAAACTAGAGGAACAGCTACATCATTAAGTATCCTCTTCAATCACCATCTTGACAATCATTACAGGTTCACTCAAAAATCAAACATAAGCATGCACAAAAGATAAGCTTAAATGAGCCTGCATTGTAAGTTATGTGTGTATTGAATGCGGTCCTCGACAGCAGAGGCATTAGGACCTTTCACAAAAACCTCTAAGCGTGTATATTAAATGTTTCTCAAATCCACGAATAATTTCACATGGCTTGATTTATTTAACATATACGCGATTTTGTAACGAACATGATGGACACAAAATCGTACAGCGCTGTAAACGTTAAACTGCTAATGCTGGTAAATGCAACCTGAACGGATATTACAACATTAAATTGCAATTCATGCATGAAAGTCATTTGTTATTTGTTGTTCTCGTCAACTTGGCGGCTAGACATTCTTATAACTAACCCATCCTTAAACATTGCATGATATTCCTGATGAATGGCAAGTAGATGAATTGGTGGTAATATGTTAGATATACTGGATTCACGAAGTGTGGGGCTATGGTTTCGTGTGCACTTTAAATGCATCTAGTATAATCGTAAAGGTGATGGTATCTGAACATTATTTGATTAAATCAGGATATAATACATTAAGCGGTGGTTATATATGTTAATGTATCCCGTCCGAAGAGTGTGCGCCAGACATTGCCTATTACTGTGATATTGTGTAAAAACATCGTTATTCATCAGCCATAATGAACGCATTACTCAGCCAGTCACTACACTAATAGACCTCGGCAAGTTCACATATAAGCGTCGGACTTTGTGTAGACCTAGACAAATAACAAATGACAGATCTGATTGTCTAATGGTTTATAGGGGCCACTAGACGACGAGCTGGGGGCTGCTGGTGATGTTATCGTTGTACAGGACCAATGACATCTAAGTGGGTACATACTATCATTTGTACGCGTGGAAGGCTTCGTCTCACAGACTAAAGCGATGTCTATGACAGTAAATGCGGCCTTTGAGTCGAATTTCAATACTTTGAACTTAGCAAATATGTCGTGGTATACTTTTGCATATTGGAACTACCCTGCTGATATCCTCGGTGAATACATTCAGCGAAGGTGTTGTCATGTAATGGAGATATAACGAAGGCGAGGTATATACATAATACAAATACTCATTGTATATTTTATGATTTTTACGACAGAATGACCAGTCGTGATTCATGTCGCGTTCTATCGTTTCACATGCGAATGCGGCCACTTCACTATGTGGAAACGGGTATAACTCTTGAAAGGGAAAATCAAATGTCTGGGATTTTATACTCAGAGCACTAGATAGAAGTTTTTGTAGGCGCTAGACGTTCACGATGATTGCCGGTTGGCTAATTAGAAACTTAACCCATGAATAAGAAAAAGGGGTCAATGGGCAGTAAGCACATCTACACACGCCAGATACGATCGTGATTCAGATTCTAGGCGTGTCCTGAAAAAAATCATGGCATAACTAAGTTCAGTGCATGGATATTTAGCTCAACATTGCTTGCTGCTAGCAGACAATGGCCTAACTAACAAGCAACCCATTTCATTAAAAGGGATAAATGTCAATTAAATCGTTGCATCGTGACTCGGTCATTAGGGGACGCAGCATCAGCAAGCGGATGCAGAAATATCATCTGCGCAACATGGCGTGTGATATTGCCGTTCTTGCTGCATCTTGCAAGGGTCAGGCGACTTAATAAACATGAAAGCAACTTGCATAACATTCGTTATTAGTAATGAAGAGACTCGCTGTATGTTATCAGAGGATACTACAGCTATTAAATTATCCAATAACTCAATAAATGTCGGATTGAGTATTGTATTGTATAATAATGGCAATGAGGTTTCTAAGTTATGCTCGTCTAATAAAATACTTTTGGTGAATCCGTATATGAGAGAACGTTATTGATATATCGATTTAAGTCAGTCCCTAAATTTCAGCTTCCTTGTGCATTACAGAAAGTCAACTTAAGTTAACAAACTATACTCTACCAGATGGTACCGTTAATGGGGATATCTTGCAGCAACTAAGCGTGCATATTCAATGTCCCTCGGTTGAGCAAGAGCCGTCTTGTGAATTCATTTGGCGCTTCAGACAGCGATAAAAACTTCATCACGAGATGTTGGCCAATATTTTGGCCTTGGGGATATGGTCGTAGCTCCCACAATTTTTCAACGATTCGAAGGATGCTTCCCCGTCCAACCAGCCTTAAGTTTCAGAACAGCAGCAGGTGTAGCCTGCATCATCAAGCCACAACATAAGATACTCACATTGTGATTACAGATCAGCCATAAACACGACCATGCAATGTTGGCGCACCCAATATTATGGCCACACCGAGATGAGTAGTAAGTGTGCTTTTTCTTGATCAATTATAGCACTCACTGCAAATCGATTAGATGAGGTTCCGTATTACTTTGCTCTGTAATCCGAATTTTTGCGTTGTAGTAGAGGCCCTGATTATTATGTTCAATTCTTACGCAAACAGTCAGCACCCTCGCATAATTTAGGCTCGTGCAAGGAATGTCTAGACACTGTGAGGATTTACTAAAGTGTCATGTTGTACATTACTGTAATTCTCCAAATAGAAGGCTAACATGGGTTAACGTGACCCGCCCACAGCCCAAAACCTGCTCTGTTTCTGATGACTATCAAGCATATATTGTTGCTATCTCTGGTGACTAATTGGATCCAGCACAGAGAGAGGAGTGACATAAATATATCTCACCACAATTCTGTGCTTAGATGTAGGTGACTGCGGTGCTATTTTTCTTTTTGCTACGAGAAGAACTGGCCTGCAAGAGTTCACATGGTATTTGCGAATATTTAGCCCATGAATGTTGTACCTTGTTGCATATCAATGTCAATCTGCTTTTGTCATAAGAAATCGGGACCCGCTCATGAACATAGATATACAAATTTAAATTGTACCTACATTTGACAAGTTGCTTTGTTGAGCAGTATGATTAGATAAAATGTTATGACCTCCATAAATATCGACCAAGGACAATAAAATATGTACAGGCAGTGATTTGCATGGGAATTCACTACTAATGATATTACCATGAGATTAGTAATTACTAATAAAACGTCCGTCGCAATTCGCGTCGTCTATATTGGGAGCTGCAGTGTTTAGATATCTGGGGCCGTATCCATAAAGAAACTTAAGTCCGCAAACTCCGGTTTTTGAGACGGCAAGCTGAGCTGGCCGTCTTATCCGTATCCAAAAAGAATCTTAAGTCTCCTAGCGTGCTCAACTCTGAGTCAGGAAGGTAGCTGACTTAAGTTCGCTAGCTCAAACTTAAAAATGGCGGTCCAACGGTAATGTTTCCAGAGAAATGCTTTTATAGATCTAAATAAGAACATGTATGTTCTTAAAATGAACCAAAACATAATCAGCCGTTCGTTTCGTATGACACACCAATTTTTATCGGGTTATTTGAATTATTTACGCAGCAAGTTGTTTTCTTAAAAACGAAGCGGGGAATTCCTCACAAACAATCGGGTCGCTTAGGAGAGGCTGTTGTTTCCTAGAAAGCGAGGCAGCTTGCAGCAGCCTAGCTCCGAATTAGGAGTGTTTTGCGGGATAATCTGAGTGGATGGGAGTTTCCATGTGAATAGAATATCCATTCGCGATTGGTCATGTTACAGATAAATTTCTTAAACTTCATTAATCAAAACAACGGCGCCAAGATTCACATTTCGTATGATTGAATATAAGAAAAGCAGGTGCCAAGCCTACAAGTATATAAATCCACTTCATGATAAAATGGCAGATATTGAAAGTGCCCCCAAAGCACACCAACGACAAGGGTTATTTTGCGATAAAAAAAACTCCATTTTATACGTCAAAGACAACGACACGTCATAGACTAATGACGCGCAGTGACCGAGTAAGGCGCGAATTCCAACGGACTGTCAAACAACAAAACTCAACAAGGGTTGTTTGTATTTATCGCGGAATAATAATGTTAATAGTGCAAGCATGGTCGATGGAATTATTTCCCTATCGTGTGGTATAGCCGTGATTATATTTCCGATTATAAGACCTAGTAAGTGTGTAAATCGTCTCCATAAGAAACAGTGGTTCATCGTGCCGTTGGCGTTGTGAACTTGTGTTCACGTTCATGGATAACAATGCCGTAGATCGGAGTGCTGAGAATATGTATCATTGAAACTCGTGGCCAAGGGCTGCACCGTATATTATACTTGATATCATATAATAGTGTACAGTCTGATTGAATAAAGGTGAGTGACATATTCATAAACAACCTGTTTAAGGCTATTGACTTTGTTTTGATAAACGATAACGACGGTATGTCTAGACTATATGATTATATAAAAGAGTCAGACTAGACTACTTCATTTCCGTCGTCTTAATCGATCATTCTTCGCCATTTTATTCCATTTTCTGTCAGATGAACATATTGTTACCTTTTCCCGTAGACACAAACTATGATCGCGATGGTACATGTGTGAAATTATAGCCACTAATCTGTTTTGGCTGTTTGCCAGCCCTGAGCTGGCGGTCTCAGCTGAGTTCGCTAAAAATTGGCTTTGTGGATACGCCTGAGTTCGCGGACTCAGCTTAGCACGCCGACTCAAGTTAAGACGACTCAAGTTAAGATTCTTTATGGATACGGCCCCTGACAGCTGCGAGACTAACGCGATTATGAAAGCAATACATAAGGTTTGTGAACTACAGCAGCTGCCGAGGCCATTAAATAGTCGTCTTGCTGAGTCACTGGAATAACAAGAACTCGTCATTTTAGCGTCCATATGTGTGGCAACACGCGAAACTGCCGTGTACAATAAAAAGCAACATATGTCACGGTTTGTGAAGATATTATTATAAGGATTTTTATAGTCATATTGAAACATGCACCACTAATAACTGATATCCAATGTACCCATTATCTTAATGTCTTGACGATTGCAATTATGATAATTCGTTAATTTATTATTCTTTCCATGGAAATGTGGTTCATAATCAGAATTATTTATCTGTTCATTTATCAACCGATAGCACATCATAGCACAAATTCATGCTACTAGATTAATATGCTCAATAAGTTTATCTTTCTGTGTCAGTGTGTACGATATTATCAAAGGTACACAAGTGAACTCAAAATTCAATTATATTATAAGGCTAGGCACACAAGCGCAGGTCTTTAACACTGTTGCATAACACGTCATACAGAATTAAAGAAGTCAATGCCATTGTAAATGTATATATAAGTAGGAAGGTTTACATAGCTGCTTTTCAACGATATAGAGAAACAGGAAGAGTACGCATGGCACAATTCATGTATTATGCATGATATTCACCATCGTGCAAGACGCTATTGATCCATTGAGTCTTTTCCACTCAATTTCATAGTCTATTTCCATATGCATATATTTTTTACACGCAACGCAAGACGAAATGCGTTTTAACTAATTACCTGCACAGAAATGTAGCGGCTTATTCCGCTAACCAGCCGGCGCTGCACAGTCTAGGGCTGCAGTAGGTGATGTTCGACGTTTTATATTGTGAAAAATAGCCGTTGCATTGTGGTTCACCAGTAACTGAGTTAGCCACTGTATGGTGGGTTAGAGGCGAATCGCTGCGGCACTATAATCAGGTTATGCACTACTTTAGTTATAGATACAATCCCTAAAACGAATCAGGTATTTTATATAGAAGACATATTACAAGGATAAGAGGGTACACTTGCATGATGCTACATTGAGCTGTTACCATAGCTAATTAACGGATAGGTGCTATCAGACTGACATATACTTAAACCATCCGCGACGGGTAATTAAGGGAAATGCCGTTCTGGTCCCAAAGACAGGACCATCTATTCCTGAAGTAATTACTGGGTATCTTTAAACACAAGAACACTATTCACTATTTGGTGTCCATACCTTGCTGCTTATTGATGTTCGAACATATCACACCCCACCTATAAACAGCTATTTATAGAAAAGCAACGTCGCAACAGGCTTCGTTTCTTCTGAGACTTACCTATAGATTTAGCCACGGTTTAAGTCAAATATAATGACGTGTTGAAGTGATAGGGAATATTCCAATTGACCGGTATGACCAATCAATGACATGTTTGGCTATACTTAATGGTCTGAAATAGGAAATGCGGACTAGAAGTTGGAGCTCTCTGTGACACTGCTCTGACGGCAAGTCATAGAAATCAAGGTTTACCTAAAAACCTTAGGAAAATGGAATCTACATCAAATGATTTCTTGAATGAATGATAATTGCAATGTATGAATTGTTTGGTGCTAAAAGAAAAGCATTAAATGCACCCGGTAGACAGGCAAAACCAATATGCTGTGATGTCGAACTACCAAACAACAGCTAATAAAGGATGTCAAATGTCGTGTAGCAATTAACAGCTGTCACATTAGCGCGTACCCGGATTGGAAATAGCACCACGATAGGTATACATCAAATGGCAAGGTTTTTAATCCACCAATGAAAACAATATTTCCAAGACAATGCGGCATTCAGGTAATATTGCTAATGCTAGATCGAGCTGTGAAAAAAGGCTGCAAGATTTTCCATATTATATTTACAACACCGCTTATCTATTCATAAGCGCTGTCATTTAGTTTTACTAGCCCTTTATACGCACAATACAATTAAATCAACCAGATGGGACGTACGACAGGACGCATGACTTGCCTGACAGAGGGTTTATATTTACCAATTGCCATCATTGATTGCAAGATCAGGATGTGAAACCAGAGAGCTTAAACAACACGCACAGAATGTCGATCCGGTAATTATTTCCATAAGTGAAAGCACACCAACAAACCACCTTCAGATGGCCCCACCATAAAATCAACGACAGGACAGCTGATCCAATACCACCAGCCTTGTCGTCCTACGGCGTACGTCTTATTGACAAGGCGCTTTGAATGCCCGATCCGACCACGGACCCACCCCCTCCAAAAGAACTTGAAAATTACATGTGCGTTATTACTAGCGGCACGCATTCCCTCAGGTAGCGTAGCCACATATTGTGTCGTACAGGGGAGAGTCAGCCCTCTATGCAGTAAATCCTTTGATGTGGCAACGAAATTGCTATATTGCCAATGCCTAGTCACTATGAACCTAGCCATTGGGGTAAACTAGGTACATGTTGTGTAGTTTGATATCGTCTTATGCTTTCAATAGCAGTATCGCGGATAAATGATATTCAATGAAATGCACCCTGATATTCAACCTGACCCATGCTCCCGGACGCAATGTGAAATGCAATCTGAATGGATATTTCAACGTTCAATAGCAATGCTTAAATGAAAATCATTTGCAATTTGTTATCCTCGCCAGCTTGGCGACTCAACGTACCTTCAACGAACCCATGTTGGTAATAGCAAATTCAGTGACAACTATTATTACTGTTATGCACTTTTAGAATCCAGCCTTATTTCATAGCCTTGTAATATGACGTTCCACCACGTCCCCGTCGTACATCATGCTCCTGGGCCGGCTACATGCCTCTGAATCCGTCGAGATTAGTTGTACCCACCAAGTACTTCGTCACTGATATACTAAGGCAATTTACTCATAGTGGCCGTGCAAGGCGGCTAACATAGGTGTAGCTTTCAAGAAAAAGTAATCGTTGCTGTTCTATGATGGTAATCTGCACGTATGATGGCTTTACGCACTAGGGACTCCAGCCGAATAAAATATAAGATAATTATGTCGATCGCTTTAGATGTTTATGTTTGCAGCAACAAAACGGGCCTAGGCAATTATTGCTTTAGTTGTAGTCACACTGCACACAAAAAAGGCAACTACATGAGGTATTTCTTGCATTTGACCTTCACGATGATTGCCTGCTCGCTGATTTGAGAATTAGCTCATGAACACGATAAAGGGGTTAATGCAGCAGTAATAAATGCTTCCTTTGGGAAATTATTACAGATGACATGCAAAACATTCACAAAATGGCTTAGTTCAATGCATGGATATCTAGTTCAGCATTGCTTGCAGCTAGCAGACAATCGACGAGCAACCTATTTCATTAAAGGGGATACATGTAAATTGAATCGCTGCATCGTGGTTATATTCTCTCCACAGGGGGCGCTGCATTAGCTGACATGTGCAGCAATATCACCTGCGCAACATGGCATGCAATATTGCTGTTCTTAGGAGGCTGCATATTGCAAATGGGACGGCTAATCGATCGGTCCTTTTGAGCTGGCAAGGGCCAGGTGACTTAATAAACACGGGGGCAGCTCGCACTTTGGTTCAAGGACTATAAGCCTTATGTCGGGACCGCCCAATGCCGGGACTGGCTATATGTGTAGTCAATAAAAACTATGGTATATTGGAATAGAACATTGGGTCGTTAATCTACATGATAAGTAAATAACATCTTAACATATTGATATGTATATCAGGCGAAGTATTTCTCAGAACGGTCTTTGTTTTGGCTGCCGGAAATCTAGACAGCCTCTAAAGCATAATAGTAGTCATTCGCCAGTCACCGAGTTACAAGTCGGAGTATGCACTTTAGTTGACAAAACTTCTCGTTCAGGAATTGCAGCGACACTCTGCTAAGATGTATTAAAGTATTGTGTTTTACACTGTCGCAATTCTTCAAATAAAAGACTGACTTGCTTTACAAGACCTGCCTACAGACGAAAGCCTCCTTTTTTGTAAAAGCTGTCAGGCAATTCTTCATTTTGCCCAGTCGTGTAAAAGTGGAACCCGCACAATGAGAGTGCTATTAATATATCTAACCATAATGCTGTGCTTTGATGTGTTTGACTGTGGCACTATTTTGCTTGTAATCTACACGAAGTACTGGGACGGGAGTGTTGACATGCTATTTGCGAGTTTTTATCTCGTGAATGTTGAACATTTCTGTTTTTCTCATTAGGAAACGGGACCAGCTCATAGGCATAAATCCCCAATGATAAATCGTACCTATCGTTGACAGGTTGTTTTGTTAGGCAGTATGGTTAATTGAAATGTTGCGACCTCCATAATTATTGCATATGAACAAGCAAGGCGTATATGTGGACTCATCATGACATAGTTTACATTGCTAATTTGACACTTGCAATTATGATAATTTGAACCAGTGCGTAATCAGCACTATTGAATTAATCACATATCACCCTGTCGCACATCATGCCTTATCGATTCATGTCACTAGAAAAGACTCATGCTTACCAAGAGTTTTAATGTGTCAGTATGGACGATATTATCAAGTAACCAACATTCAATTTCATTATTAGGCGAGACACAAAAGCACAGGTTTATAAAACCTTAGCATAACATGGGTGTTTCCCATATGATTTCATGGTGTATTCAGCCAAATGCATAATGATTTTTTTTACTTTTCAATGATTTTTCAAAAGGCTCCTTGGATCGATTTGTCGACAAAGGTCAATGTATCGAATATAAACATATTTCGTTAATAAGGAAGCGCGCATATGTCGTGTTGAAAATTCCCTGATATGTTGCGCAGACATGGCGCGGCAGTGTTCAGTAGTGCATAGTCATAAGAACATTTACATGCTATCAACAGACCGTGATTATAAATCACGTTCTATTAACAAACAATCAATTTCAATAAATGTGATAACTGCTGCTTGGCGGCTAATACGATAGCCGTAGCTGCAATAGCAGGCTAATGTTGCTATCGTTGATGTTCGACGGGCCAAGCCATATTCTAGCCTCGGCGAAGCTGTTCCTCACATACGACATGGAGAATCAATAGGTTGTTTTTAGCTCGTAGCAGCTAGATGACATATCAAACACCACCACCACGCACTTTAAAGGGCAGTGACCGTAGGTATTTTTGGCTTGCAGCTGACGATGCCAGCCTATTGATGTCTATAAATTGCCATGGGATTGTGGTTCGCTAGTAACAGGGTTACTCGCTGCATGCTGGGTTTAATGCGGATTGCTGCGACAATATAAGTCGGTTATGCAACGTGTTTTCACAAACACTCATTTAGTTATTGATGCTATCCCTCATCAGTGACCCAGGTCAAGGCCATCAGAGTGCACCCTAATGGTGACTACTTCAAACCATCCGTGATGGGTAATTAAGGGAAATGTCGTTATGGTTCCAACAGTAGGAACATCTATTCTATTCCCCGAGGTAATTACTGCGCATCATGCAATCTTCCAATACAATAATGTGACAAATTAGCCAGCCTGACAAGTTAAAGGATGTTAGGGATTATTTACGGTACATGAGGCAACAATGTCTCCGGAGACAGTGCTTGCGCATTTACTTACCGGCCAATCAATGGGATCTAGGTTTGCCGTAGAACCTTTTAAAACTGGAATACGCACTCCCAAAGCAAACATAGCTGGACGTAGCATATTTAACACCTTGAATGGACCATGACTGTTACGCATGATATGGTTAGTGCTCTGCGCATACCCGGTGTAGTGGAGGCGATATTGTGCAAAGTTCAAGAATAAACATGAAATACACCCATTCACAACATCTGGTAGCCGAAATGAACAAATATGCAGTGAAGTCAAGGTACCAAAACAGACACATGACAGCTAATTGAGACGTGTTGTGAAGCAAGTTAAATCAGCGCGCGTCAAGCATCTAAACCTACCACGCTAATGCGCATCCTCAATGGCCACCTGAGTACGTTCTTGAGCCGAAGTCATTGACAGAGGACGCGTTTGAAAGAATTTCAGAACAAGGTATCAAGAAGGAAACTCTCCTCCTTTAGCTAAATTCCCAGCGTCAGAGTTTTCGAACGTTTTGCCGTACCTTCATAATTGTCAAGTAATGAAACTTAACGTGCATATTCGTTAGAACCTACTACTTTGTAGCAAACACAAACTTCCCACAAAAAATGATAAACTGTGAAAAAGAAGGTGTGTACTTAGTTACCATGGTTACCAACAAACTGCGTCCTCAACTGTCACTGCTGTCGTTCTGGATTGACTTATTTCCGGTTTGCTCTGTGGAACTGGAAAAGTTATACAGTGGGTTTCATTCTCTCTATTAACACTTTAAGCAGCCAATGGCTCTCCGTATGAACCAATGTATTACAAATACTATTACCTAGAAAGGGGAATGAATACAATAAATCAAGACCTTGGTTCGATGTCGATAACATGGATGGTTATTGTGGTACGGGGTTTTGTTGGGAAGATTTTACAAAGTCTACTGCAAAGCTCGGTGACTAATTTAAGGGTAAATTATACCTAATCCTATCCTAGTATTAAGCACGTGATTTTATAATTTGTATCATACCATTTACTTGCAAAATGTTTATGATACCAAGTTATGCCGCGTCTCCTGCTTTGGAAGCTTATTAATACTGTTTTGCCTATGAAAGGCAACGTAACCAACCAAACCAAATATATATATATATATATATATATATATATATATATATATATATATATATATATATATATATATATAGATATATATATATATATATATATATATATATATATATATATATATATATATATATATATATATATATATATATATGCGGTAACTATAATGATCCATTTTACCCAGCTACTCCGCAGTGTTCAAGTAAGAAAACTACTAGTGATAACAGTGACCTACGTAGCACAGCGCACATATCAGCTGGACATCCTAATCTGCTATTTGTTTCCCCTTGAAATTGCTGCTTTTACGAACGGCTGATTGTGCACTCTTTACCTCATCCAAAGCTACCTTTTGGGTTTCAGGGTGTTCTACTTTTTGCAGTTAAAAGATTTAAATGACTATTCCTAATATCGCAAAGAGTATATGCCGCAGGAAAACTACTGAGTGCCTCAAGCAAACATAATGACGATGTAATGAAAGCAATACTAATGGCTCTTAGAATTCAGCGCAAATAATATGCAGCATTTGGAGTGTGATTGATATCAAAACCCATTCCCACCGGGTCGTATTATATTGTTATTTATCAAAAACTTCCCTGTCAGCTACGTGTCAATCAATCACCATGTTCTTGTCCAGCTTCGTTAAGCGGGTGTCATGCTTAATGGCGCTTTTAAGGAGGCGAATGGACGCTGGCAGTAGAATCGAAAATTGTCCTACTTGCTGCAAGCTTAAATGTGAAAGCCTAGATACCTCAATGTGGGTTTAACTACATTCACATAAGTTCTTAAAAAATATCAAAGCTTGTGATTGATGGAATTATCACTGATGAAGTCTGTCAATTAGCTTTTTCAGATAGTAAAAGTGAATTGCAAGACAGAAGTACTGCAGCATTCACTGCTTTTAATTTGTCGTGTAGTCGGCTTGGCAAAGGCAACACCCACATTAAATCAATCAGTGCATCATGTGTAAGTGTTATCCAAACTTTACCTCATTCAGCTTTTGCGACTGAAACCTACCTAGTTCGATCAGAGCTTGTGATCAACACAGATAAGGAGTACTGATAAGGCTTCTACCGATATGCGTTGATGTTGAAATTCTCATGAAATACTAATATTGGAACCGATAATTGTGCCTTTGATCCAGTTTGGATAAACACAACAGGCTATTGTTGGATCGTCGTGAGAACAGCCGTAACCTAGCAGGCCCACATTGCGCGCTGAATAACGTGGGTAGCTGATGTAGTTTACAGAGTACATTCGAATTGTATATGCTATTAGTGACTTGGTGTAGAAATGTCTTAGCCAATATTGAATGACGTGCACGGAATGTTGACATTTTCTGTACACTCAGTAGTAAAACCAGCGCACATTAATGCAAATCGCCAATTGCTTGTGGCAATATATCATATAAATGTCAATGCAAAGCGCGATGAGTCAAATCTCATCATTATCTCACCAACTTGTCAGAGAGCTGTTGCCTACCATCCCGTCGTCATCACCACGGTGTTAGGTGTTATTTTGTAACAATAAAAGATAGCACAATATCTGCAGATCTGGTGTACTCATACTGTGAGGCATAATATATTTCTGTAGGGACCACGTCTTGTCGTAGAACTTGTCTTGAAAGATTTCCAGCAAAGGTCTGTAGTAGTAGTTATTCGTTGTAGTTTACACTGTATCAGCTAACTTGTCTGTCAGTGAAGGCATATCTTACGCTTGAGTTGCACATTTTGCATCATGAAGATGAACCATGCTGCAGTTTGTTTGCGCAGCAGATCGCATGGCACATACCTGTTTGCTTTAACAATACATCCATCCTGAGCACTCTTTCACAATATTCTGTATCATGACTAATTTAGTCTCCATAATGTGCCCTGTGCAATCATAAAATACTGGTAGCATGAGTTCCTTTTTACTTCTCAAAGTATCATTCATCACACCATCATCCTTGCCAGTGCCGTGCGCTGTAAATACAAAAGACCCCGGAATTCGGTAATTGGGCTCTTTAATTGCCGATGGATGGATCCTCACATATAGGTATAATTTTTCCATAATTATTGATTAATTGGTTTGTATAATATCTCACTCTGATTTACAACGACTAATTACCTAACTAATTAGCACTCCCTTTGTGCATCGTATCATGTCTGCCGCATGAAAACCAGTGACCCGTTTCTCTTTTTCGCACAGATCAATGGGATGTAATATATGTGATGACAGGTTATAGGCTGGTATCTGCCCAGCTGGAACTCAATGATCAATATGCATGTTTAGGCCCTGCATAAGTTATCCTTAGCGCCTCGATGTCTACTTTATGTACAATGCGTCATTTGGCACTCTAGGATGCCACGGTGAAACATTTATTGATTAGAATTAACATTAAGTAGTATAAAATCCTTGGCTAAACTGTCGTAGCATGGTCTGCCCGTTGTGGTCTAAAGAATACCTTGCACCACAGGCGAGATTAATCGCATAATTTATACTAATCTGACGATTCAATATAGACTGATTTGATCGAGAACTTATATATAAGTGACAAAGCAAGTATGTGCCGAGCTCTTGGCACTGCTACACCTCACGGACGGATTAAAATAACTCACAATGTTTTAACAGAAAATTAGCCAACTATATAGCGTGACCAATGGGCTGTAACCTTTGTATCCACCGGGCTTTAGAGTTACTTAAAACCATCATTTACTGAAGCAGGAATGTTGCCTATTTCCCTGTTAAAACCTTGTGAGTTAGTTTTGAATTGCTTATAATGTAAGCTGTCAATCAGATGAATATTTGGATTTTGGAAACCATGCATGACATCGGCTGATGTGAACTCATTGTTGAAAATAATAGCAGGTAAGAAGCGCCATAAACCAATAGTCCTCACGTCGCTGTTGAATGGCTCATTAAAACGCCCAAAGCTCAAAAGTTGTTTGAAAGAGTAATTTACCTGCTAGGTCAAACACACGTGAAAAATTGTATCTGAATGACATAAAAAAGTTGCAGTGGCGGAACAAATACACTGAATGTTATTGCAACCAGTTTATTGGTCATTTACAGATACAAATCCTACACAACTGTATTCAATGAACATCTTGCGATATTGAGTGCACATGATTAAATTGTCTGATACTGATTCCCATTGCTTGTGTCCCATATATTTCCATTTAGTCCCTACCTTTGTTTTATGCTTCAAAAGTGAATAATTATTCAAACATATTCGATATGCGATAATCAAATTCCATTCCCTGGTTGATATAGGCTTGGTATGTACACAGTTATTGTTTTTCAGTATTGACCAGCATGTAGAAATGGAAACATCATTGATAAGAAGTGTGGTCAAACCGCGTTGTCCTACTTCTATGCCCTCCCTGGATCGCACATATGTTCAAAGATTAATGATAATTATCACAAAATAAATTCCGTGTTGCCAGTAAACGCACCATATGGTGATATATCCGATACCAGTTAGCCTTTAACGAGAACACTATATAACATAGAAGCTATAGACGCAAAGACTACTGAGTAGCAAGAAATCAAATATTTATGATATGAATAAATACCTTGTCTGTCAAGGAACATCCTCCGTTCGCTTTTGTTGCATTCTTTGTCCTGCAGATAATATGATATGTATGTTCTTCTTGCATGGTCATACAGAATGAAGTGGCAGCAGTCCAACCGAAGAATGCACTGCATTGCACACACTTGCTTGCTGTGGCAGAGTCGGTTTCCCGTATACGAAACGTTGTATAGCCTCAATGACATCAAGTCAGTTGCGTGAAAAGTAACAATTCCATCATCAGCCCAAACCATCCATTCACCAACGAACAGAATGAACAGAGACGTTCTCAGACAGGAGCTCATACTACCAGGAGCAGTAGATCTACTCACAGCCACAAATCGCACGACGGCTACAATTATTTGATAGACGACCACCAGGTAATATAAAGACATTAACATGACAGGATTCGACCCTAAGAGACCAGAAAGAATTACCAATAATGCATGAAGGCTTTCACTAATGTTGAAAATAGAAAGCAACTATAGTGAAAGGGTACATTAACCGTTGCAGCATCGTTTGAATGTGCGCTATTTCATGAGGGAATCTTTATGTGGGGGATGAGTTCGATACGTCAGTTACGTTAATTGAGATAATCACATTTGTGATAGGCTTTGACGGCAGAAACATCTAATTTGTAGTTAAATTGTGGTTAATACAGAATTATAAATGTGCGCCATTAGCGATATTGGTTTTGAGTTATTGTACTACATAACTAGTAAATCTTAGCCGTTTCAAAATTATTTGCTGTCCAGTATATCTGTATTGCTTTACTGAAGCACACTCTTGAATATGCACTGGTGGTCAAATTACAATAAGCATATTTCAACACTAATGCCTCTCGAGAGGTCTCTTAACATGCAACATCCCCTTTTGTGTCCCATATTCGAGGCATTATCCGCAGCAACAAACCAATGTATTGCCTCGGTGTGACATATACGTACTGAAACAATGCTTTTAATGCCATAGACATAATACAGTGTAATTAATAATAATAAGTACCACGAATTTATTCGATATTGTTCGACAGAAAAATAGAAATACGCACCATTAATAACTGACATCTACTGTACCGAATATTTCCATAGGTAAAGTTTAAATAGTTGACATTTTGCTAATTGATACAATTTAATATTGCATTTAACGAAAATATGTTTCACTATTAGAATAGGTATTCATTGGAATATTATTAGATACCATATATAGCATTATAAATTGAAGCCACATAAAAAGATTCACACATAAAACAAATGTATCAACGTGTGTGTCAATATGAAAGGTATGAGTGAGTTTAGCAGAAAGTACAAAACATCCAACTGCATTATAAGGCGACACGAAAACCCAGCTTTATAGAAAATTTGCAAAACTCGTTGTTCAGCAAGGAAAAAATGTGATGTTGGTATTGTTGTTGAATATTTATATAAAAGCAAGAAGGCTAGAGTAATTGCCATTCTTCAATATAAAAATAGGGAAGATAAATGTATGGCATATTTGATGCACTATGCATTGTGACGACCATCCTACGATAAGTGTTTTATCCAATAAAAGAAGATTGGTTCAACATCGGTCCATAGAGTATTGATAAAAATACATACATATATGCTTCACCTAAAACTAGATATATTTTAACTATTCCCAAATGTTAACCTACAAAACATTTACAGATTACGTACATATATATATTTTCCAAATGAATAAACAAGTTATATTTACATGTTCAAATAATTGCATTTGCAGCACGCGCATAGTTGAAACAATAAAGACAGTCTTGAAGCAACAAATGACATTTATCTAAGTCTAACATAACCGAGTTACATTGTAGCGCAGCATGACTTGGACGATAGTACCACATCAGACGGGTAATTCCTCCACAATCACGTTAATACAAATACTTATAGTCCCGACTACCACTGGCCACGTTAACAGCTCATTACAATTCCTTCTTACCAGAAGTTTGATTGGGCCATTCTAGGGAATTCGTTTGTCTACAACAGATAGTCATGGAGACAAATGCTCCTTTTTGAATTTCAACTCCACAGAGACAACACAGAGATACAACATACACAACATTACATCAACGTCAACCAGACATGATGACGTTCAAGTAAAAAAACATATGCAGGTCAGGGGAAAACATAGATAGAAGGCACCTTCACAAAACTCAAGTAATGCTTTTGGTTCGCGCAGCAAAATAGACTTCAAAGACACAATAACATACCTGAACGTTCCTTAAAACATATCCTGTGAACACATTAAAATGGGCAATAACTGTCCCTAATCTGTAATAACTCATTGGTTCAATTGCACAGTGTGACTGAGTTGACTAGAATTATGTGTATTAATTTAGAAAAGCGAACAACAGTGATATACATTGCTGGTGACATAGAAAATGTGAAGGACAAAAGGTATAAAGACAACAGCATAGTCTCGTAAATATCTTCTTCATTTAAACTGCTCTGTACGTGTTATATTGTTTTGCATGCGAATTATGAACTAGGTCAAGAAAAATTCAATCCCGGGATGTTTGTTTGTTACTGTGAGTACCTCAAACATATGAACCATATAGATTTTAAACACAAGTGCTGCTTGAAAGTGGTTTTTACCAATTCTATCCCTTTAAAAACCCTATCAGCGAATAGCGCTCCGTCCAAGTACGTAGCACGTCTGAGTGTTTAAACACGACGCATGTTGCTGTGGTCGGATTCATTGTCCGCCTAAGGTTTGAGTTTAACGTCCTCGCCAATACTCTCACCATCTCCACTCTCGTTGCCCTTGTGACACTCAACCTCATCACCTAGCTTGGTGGAATGCAAAGCGATGTCACTCTCTGCCTCTGGACATTCCTTGGCGCCCATCTCACCCATCTCGGCCTCGGAGACATCGGCTTGTGTGTCCTTCTTGCCCCCGTGGAAGACCAGCATGCAGGTTTTCATGCGGTTGAGGGAAGCCTTCGTGGAGTAGACGATGTCGTACACTGTACCACCCAGGATCCCGCCCAGGAGAGGGCCAAACCAGTAGATCTAAGGGACAGAGGAGAAGCATAATGGATGCCGGTACTTAAGAATAGGTATCACAGATTGACAGTATTTACACAAGCCCAGCCCATACACCTGTGGCTGCAGTCGTTTATACTAACAGGTTACTGATGCAGTAAAATGGTTAAAACATTGCATGCTAACGTAAAGAATGTGACGTCAATAGCTGAAGACCACATGTTTTGCATTGTCTGGGACAACGTATAGCAACTGAAAACGCATCAACTTATTTAAGGTCAGACTTTCACACACGTCCATTATCTTTTGAAGTGCGCCTATTTTTCACCAACAACTAAGTCGTCTTAGTGGTTAATTATTTCTGTAGACGCAGTTCTGGGGGGAGTGGCTATAACAACGGACACGTGCTTCTAGCCGAAAGTGGTTCACATTTTCGATTCATTAAATGATCAATCCATATGACCGCATGGGAGAAATATCCGTAGAGTGGCTGCTCGGTGGCTAGTCTGATCGACGGAGGCTGCTATATTAGACACTCTTATACTGCAAATAGCAGCTTCACAATGCGCCGTGCGATGCTGTTCCCTTTGATAAGATGTTCCTCGCATAGGGCAATGAAAATCAATGGGTCTTTAGAGGCAGTTGCATCCGGATGGCTAATCAAACGCGACAGCGACGTGCGTGTAAGGGCAAGGACTGTACAAGCTTTTGTCTAGCAACGAATGATATAGTGTCTGGCGATAAATGGGGTTAAATGTATGGTGGTAGCACAGCAGATTGTCAGTAATTAGGCTCTTCGCTACATCACGAGCTCAAGATTAGCTGCCACAACCCAATATATAGGTCAGGCTGCCACTTTTTCAAGAGCCCCCATTTTGTTATGGATTTCTTAACTTAAAACGACTTGAGTATTTGATATACACGATTTTTCATAATGTTAAAAGGGCATGTTCAATTGATTTCCGATTGCTGCTCTATAGCTGCCTAACAGACAATGTGCGTCCACCTCTCATCCACCAGTGACCATGTTTCCACCATACTGTGTGCGAAATGTAATTACTTACACACTATCCATGATGGGTAACTAAGGGCAATGCCGTTATGGTCCCAGAGGCATGAACATTCATTCAATTCCCAGAAGTAATTACATTGGGCCACGGAACCTGCCAATACGACGATACAATATTACCATATGGAAATGAAAAGTAAACCATCCAGAGCGCCATCTCGCCTGGCAGGCACATCACCTGACGGCGTGCTATTACATAATACAATCTCAAAGAAGCCGACTTCATGACAACAGCAAAAACGCAAAAAGCGGTGCATAATTCGTGTAAGAGCAGGGAATATTTTACCCATTGGTGTTTCCATACGTTCTTGACTACAGCTGGGCCGAAGGTGCGGGCAGTATTGACACTGGCGCCGGTGTAGGGCACCTGCATACATCATGTCAATCAAACATAAATGGAGGTTATCTGACTAACGCATTACAGTTAATTCCGACCTGCGTCTTCCATCCTAACACACAGACATACACACACACACAGACAGACATACACACACACAGACATACACAAACACAGACATACACAAACTCACATACACACACAAACACACAAACAAACATACATAGACATATACAAACACACAGACACACATACACACACAGACATACACAAACACACACACACACACACAGACATTCACAAACACACACACAAGACACACACAGACATACACAAACACACATAAACACAGACATAAACAAACACACATACACACACAGACATTCACAAAACACACACACGCAGACATACACAAACACACAGACACACACACAAACACACATATATTTATATATATATATATATAGCAATGCCAGAAGGCCGCCACCGCAAGGGGTGAAAATTGGTCACATGCAGTAGTAAAATTTTCAAGCGAGTGTGTGGGTTTGATGAAATTTAGAATCTACATGAAATTTTAAATTATAATATAATCAATATTCAAAGAATGTATAGGAGCTTTCCTTTCTTTGATACTCCACAGTCTTTGAGATATTACTGATCAAAGTTGATCAACGGAAAGATAATTTTGCCTCTATAGTAACGGCCGCGGCACGAAAATCACCTTGGCTTTCCTCGAGATTCCGCAATGGTTAATGTATTCACCGCGGCATGAAATTTGGCAGACAATTAGAAGACGTGTTACAGAACACGATGGTGCAAGCGGCATTCCTGTATGTTAAGGGGTATTCCAGTTACAAACGGATGAATTTTGTCCTAATCCTAGCGCAAATACCAGATAATTTTTTCGCAAGTCAACCTCTCAGGCCTAAAATATACAATCTTATCTTTCTAATAATGACGATGACATTAAACAGAACCGTCATTTAATCCCGCGGGATTGATGGTGAAAGTTGGTAATATTCAGTCATTTGGTATATGTTTGGCAATTCCCAGCGATAAGCGTGGGCCGCTGTCTCCAGGCCCCAGCTTGGGTCTCTCGCTTATCCCGCAGAGGGTGTTCACCGATATCCTGGCCTCTGATTGGCTGTTGTGAACGTTACGTCATTGCGGAGATAGCGATATTTATAATTTTTCGATAAGTTCAACCGCTTCAAAACCTACGTTGTCACGCATAGACATCATCCTAAGTTTAATAGACGTTAAAACAACATTTCATCTAATAACTGGCGAGGTTTCATCTATATTGGTGGCAGGAAACTCGAGTGACACTTTTAGGAATGTCCCCATGTACATCTATCAATGCGTCATGGTGGGGGGTGTCAGCTGAACGTCGCAAAAAGAGGCCGCGCTTGTGCCGCAATTTTAATTGTATATTTTTCCAACACGATAAAAAACGATAGTTACAGTTTACTCCCATTCATGTATGATGTATCAATCGCATCAAAATATAAATGACCCGTGATGCGTTTTGTCAGAAGCGGATAATTCAAACCTACGGACGTTATAGTCGTCTACCGTGGCGGACAACATCAAAAGCGAAATTCGTCGCGTCGCGCGCAACGCGCCATGGCGCACCAAGTAGCTCAGAGCTTTTGGGGTCCAGACTATCCCCAATGCTTTAAGCATAATGGCTTTCACCAAAACTGACCAAAATTGAAAATTCAAACACTAATAAAATCATTACCGCTCATCCGATTTTCAAAATTCAAATGGCTTTTTGATCCTCTTGCTGGGCTCTAGATTCCTATCTAAAATAAATGCCTAATTTGGTGTGATTAAAAATTTCATCTGGCATTGCTAATATATATATATATGTATATATATGTATGTATATATATATATATATAAATAAAATATATATATTATATATATATATATGCATCCAAAATATATATATATATTATAGATGTATATATATATATATATATATATATATATATATATATATATATATATATATATATATATATATATATATATATATATATATATATATATATATATATATATATATATATATATATATATATACATACATATATAAATGATATGTTGTAGGCAGCCGACACACAAAACCATCATGCAGTGATGTCAAACTACCATAACAAGCAAATGACGGGTTATTGAGGACGTCACCAAAAAATTATAATCATGGCAATATGCTATGTGTACTTACAGCAAACAGAGAGACAGCAGCAAGAGCCAGGCCGATGATGAATGGGGCACAGATGGCCTCTTCACGGCGGGTCTTCTCATAGGCCGCGAACACGACGAACACCAGGAGAAACGTGCAGAAAAACTCGATGCCGAATGCCTGGGCGTCCGTCACCTTTCCAACAGGGACCGTGCAACCGATGTTCGTGCGATAGTCGACGCTGGTGAGGCCGAAAATGAGGGCTGCTCCGAGGATCGCGCCCAGGAATTGGGCGAGGATGTAGAGGAGACCTCGAATGATGCAGGTGCGACGCGTTACCAACATGGCGGCAGTGATGGCCGGGTTGAGGTGCGCGTCCGTCACGTTACGTACGCAGTAGATGATCACAGCGTACGTCAAGCCAAAAGCCAGCGAAATACGAACGGTAACGGGCTTCTCATCCGCTTCCGTTTCAACCCACGAACCACACCCAACCATCACAAGGAGAACCGTGCCGATAAATTCGGAAGCGACGGCACGCCAAAATCGTAAATGCTTGACATCTTCCGTCGAACGAGCCATGGCTGATTTTAACAGTTGTTGGCGCTCTCGGTTCTTGGCTGAACTACAACTCCACCACGTATCGCTGCGATTGGATCTGGCGACGGAAGTATCGGCGTCGTTGTCAGCGGACCGGGAGGATCCTGGGACGAATCTAGATCGCGAGCAGGAGCAGCAGGAACAGGCGGGAATAGATGGCAAGCGACTGCGCAGGCGCTGCCAGAAGTTGGGTGGCGTCTGCTGGCGTGAAGTGCTAGCTACTGCAGTAGAAGACATAAGTTCTCTGACGCTGCCCAGTACTCAGGCAGCTGAAAAACAAAACAAAACTAACCATAACAGATACATTTCAAAAATCAAAAAGTATTACCCGATGTCCAAGCGGAGCCCTTACCTGAAAAAGCGGGTCGAACATGCAACCCGGTGCGGCCAATGAGCTACGATCCGCTCTCAAATGTCCGGTACCGAGTAAATACCTCCTCAATTACAACACACAACACCAACAGTGCCTGTTGACAATGGACAGTCTGTTTAAACCCAGAGGCGTTGACATCGCACTGCCTAAGCTTCATTTAACCAATCCCTCGCCTCAAAATAGGGTCTAATTCCAGGAGGACCTCTTCAATTCATCAACGGCCCATTAAGTCATGAACTCCAACCCCTTCGGCCTCAGCCCCCGACCCAACCACGGATTATATGGTTGTAACCCCCCCCCCCCCCCAACCACCCTCCCCCCCTCCACACACACACTGCAGTACCTCCCGTTAACCCAACCACTCATTGTACATTAACGAAGCATGGCCTCTTCGCCTGTCAATCAAATTAAACCTGGTGGTTCGACAGGGTGCCTTGTTTGTCTAATATGGGGACTACTTCCATTCACTGAGGACTGCTCAATCAACACCACGCACTCATGACTCCACAGAGGATCGTGTGGACTTAATCAGAACTTATAAACGGCTTGCGAGGTTTGTCAGAGGGGATGATTGGACGGGCCCCAACCGCTTCAGGCTACTGGATAATGAATCAATGGTTTGTGTTATGGGGGGGGGGGGGGGGGGGGTGGTATCAGGAAGTGTAATGCCGGTCTAGTCGTGGTGTCGATCATCGATAACACAGTAAGAATTACCACAACTAGATGTCAGTAAGAACTATTATTTGATGAATATAGAATGGGGTGCAACTCAACGTGACTACAAGGGTTAAGTGTGGAAAGTGATTGATATATTCTGACGCACCACCAATCAGGAGCATGTTGTCATGATTGGTTGTGATAAACACCACGTGATATATTCTGACCAATCAGGAGCATGTTGTCATGATTGGGTGTGATAAAGCCCACGTGATATATTACCGTCTTTGGTAAACCATAAGTTTCCGGGCATGGCCTGTCCGACTGACTCGCCTCAGATGATTATCTATTGTCAGTGAACCGTTAGGTGATGAGTTCAGGGTACTGTCGAGTGACGATTATCGGATGCTGTTCATTTAAAGCCCGACCCCCATATGGAACAAACCGAGTCTCCCATTTCCATCCCATTCTATTTTTTAGCACAATTCCCATACATTAACAACGCAAGCCAACCCTTCACCCCCTCCCCCCATTCACAGTCAATAAAACCAAGTCGAATTTATCGTCGAACCTGCAAACTGACCTCAGTCACACAGCATCAATCTTAATCCTCACACATCAACACTCCTTTTTTTTGTCATTCCTTAAGTGTCAAATGACGTTCCTTCTCCCCAGCCTCAAACCACCTCTGTCCCAGTTAACGCCATATCAGCTAGTGTCAAACTAATCGCAACAAAGCGTCGACCGGACAACATTTCCCATCCAGTACTGTACACATCTAAGCCCCTTGGCATATCCGTCTGAAGATTGACTACCAGGGAGGCCGTTGTGAGGGGGAGAAGGCTGGGGACGGGGTGGGTGGGGGGTGGGGGGGAGTTTCTGACATACCGCTGGCGCTAAGATACATCATCATCAATGTCCACTTGTTGCCAGAAGCACGCGCTCGTCATCAGATGGCGCCATAGATGCTGAAGCACCCGCTCGTCGTGAGATGGCGCCGTAGACGCTATGACTACCGCCGTGTTGTTACTAGAACAAGTCCCTAACGGTTAGGCATACAGAGCGACTTAAAGTCGCCTGCTGGATGTGTTAATGATTTGTGTGGGCCTATATATATCTTTTGAAGACAACCACGAGGCTGTTTGTATGTAATAAATTCTGATTATGTGCAGGCGTGCATTAATAGGAGCGTTGTGCGAAAAGAATGAAAAGCTATGTATAGGGGTGTGCAATACATAAAGAAGTTTGTAGTTGTGTAAAGAAGTGACTAATTGTGTATCACGGAGCTGTTCTGGCGCAGGTTAACAAGAATGCTGTGCGAAAAGGTGAACAGTTATGTATAAGGGTGTGATTACCGTGTGAAATATACAGATAATTGTTCAGTTGCATAAAAAAAAGTGTAATTTTGTGTACTGAAGTATATAGTGGTGTAATGCGTGAGTAGTTGGGTAATGATATGCTAGTGAAAAGCAAACATGTGTAATGAAGCATTAAGTAGTGTGATACACGGCACTGTACTGAACGGTAAAGTTTTGTTAAAACTGTATTGTTTTGACACAATGCGCTTAGCTGTGCAATAAAGCACATCGCTCTGCAATGAGGTGCAAAATAATCAATCTAAGTGTATAAGTTTGTGTAAATTAATGTAAAATAATAGTAGAAAAGGCGTATTCTGCTCATAAAAGTGTATTGTTGTCTAGTGATCTAAACAGTTTTCCAGTGAAGGCTTTTATTAGGATAAGTGATTAATGTTACATTTATCTGGCAGAATACAGGTAGGTAAAAGAAATAGAGAGTTGTAAATGGGATTCGAAGCTGAATAATGCTGCGTTCATGCCATATTCTTAGTCAATTCAAAACTCTTATTCATAAAAATAAGCCGCCGTCACGCTGACCTCATTATTAGTCAATATAAACCCGTGTCAACTATGTTTCCATATTATCCGCTTCCTCCGTTTAGAGCCACGTTTATTAAGTCCATCGTTCGTGCCTACATTACCAAGGGGCTTCATGCTATTAAAGCCCGACATTGGCTGCCATCAATATTCGCCCACACTTTCAGATCAGGGTCACTGTCCCCATAAATATCTGTGTGTTGCAAGATGGAAGGTCAAGGCCGATTGATTGCCACAGACCTACATTGTCAGCACATTGACGGCAAGTGACCCATTGATTTCTCGCTGAAATAGCAATTTTCTCTTCCATTAAGTAACCAGACTGGGGATTGAGGTGTTTCGTATGATGGCATTCAGCATGTAGGTGCTGTGGTGAGCATTGGTCCATTACGCGCTAAGGATCTGCATCTATCACAACGATCTCGCGGGAAATCTCGTGAAACGATTGTACAGTGTTATTGGGCTTTAAACGGGATATCATCAGCCGAGTGCATCAATATTGCAATCATAACTCATCAATTTTATAGATGCTGGATAATTCATTGGCCTTAACGGCACGCACAGCGGATTTCTCTAAACCCCAGTCGTTCACAGGATATGGAATAATCTGCAGTATCTCTCGCATCGCCTGATGTATAGCAAATAAACCCATTGACTTGGCCCATCTCCAAAAACAACATAAGCTGCCTAGCAACCCATTAGCGGCGCAGCCTCCCCCGTCCCACTAGATATCGCTATCCTCCCTGTGATAGTCCGATACCGTCCCGTCACAACACCCATCAACACCTCGCGTACGCCACGCCTACCTAAAGCCCCTCACTACATCCACTTCCATCCAAACCTACATGGTTACTTGCTCCGTAAATCAATATGGCGCGACAAACAAAGCCATTATCATAACGTACGAGGCAAGCATCTTGATGACCTCTCCGTGATATATAGATGACCTTGACTTGACCTCTGTTTCACCACTATGTTACCTTACACAACCTCGTGGGCGCCTCGCGGGCGCCTCGTGGGTGCGACAACATACTTGTCATTCAGAAAACAACTGTTTTTTTAAGCCAACAAATTATGTCGGAATTCCACGTTTCAAGGATGGAGTACTTAGTGACCTGAATAACTCTCGCTGGTTCGAACACATCATGTACCGACTTAGCGGGTCGCTTGTGATGTTCACACGACGCATACACCTGATCGTTACCTGCTTCTGCTATGAAATATCAATACACGACTGCAAGGCGGCCCGCATAATTTACATGGGGATCTCAGCGTGATCCAAACATCTGTCTATTATGGCGTCGGCTTGTACCCGTTCTTACTGAACACACCATGATACTCTACTTTGACATCCATTTTCGTGACTAGCTGTGATATATATTTCCTGATTTAGGGGATCTTTCACTCCGAAGAAACCCTCTTAACCCCAGGCACGCTGAAACTGCCAGGAGTTGTCGCTCGCCAGGTGGCAATCGATAACTGTGTCACTCGCTCATCTAAAAATATTCCCAGAAACGATTCCCTGTTTACATTCGGCATTCTTTATAAAACTCCGTGGGCAAAAAATAACCACGCGCAGACGGATGGTTCAATGGCATCCCTGAGCCAAGTCTTGCGTACCGTCGTTGTTGGTTATGATAATATAGGTTTGTTTACTGTACCTTTGATGGAGGGAGCTTTACGATCGCCTAGTCGCGTCTCTCCTTACCTAGACGAGTCGCTCTCTGACGCTCTGGGACACACTAGAGCTCACTCCGGCCTCGCTCCCCAAAGCTGTTCATGTGCCGAGGCGGTCAAGATGCTACCCGGATATTGACAACCTTGGTATTAATCGATTATTGATGGTTAGTAAGGCTGTGGCATTATTTCCGGGCCGTGAACAGATGATTGCTTTGCAAGCCGCAGCGAGGTAATGTTGTCATCCCAAAGCGCGCTAAAAGCTGTCAGAAGGAGTGCTTGTGAGCATGCGCGAGACCTGCCTCTCGATAGGGGGTCTGCAATTGTCGTCTGCCGTTCGTGTTGCGCGCCTGCTAGCGCGTCTCGCTGGAGTTCTGTCAGCAATACACATTCGTGTACTAAACAAATCTGTTCCATATTACTCCATAAAGATGAGTTGCGGTTAATACCGGGAGAATATGGGGGTTCCTCTTCGGTTTTGTCACCATTAGCTACAATGTCTTTTTAATTCTCCCTACGAGACCTTCATGTCAGCATATTTGTTATGCTATCGGAAGATGATATTAAATGAGGTATGAGGGTTCCCTCAGCTCAGTATATAGCACGTTATAGCAACTTTCGTACTCGCTGCCGCTACATTAATCAATGGCCGAGTATCCGAGATAAATGCTTTGGACAACAGCGTTAACGACAAACAGCAAGTTTGTTCTGCGTTTGCTTGCTTGTTTGTTCTGCGTTTGCTTGCTCGTTTGTTCTGCGTTTGCTTGCTCGTTTGTTCTGCGTTTGCTTGCTCGTTTGTTCTGCGTTTGCTTGCTCGTTTGTTCTGCCACTATCTGACGCAGCATTCAGGCAATGGGATGCACAACAGACGCCGTGTGTCTCGGGGTACTCGGGGTACAGTTATCATTTCTGGTACGACAATTACACATTTCCCGAAGATCTGTAGCCATATTGGTTTTTGCCCGCTTCACAGCGGATTAAACTATCTTCACTAGAACGGAAGTATAGATGGCTCCGTTGGTCGTGCCAATGGCACTACAAGAAGCACGTAAATAACGCAACAGTCTCCCGGCGAGATTGTGACAGACTTCCCAAGATATATGCACCCTCAAATGGGGTTCCTTAAGGGTCAACAGGTTATTTGATATCCGGACTCGGCCAGGAAGACGTCAAGGTGACGGATAAAGGACATTATTACCACAGATCGAATCAATAATCGATATTTACTCCGTTGAAAGCTCACACACTCAGTCTCTGGCACTCACTCCACCGCTACAGCTCTCACACACTCAGTCTCTGGCACTCACTCCACCGCTACAGCTCTCACACACATTCCTAGACTAACAAGCTCACTCATTTACTTTCTCTCATCCTCACATTCACTAACCACCCTTCCATTCACCCACCCATACACCCACTCACTCACCCACCACCCATTCAGTCACCCACCCACCAACCCATTCACCCACCCACTTACGAACTCACTCACTAACTCACTCACCCACTTACGAACTCACTCACTTACGCACTTACCCACTCACACACTTACTCACTCACTCTCACTCACTCACTCACTCACTCACTCACTCACTCACTCACTCACTCACTCACTCACTCACTCACTCACTCACTAACGCACTCACGCACTCACTCACTGACTCACCCACTCACGCACGCACTCACCGATTTAACCCACTCACTCACTCATTCACAAACCACCCATTCAGTCATCCAACCACAAACCCGCTTACGCACTCACTCACTAACGCACTCACTCACTCACCCACTCACGCATTCACTAACCCACTCACTCACTCACTCACTCACTCATCCGCTCACGCATGCACGCACTCACTCATTTACTCACTCACCCACTCATTCACCAACTCACTTACTAACTCACCCACTCATTAACTCACCAACTCACACAACCACTCACTCAATCTATTACTGACTCACTGACTCACACGCTCACTATTTATTCACTCACTCACTCACAAGCTCATTCAAACTCTCACTCATTCACTCACTCACTCACTCACCCACTAACGCACACAAGCACTCACTCATCCACTCTCCCGCTCGCGCACGCACGCAAATACCTCATTTACTCACTCACTCGCTCGCTCGCTCACTCACTCACTCGGCGACTCACCCACTCACTCACTCACACACTCACTCACTAAAGCACTCGCTCACTCACTCATTCGCGCACTCACCAACTAGCTCACTAGCTCACTCACTCACTCACTCACTCACTCACTCACTCACTCATTCACTAAATCACTTAATCACTCATTCACTAAATCACTCACTCACTGGCTCACTCACTCACTCACTCACTCACTCACTCACTCACTCACTCACTCACTCACTCACTCACTCACTCACTCACCCCCATGTGCTGCTGTGGTATCCTACGGATCTTCTCCCTCTCATGTTGAATGACTCAGATCCAAGCGATGTTCACACCGAGAGTCTATTCCAGCGTGAATTGATGTTATCTGCACAGATTCATGTTAAAGATGTCCAAATCAAACATCACATGATATCACAAACTTCATCCAGGTTTGACATGTGATCACCCCTTGTATGGTATGAAACTGTATGTCGCAGTGTTTGGCGAAATCGTATGGGTTCGGTGAATGGGGGCTTCCTGAGAAGTTGATATGCCCTGGGTACGTATGGATACTCTACCTACATGAATCACCAGTGGATGCTGGAGCGCACCAGATGCCCTTCCCACACATTCGCTCTTATTGTTCCTGTCAGTGGAACAAGAGTGATTGAGCTGGCTGGAAATATTTAATTGCCTTCTGAAACAGCTATAAAGATATCAATAAGCGCCAAACAGAATAACCAACCGCTGAAAATTTCAACATCGAGTTGCACCTGGCATTCATTTGAATTAGCTCGAAAACGGCGCCAAACGTAGCATAGACGAACAGGTGCGCGTTGAAACACTGCGCTCAACCTCGCAGGGATGTGGTTAACGGCATTTTGGATCACTCGTGTCTAAATCCTAAGCTCGACAGTTTTTTTAGTGATATACAAATGAAAGGTGAACCTATTTAGTCGACCACCACCCTCCAATGAGGTACGGAATGAAAGGTGAACCTATTTAGTCGACCACCACCCTCCAATGAGGTACGGAATGAAAGGTGAACCTATTTAGTCGACCACCACCCTCCAATGAAGTACGGAATGAAAGGTGAACCTATTTAGTCGACCACCACCCTCCAATGAAGTACGGAATGAAAGGTGAACCTATTTAGTCGACCACCACCCTCCAATGAAGTACGGAATGAAAGGTGAACCTATTTAGTCGACCACCACCCTCCAATGAGGTACGGAATGAAAGGTGAACCTATTTAGTCGACCACCACCACCCTCCAATGAGGTACGGAATGAAATGAACCTATTTAGTCGACCACCACCCTCCAATGAGGTACGGAATGAAAGTCGAACTATTTAGTCGACCACCACCCTCCAATGAGGTACGGAATGAAAGGTGAACCTATTTAGTCGACCACCACCCTCCAATGAAGTACGAATGAATGAAAGGTGAACCTATTTAGTCGACCACCACCCTCAATGAAGTACGGAATGAAAGGTGAACCTATTTAGTCGACCACCACCCTCCAATGAAGTACGGAATGAAAGGTGAACCTATTTAGTCGACCACCACCCTCCAATGAAGTACGGAATGAAAGGCGAACCTATTTAGTCGACCACCACCCTCCAATGAAGTACGGAATGAAAGGTGAACCTATTTAGTCGACCACCACCCTCCAATGAGGTACGGAATGAAAGGCGAACCTATTTAGTCGACCACCATCCTCCAATGAGGTACGGAAATGAAAGGAAATTTAGTCGAACCACCCTCCAATGAACCTATTGAGTCGAACCTATTTACCACCCTCCAATGAGGTACGGAATGAAAGGCGAACCTATTTAGTCGACCACCACCCTCCAATGAGGTACGGAATGAAAGGCGAACCTATTTAGTCGACCACCATCCTCCAATGAGGTACGGAATGAAACAGCGACACCAACATAACTCTTGCATTACTTACACTAATCTAAACGCCTCGTGGTGCTATCGCGTTCAGTCTCTCGGGTGATTTGGGGCAGTATCTTATCTAACCCACTTGACAATGCAATAATCTGCAATCAGTCGCTATATAACATCTTAGCGAGTCTTTAACCAAAGGATTGGTCCTAGGCATCGTATCGCAATAATAGCGCAATATCCAACTTTTGTGCTTTAAACATTATTGAAGCGACTTGAACACTATGCGCAGAGCCCTATGCGCCCACATTTCACTTCAGTGAATATATAGCTGTAATCTTTCTGGAGGGACAAAAACTTCAGTAACACCTATCCCCGGCCCAGCCTGGCTACCCAACCTATACCCAGGAATCCTAGTCCAGGACTACCCAGACCAGGCCAACCTACGTTGGGCCGGGGATAGGTTGGGCTAGGCTGGGTTGGGTAGGACGATATAGAGCCAAGGCCTTGCGAAGAATACAATGCCATCTGCAGAACATCTCTCCGAAGAAGCTGTGCAAGCCCTACGTGCAGACAAGGGAAGAATCTCCTTTGCTGTCGCGAAAAAGAAGTATGGCATCGGGTCCACTAGGCTAATGAGAATATGGGCAATAGAGGGGCCAGCTATCTCTATGGAGGACTCCGATCCAACAAAGGCTTCCGCAGACGGCCAACAGATTGCCCTTCTTCCTGGAAACCAGGTGGACAACGTACTGGCAAGGCACCACACCTACCTTGGCCCTAGGCGCTCCTAGTGTGTGCGACTTCTACCAGGCTATTTCCCATATAGCCGAAAAAATAGATACGATTGGCAACAAACTAGACGATTTGGTGGTGGCCGAAAAATCGATACACTTGGAGACGATTTGGTGGAAAAGGAAGTAAAAGAGGAGGTGGAAGAGGCTGCCAGCATCCAAAGCTGGGTGCATGGGGGTCATTGCAACCCTCCTTGGTTGGTTGGTTGGTTGGTTGGTTAGTTGGTTGGTTGGGAAGTATACGAGTACAGACCCCGATGCAAAATGGGCATATCCTCGTACCACACCAATAGTGGAAAAACGGCCAAGGCGAACCCTAGGGACGACCCTTTCTATATGGAATAGAAGAAGCCCTGTAGCCCCGCGAGGGCCTGGTTCTGGATCTTGGAGGCGGAAAAAAGTAGCTATATCGTCCCCGTGCGCCTTGGCTGGCTGGTTGTCTGGCTGTGGGTTGGAGGCGCTGGAGGAGGCTGGAGGGCTCGCTAGTCTGGATCGGATAAATTCGGTAGCTATGTCGGCCCCGTGCGCCTTGGCTGGCTGGTTGTCTGGCTGTGGGTTGGAGGCGCTGGAGGAGGCTGGAGGGCTCGCTAGTCTGGATCGGATAAATTCGGTAGCTATGTCGGCCCCGTGCGCCTTGGCTGGCTGGTTGTCTGGCTGTGGGTTGGAGGCTCTGGAGGAGGCTGGAGGGCTCACTAGTCTGGATCGGAAAAAAAGTAGCCATAAATTCGGTAGCTATGTCGGCCCGTGCGCCTTTATAATTACTATGATGCGCTGTTAGTCTAAAAGGGGGTACAAAAACGAAAAAGAGGAAGTCGTGCACCCGGGGTTGGCTGCCCTAACTTAGTCTGTTGGAAATATGGTTGCTGACTGGTTGGATGACTCCCTGCCCCTGCCCCCTGCGACTCGTGGCCCCCTGCCCCCCGCGACTCATTGCTGCCCCCGCGCCAGAACCCCTATTACCTATACTACTCCCCCTATATCCGCGGGAGGTTTCATGTATATGCAAATTAATTAGTTCAGCTACCTCAGTGAAATGGATGCTGAACTGACCTTTCCAATGATAGTAAATTGAGATTCTAGGCAATGAGTAGCACGGCTTCGAGAGTAGGTGATGAGTACATCTCTAATGGCGCGTTGATGCTGTATTTCCCAGATAAGAGGTAACGTATGATCTAATTGGATTTGTTTCTGTTTTCGCTTTCTGTGTCTTTAGGGGATGCTTAAGAAATCTGCAAGCTCCAGGGTTACTTGAACCGAATACGCTTTGGTGCGAGTGTTATTAACAATATATCGGAGTTGTGCTGATTGTGGCATAGCGCGAATATACCCAACGGCATGTAATGTCCTCTAGAACACCGCTATGCACATATGGTTACAACTCCATCAAATAATATGACTATGTGAAAACCCCACTCATTCATTGCCCAATAAATCCGACGTTTATGGCAGCTCAATATTCTGATGGGCATAGTTTGGTAAAGCAAAGAACGTTATGATGTACTCATATGAAGAATCACACATGGCAAATGACGTTATGATTAATGGATTTATCTGGAATGCAAGCTCATATTTACCGCTATCAAAGGGCTTATAGCTATGCCAAGAGGATTCATCCCGACAAACTGCGTGGTGAGAAGTATGAAAATGAGTGAAACACATGCCCATCACCATGAGTTTTGAGAGATGCTGTGACAAAGCAAGACGCTAATCACAGGTGGCAAGTAGAATACACCTCTTTGCTGTTATTATCACCAGGGGCAGTATTTACCAACCGACTTTAGTCTAAGTCCAGTCTAAAAACGCCGAGCCGTAACTTGGCGGTATTCACCAAGTTCTGACTCAAAATGTGCTCAAAGATGAGACACCCTCGACGGTAACTAAAGACTTACATTTGGCCGACACAGTTAATATGAACATGCTGCCGCTGTTGTTTTGTGTGGGATTTCAAGTTATCATTTGATTTCAGTTCATAATGTCGAATGAAAAATAAATCGACAAGCTTTTCCATTTTCAGTTTTAATTTCATATATCCGTAAGTAGGTATATCACAGATATATCAGGTATATCCAGTCGGTGAAAACGCTACAGTCATATACTCCACACCTTGCAGTCACTGGGTAAAAAATTAGCCATGTTTCAATCTAGTGCCGCGAACAGATCCAATGTTTGATCATTACGAAACTGATTAAAATCGGCCGGGAGCGAGTCTTGTCTGACTAGCGGATCTTGTGGGGAGGGGTCACTGGGGAGGGGCTGGACTGTTGAGGAGGGTTCAGTGGGGGCGAAGGGGGCAATGGACGTGGCGGTGTGAATAGCCGGGCTCTCTGGTGGAGCCGGGCTCTCTGGTGGAGCGGTGGATGGCCGTGTGTCCTCGTCCGTTGTCCTTTCTTCGCCTGTTGGACCCCCTGCCTTACCTGTGGCAATCAAAAACACAACAGGAGCTACCATGTGTGAAGATTGAACATCACCTTAGTAAATCTTAAGGTATGTATTGGGATTGGCATATTTTTCAACATCTAGACAAGGAATGATAATAATGAAGGTACTGAGGAATTATGATATAAACACAAATATGTCTATACATTAGCTAATGCAGGGATACTTGTGTTATTTGGTGATGGAATGAGCTTATGTATTGAGAAAAATGTATTTTCCAGGTCTTATTCTAGCTGAAAATGATAAAGTTCAATAGGATTCATAAAATATCAATCATTCAGTACGACTGTTCGTGGACTCGAACCCACGACCCTCTGGGTTTGGGACATGCGCACAAATTGTATCACCACAGCTGAAAAACCACCGAATATGGCTGGAATTGATTAGATGATAATATCGTGACTGCATTAAAATCACTCACAATCAGAAACAACGGAGTTTCCATATGGCGTGTACTTGATAGCATCCAGTAAGACTCCGTACTTGTACCCATCTCGCTCCGGATAACAACCAAACACCATGGGCGAATATAAATTCCACATGCCCGTGAACTCAGAGCAGCCGTCGACTCCCACGGGAATCAGCACCAGTTCCTTCTCCACAGAGTAATACTTCACTTGTCGGGAGCAATACTGTCTCCAAGAATCCGCCATGAATTCCCTGTTTAAAGCGACGATGCAGTACTGAGTGGCATTCAAATAACTAATCAATGCGTCGTATTTGTCTTGCGCGAAAGATTCAATATCTGTGACAACCAGTACATTCGATCCAAAACGGTGGTGGAATCTGCGTTTAAATTCCTCAGCGAATCTCCTTCCGCCCGGACCCTCATGGAGGACGAGACAGAGGTACTTCTTGTCCGACGTGACGTCTCGCATCGTAATGGCTGGAAGCAGAATTGGTCAGAATAGAGCGACAACGCAACAGCTTAACGACAATGACAGCATGCGGGACTGAAATATAGTGACAGATATCGACATATTCATGTATTTAACTAGTAATTAATTAATCAATCCAATACATAATCAATTCATTCATTCATTCATTCGCACTCTGAAACATCAATTATTTCATTCAATTATCCAGTTGCCCGACGGTTCTTCTGCGCAGGTACTCGCGGAGAGAGTAGATTGACTAATCCCCGCCCGCACGCACGCACGCACGCCCGCACGTAAGTATGAACGCGTACACATGCAAACGCTCACTCGCTAACATGCTCCTTCCTTCTCCCAAAATCCCTTCCTCCACATTCACTAATTCATCCACTGACTGACTGACTGACTGACTGACTGACTGACTCACCCACTCACTGGCCCACTCACTGACTGACTGACTGACTCACGCACTCACTCGCTCACTGAATAGCTCACTCACTCACTCACGCACTCACTCGCTCACTGAATCGCTCACACACACTCACGCACTCACTCAATCAATTAATTGCTCACTTGCACGCTCGCTCACTAACTCTATGACTTACCCACTCACTAGCACGCTCACTAACTCACTCATTGATTCCCTCAATCACTCACTCACTCACTCACACACTCCACTCACTCCCTCCCTCCCCTTACAAGCTCGCTCGTTCACTTACCTTGTCACACGCAGTGGCGTATTGCTATTTGGTATGCAGCCGATTAGTCAGCCTGAGCAGTTAACGAATATTCCTCTAAACGCAACAATATTGACGATTCTTAGTTGTCTGACCTCCAACAATGCTATGTAACAACAGTATCCTAATTGATCATATCCCGAAATCCACAGCCGCCAGTCTCTCCGCGTTGGTTTAAGATATCTCACAACTCGGTTTCTGATATCATAAACTCCCGCTTAGACCGAGAGGTGGCAGCATTGCATACAGGTGACCTACTGAGCTCCTGTGTTGGTCGGGGGGATAGCGAGACACGGGCTTGTAGGGTAAGTTTAGGACGTGGTGTACTTTCTTAACGACCCCCGCCACAGATTTCACTTTTTAATAATGCATGAACAGACGAAGCTATTAAGATGAATTTTGTAGATGCTATCAAGTACACGCCATATGGAAACTCCGTTGTTTGTAATCTTTCGCTGTGGCTCGTTGTTTGCGAGAGGGGTAGCTTGCTGTTAACATTCGAATACTAACTGCCAATTGATGTTGCTATGAAAAAGCGAAAGGTTATTGATATTCAGAGCTTGGTGCTCGCAAACCCGTCGTCTGTTTACGAGCACCTATAGCGACAAGACTCGGTTAACTTACGTCGTCTGTTTATGAGCACCTATTGCGACACTCGGTTAACTTACGTCGTCTGTTTATGAGCACCTATAGCGACAAGACTCGGTTAACTTACGTCGTCTGTTTATGAGCACCAATAGCGACAAGACTCGGTTAACTTACGTCGTCTGTTTATGAGCACCTATAGCGACAAGACTCGGTTAACTTACGTCGTCTGCTTATAAGCACCTATAGCGACAAGACTCGGTTAACTTACGTCGTCTGTTTATGAGCACCAATAGCGACAAGACTCGGTTAACTTACGTCGTCTGCTTATAAGCACCTATAGCGACAAGACTCGGTTAACTTACCATGCGTGAGGATGTTGCCTGTTCCATTGTCTTTTATGTAAGCTCATAAACGACGTTTTTGACGATCAAGGATGCATTGGATATCGGTCAAAATAGGCAGTGATAAGTAGCATCAAAACGAGCACGAGGTGTGTAGGAACATAAGTTAAATGTCTTTATCTAACAGACGCGTGGACGGCTTTATCATGGCTATAGGTATGGCATGGTTAGAGATGGTTCTTCTCCAGAAGCCACCTGCGACGGGCATTTATCACGTGTTCCATGGTTTTGCAGAAGCCTCCAGACTCTCGGATTTCATTAAAATTATTTACAAGAACTTGAAGAGATCCCTCCAGGAAGTGATTCGAAGATGTGTGTCATCAAGCCCAATAGCTGCATCGTGTCATCAAGCCCAATAGGCTGCATCGTGTCATCAAGCCCAATAGCTGCATTGTGTCATCAAGCCCAATAGCTGCATCGTGTCATCAAGCCCAATAGCTGCATCGTTGGATTGGCTCAAATAATCTCTTCAAAGACTGTTGTAATGTTCCTTGTTATTTGATTTTTAAAATTGTGATATTTCTCCATGTAATTTTGGGCCGAGGAATTCTTTGGGAGGCATGGCCAAGAGTATTTGCAATGTGTGTAGGTATAGCTCGAGCAACTTAGTAGCGGTTCTCGTTGGCCTCAGTAGGCCGCATAATGGACTAGGACAGGGCTCGACTTTGCTCGTTGGTGGAATCTCGGCATGCATCCGAAAAGATTGGTTGGTACATTCGATTGGAATCTTTCGAGGATTTCAGAAAATTGTGTGCCGGATCTTGTTTATTATTATTTTCTATATTGTATCTTTGTTTGTAAGTTCTCTGCTCATTGAGGTACAACTTGTCCAGATGGCACTATGTATTGCTATTTAGCCATCCGCTCAGCGGACACAGGCCTGTTGGTGTTAAAAAAGAATACCAACTTCCCACTCGAGTTCCAACAATAGAGATTGCTCAGGTCTGTTGCGGAGAAATATCCTATCCTTTGATGAAGGAAAGTGTATTTTAATTATGATGTAATATGCCACGATCGGTTTGTATGAGGAACAGCTAGGGGAGGAGTGTTAAAAGCGGGACACCTTGTTTGACAAGAATAGATGTCCCACCTACAGGACTTCTGTCCCGTTGTGAAGTGGATGTTGTGTTATAGCTGGCATAGCTTCTAGTGGACATATCATCATGTCCTTCAGGAATGTTACCGAATGGTTTATGGTCCTAAAGAATATGTTTGATTACGTCACAAATGCCCGATATGCTCGGCAGTTATACTGGACGATTTGATGTGGCATTTGTGGGTTTCTGATTCGTACCAAGCAGACATATAGGACTAGTCACCGCAGATCCTGTATTAGACAATAATGCCGGCATATAGTCGCTTAACGTGCCCTCCAGACTGCCATGTTTGTTATGGAGCAGCATCACATCAGATGATCTTTTGGATGGTCCATTTCAATTGAATTTATCATTTGATTTATGTGTTGTTTCTGATTTTGATTTCGTTGATACAGGAATATCTCATAGCGTTGATATGTGAATAACCTTTATGTGCAGTGGTGTCTTTGATAGTAGGTGATGGGAATGTAGCGGTTGGACGCGGCCAGTTGGCCACGCGTAGTCGGTCGGAGGGTCGACTGATACAATGATCCTTTTGGCAGAATGATGAGTGACAGATATGGTCCTCGTAAGGACCTTTCCGCTCACCCACCAGGACCCCATCTTCAACAGACACGAGTTGCAGCCCACGACGAACAGGTTGCTACCGAATAGTCGCCTCGTTCAACATGCAGAAGGACACAGTGGCCAATGACAAACGAACCAAGGTGTTTTTGTTTTCGTGAGCATCTCGAGCTACATACTGAATCACATATTGTCAGCTGTGTTTTGGGAAGTAGGGCAGAAATTAACCGCATCAATTCTGAATATAAGTGGAATGCAAAAACGTATTTTGCAAAATAATAGCACATCCAAGTATGCCTCGGATTTGGTCCCGCATGAGTTGGCCTGAGTGCCACAATATAGTTTCGTTGTTGAATCAAAAGGTTTGCTGTTTAATTGCGCCATAAGTGATATACAAGAAGATAATATTTTAAAAGCCAAGGGCGAAGAGGGATTATAGGCGTCCTTCATTAACGTTCCAAGTGGCATGCCTTACAAGCCACAACCCACACATGCCTTACAAGCCACAACCCACACGCCTTACAAGCCACAACCCACACATGTCTTACAAGCCACAACCCACACATGCCTTACAAGCCACAACCCACACATGACCTCTCAGTCACAACCTACACATGACCTCTCACCCACAACCCACACATGCCTTACAAGCCACAACCCACACATGCCTTACAAGCCACAACCCACACATATCTTACAAGCCACAACGCACACATGCCTTACAAGCCACAACCCACACATGCCTAATAAGCCACAACCCACACATGCCTTACAAGCCACAACCCACACATGCATTGCAAGCCACAACCCACACATGCCTTACAAGCCACAACCCACACATGCCTTACAAGCCACAACCCACACATACCTTACAAGCCACAACCCACACATGCCTTACAAGCCACAACACACACATGCCTTACAAGCCACAACCCACACATGCCTTACAAGCCACAACCCACACATGCCTTACAAGCCACAAACCACACATGCCTTACAAGCCACAACCCACACATGCCTTACAAGCCACAACCCACACATGCCTTACAAGCCACAACCCACACATGACCTCTCAATCACAACCCACACATGACCTCTCAGCCACAACCCACACATGACCTCTCAGCCACAACCCACACATGACCTCTCAGCCACAACCCACACATGACCTCTCATCAGCAATCACTCCTCAGCTGCAAAACGCCGCGCAAGTGATCAGCTGGATGATTACAACACACTCTGTCCGGTTCCTTCCCCTCACTGGTAAGCTGGGCATGGGGAGTTAGATTTAATGTCATGTAAATTGCGAATCTCCCATTATGAATTTAGAACGATCGCTACAGTTGACCTAAACTGCATCTGCTGAGACCAGGTGTGGTTGTCTGACCCAGAAAGCACGCAAGCTGTCAGAATATGGTAATCGGTTGTCGTTGTTAGAACAGTCGTTCTTGGTGTCATAAGTGTTGTTTGGAACAGCGCGCCCTTATTAAAGGATTGTAAAATTGCAAATCAGCTAGCATATCAGCAGCAGAATAGGGTGTTAATGTACACTTTGCATTGGTGGAAATAAGATGTACAACCCTATTGGGAAGCGTTATATTCCTAGAGCAATCAGACGCAAAATGTCACATTCCGCAATAGATAACAAGTTCTGGGCTTAATAAACGCCCTAAACTGCTGCGATTAGCATTGAACATGTCGGCTTGTAGATACACCAACAAATTAGTTATGACCACTAATAAACCCTCAGTAGGTTGGTCACTGATACATACAACACATGATGGAAAAGGATACCCATATGGTGAAACAAACTACAATGCGAGATCAAAGCAATTGTTTACACGCTTTGCGATTGATAGAAAATAGAAAGGCATTTTGAACACCCCTGTTGTTGCATACACAACGCTTCTATAATTGACGCGGTCGCAACGTCATTTTGAATACTCTCTTACCTGACTGACCCCTAGCGAACGCTTCCTGTACATCTCTCCAAATAGTTGCCAGGTGAAAGAGCGAGGCTTTTCGCGACCAGTTCCAGGAGACAGATCCCAACACCTTGCTGTTTGTTTATGCATCATTGATTATGATATGTGACTTAACGTGAAGTAACATTTCTGTCTTTGAGGGGGAACAAATCGATTCCAATACAGCAGTCATTAAATGATCGAATACATGACAATTAGAAAAAAGCAAACTGGATAAAAAGATGACGTCGAAGGAAAGATTAACGTAAGCATATGTTGTGCTATTCGCATACGACTTATGTGGTTATATACGCCAGTCGATTGTTTGAGAATCTATCGCTTATGTTTCATCCTAGCTCCTAATGAATGCCTCCGTTATAACACATGACTCTGCATCTGGTATGGCTACATTTTAAATTGATACCTACCTCTGTGCATATATATTCATATGAGATTTATTTGGCGTCTGTCAGGCCATCCTAAAAACAGACACAATGCGATGCCAAGTGCTGTAGTGTAGGATGTGGTAACCGCATCCCAGAACACCGACACACATGTCCACATTATTTGTATGCCAGGGAATCAGCTGATCGATTTGTGAGCTGACAAAAAAGTGGCTGCTAATTAACCAATTACATACAGTCTTCTCTCCAGTTTCTCTAGCAACACGACCAGCGTTACCAACACATGTACTTATGAAAATGCCATGTATAACGTCTTTTCAGCAGATTTGGTTGAGACAATCGCGGTAATATGGTTTCAGGATTATCATATCAAGAATGTGGAAGACTAATGCGATTAAACAGGGATCGATGGTCAACAGAAAATATATTTCAAACCAGAATTGATTGTTTAATGTAAACGGAATGTTGAGTGATAGTAACATTTGTCTCTTGTTGCATTAGTTACATGTTGATATATTGTGTTTCTGAAATATTTCCCAATAGACCTCACCTACTGCGCAAGGATAATGTAAGTTGATGCAAAGAATTACAAGTGTGTGAGCGCGTTATATTTGTTTTGCCGTTGAGTTAGAATTATGTTCTCTCTTTTAAGCTTCATTCTCACATTACAATTCTAATAAGAATGAGAAAGACAATTACGCAGTCTGGACTTGTCGAAAATGAAACGATCTAGTCGAGCTACCATTAGTTTCAAACATGCTCGCTTTAAAGCACTTAGTGGTGGTGAAACTTTCGATCTTTGTTAATGGCCAATTAGCAACTTACATCAGGGCACACGGTTTCAATCTTCATCCCCCAACGCCGACTTATTCATGGAATGCATTGGCCAAAACGGTGGTGAGGTACCGGCTATGTACATGTATTCAACCCCACGAAAAGGTTCCTACGACGAGCCTTTCACATGCATAGATGGCTAGGAACTTTCTAAACGATATAAATTTATATCACATAGTCTGTTTCTATTTATTTGAATTGACTTTCAGGAATGCTATGTGGTGATGACTTTTCAATTGAAATAATAGCGCAAGGTAACTAGCGATTTCATTCCAGAATGAGCCATCGTAGCATCTTTCTGAATATATTAACATTTTAAGTGTTGCTTATCACGTGGGATTGTAAATGCTATCGAAAAGTACTTTATTCAACATATACTTTTTAGTTGCATCACAAGCCAGATTAAAATATTAGAAATGGAAATACAACTATATAATGGCGGGAACACTACCATGATAATCACATATATATATATATATATATATATATATATATATATATATATATATATATATATATATATATATATATATATATATATATATATATATATATATATATATATATATATATATATATATATATATATTAAAGTATATAATAATCATTAATCAAAATATGTATATAAATATAAACTTATATATATATATATATATATATAGAGAGAGAGAGAGAGAGAGAAAGAGAGCAATATATATATATATATATATATATATATATTAAAGTATATATAATAATCATTAATCAAAATATGTATATAAATATAAACTTATATATATATATAGAGAGAGAGAGAGAGAGAGAGAAAGAGAGCAATATATATATATATATATATATATATATATATATATATATATATATATATATATATATATAGTTATTTATGTACAATCATAACAATAGACATATATATATTTAAGTATACATATGTCTAGTCATACACATAACATGCAGATAAGCATACATACAGATGTAATTATATGCATAAACAATGTTAATATATATATATATATATATGTCTTATTGTTAATATATTCATATATATATATATACTTATATATATATATTTATATATTTTGATATCGTTATATATGTATATATATGGAAGTATATATATGCATATATATACATATATACATGCAATTCGATATATGTTTATATATGTGAATATATATATATATGAATCCATATATATATATATACATATATATATATATATATATATATAAATTATATATTCATAAGTATATATATATATAGTTATATTTATATGCATGTATATTTAAATATATTTATATATATATATATGTATGTATATATATACATTCATACATATATATTCACATATATGAATGCATATTTATACAGATATACATGCATATATATACATATATCTATATATATATATATATATATATATATATATATATATATATATATATATATATATATATATATATATATGCGTATTTTTTTATACAGATACCTATATATATATACATATATATATGTCTTTATAGAAATATAAATATATATATAAATATATATACATATATATACATATATATATAAATACATATATACACATATATATAGACATATATATATATGTATTTATATAAATACATATATATATATATATATGCATATATATTGATATATATATATATGTATATATTATATATATATATATATATATATATATATATATATATATATATATATATATATATATATATATATATATATATATATATATATATATATATATACATATATATATATATGCAGATATATTGATGGATGTGGTCCGCCTTTGTTGGTGATTTGTGCATTAGCGATGCAAACTAGTGAAAATATGTGCCGATAATGTGGTTGTTAAACGTGTTCACGCGTTGAAACGGTTTCCAACTTCGGCAGCAATTAAAACCAGTTGATTAGCAAAATATATTGAACTGCGCCCCCGAACCCTCGGAATAATGTTTCGACGACCCGTATGTGCATACTATTTGCGACAATACAATATGTCAGACGGTCTTAATTTTCATCTCTGTGAATTTTAGTGAATACATTTGACCCCGCCATTGGTACCATGTCACATATCTTCCATAAGCTGTCATGTTATGACGTCCAGTCTGTGCGTACCGCCCGTTCAGGTTAGCAGAATTACATGACACATACCACCATCCGCCAAAACGTGATAAGGCACAGTTGCCGGAATTGTTGTCATTGTCCTCGTCCTTAGTGGTGAACTCGTGGCTGTTGTGGTATTTCAGACCATCCCCTGAATATATCAACGAATAACACATCACTATTTGGCTGGTAAATGACAATCAATGAGGGCATATGCAAGCTTATATAACAAAGATGTTTCATTGGGATATATATTATGTACAGCACATTGATAGGTCACCCCAGCTGACCCCTTAAACGCCGTTCATTCTACCAAATAATCTAATATCTGATTCGGTACCGTTCTGTGAACGATAGACAGCTCCCCTGCTGTTCCTGTATACATTTCACGTGTCACATTGAACAAGGCATACAGAAAAGGTACATTTGTAAACCCAATCAACGTCTCTGTTTAATGTTGGCGTCAGTTGCATTTGCTTAGAGATATGATAACATCGCCGAGCATAGACAATGGATTCGCGGAATTAATTGTAACTACCAGCCACTGCCATGAAAGATCGAGGATCGCAAACTGTGCGGACGCTGTTAGAGGCGAAATGCTTTCGATGGGCTTACCCCAAACCGGTTATTTTATCAAGTTGACATTTATTAAATAGTGTACTTGCTATTTTCGCTATTCATAAGCCTCTTGTGCGACGTGTTTTGGCAGCGGCAAGGCTCTGTGAAAAGACCGTTTTCCCGCTCTAATCAATCGCAGTGACGTCAGCCCAGTTTTCCCATGTGCTTTTGTGTTTGTTACTGTAGCGCCACCTTAGGATTGCAATGTATTATAATTAGGGAAGCGATCACCACAGAGCCGCTCGAAGTGAGCCCTCTTAGTGCAGCTATAAACTCTTTGCTGTGACTGCCAGTCTGTGCGTACATCCCGTTCAGGTTGCAATAATGGCATGAGCCATACCACCAACCGTCAGAGTACATTGTGGCACAGTTGCCGGAATGGATGTCATTGTCCTGATCCTTGGTAGTGAATTTGAAGCCGTTTTAGCGACTCATACTAATCCCTGAATGCATCAGTGAATAATAATGCGTAACCATTTGGTTGGTAGAAGACAATCAATGCTGATAAACGATCGGGATAGAGCTTATATACATCACCATATACTTAACTGATAGGTAATCACCACCGACCCCTTAGAACCCTTGAATATAAAGTAATGATCACATTTCGGATGTGATACCGTTGTTTTGAATGATGCACAACTCACCTGCTGTTCCTGTGTAGCCGCTGATGCTCAATGCGAACTGTTCTATCTGTGGACCGACGTAGATATGGCTGTACTTAGCATAAGCCTTAAGTCCCTCGTGGTCGCGTAGGTCTACTCTCAGCTGCTGAGGCTTCTGGTCGGTCAGCAGGTGAAGCAACTCATTACCTGGCAATGGTGAAAATTATTGTTAGCAACTGCAAACATCCGACCGTCTCTTGTGCCTATTGCTGGACATCATGTTAGCTGGACGTGAGCAGAGTTTAATATGATCGGTCACTAGCAGGGCATAGGCGCAATGTATATACCAAGCCAGAACTCTCCATTGATACTTCCAAATCCTTTAGTGTACGCCTCCCAGTCCTGGTAGAAATCCACAGAGCCATCTTGACGTCTTTGAAAAACCTGCAGGCATGAAATGAAAGGAAAAGAAATCACTGCTCCACTGGAAACATTGCGGTCATACATTGACCATGGAAGTCCAAGACAAACGATTCTTCATTGTGTGACATTTCATCGAATCTAGAGCGTATTTGAGCCGGTCTTACAGGGGATAGCATATTGTTCAACACACCAGGGGCAACAACTAGCCATTGACTATGTTTTGTCATCTAATATTACAACAGAGCATTATCGAATGATGCTTTAAAGAATCGTGAAAGTTATATTGAAAATATATCGTCATGTAATAAAACATTGATCATACAAGGGGAGAAAGAATAGCAGTAATTAACCTATACTATATTTAATCAGGCAAGTTGTGTATTGTTGGTCAATCGCCCTTATTCTATTAAGATGTCACGATTCATTGGCAATGCAAACGATAGGCGCAACATGAAGTAAATATGACTGTTGTACAACACTGTCTTTATGTATATTAGCCACAATTATTTTCAGTGAGTGAAAAAAATGCCATGTGCAGGCCATGTGGCATATACAGCAATGAGCACAATGACTCACCGTCCATCCTCCTCCGTCGGTCTCCATATCACAGTAGACAGAGGTGATAATGAAGTGGTCAGTGCTGTTTATCTTCACAATGTACTGACCGGACTCTGCATACCCTGCCTTGTACAGCTCAGCGCAATCATGTGGTACGAGTACCCCGTATTCTGCACATGGCCAATAATATGTAGATAACCATGAAGTAATTTAATTATTAGGTGGAGTCTGCACGGCCCATGCTTATGATGAAAGTAGAGAAATGGTTACTGCTTCTGCGCGTTATACCAACCACTAGTATACAAGTATAATGTATACAACACTATGGGTTCAGAGAAGTTTACAAATGCGAGGTTAACATGCAATTTCACGCACAATCGTGACATACGTTTGCTGGAAAGGCCAAGCAAATTTGGTGATTTCAAATACTTTTTGAATTGTAAATGTATTCACAAGAGTGTAGACGTTTATTTCGCATCAACTATACCGTATTGAAACACTATATCGGATTAAGTTTACAGACATATAAAACATGCAATGAACATAATTGCAACTTACCGTGTCACGAGCATTCGGTAATAAAGGCAACTGCTACATGGTTTATGAATGTTTGGTATCAAAATGCAGATACCAGATGATGACAATATGATCTTCACCAGTGGGTATTTAGCAACTATGACTGAATGATGATGTACAAGCTGTGTATTTCTAGATCAATCACTGTCTAGATCAAATGGGACTTGTTTTATGTCAGAGGCCGCATAGTTATATCGCACGAATTTAGGAATCAATGCGTTCACATAACCTCATGTGCTTGCTTTGGCTGTTCAACTACATGTTGTTATTACACAAATAACGTGCGTCATATATAACGAACATTGTCCTAGTAACAAGGCGGTCAATATACAGCTAATAGACTGAACAATATATATATATCTTTCTGTCTACTAAATGTCTTTGCCGTCCGTCTGTACAAACCAATCAAAGGGGATCACACAACCACTTAGAACAGGCTAGTGGTTTATGAAACATAATTCAAAAATATGAAAGCATAATCCCTCAGTAACACATGATTGGATGAAATATGGATGAATCGAAATATTAACACACATACAAAAATATATATATATATATATATATATATATATATATATATATATATATATATATATATATATATATATATATATATCTTTATATATAAATGTATATATATATATGTACATATATATACGTATATATATAAAATATATATATATATAAATATATAAATATACACATATACATATATGTATATATATATCAATATATATACAAACATATATCTACACACATATATATGAAAATAAATAAACATATATATATATACATATATATATATTTATATATATACATATACACATAAATATTTATATATATATACGTATATATGCATATATATATTCATAAATATACATATACACATATATTTATATATATATATAAATATATACATATATAAATGTATATATATAGATATATTTATATATATATATAGAGATATATAGATATAGTATATATATATATATATATATGTATATATGTATATATTTATAAATATATATATAATAGAGAGATATATATATATATAAATATATATATATATATACATATATATATATGTAAATGTATAAATATATATAGATATATAGATATATATATATATACATATATCTCTATATCTCTATATATATATATATATATATATATATATATATCTATATATATATCTATATATATATATATATATATATATATATATATATATATATATAGAAAGTTTTTGCAACATTTTTTAGTGATTATTAATTCGGCATATCTGAATTGGTTTAATGAAAAAGTTTGATACAAATGTATATATATATATATATATATATATATATATATATATATATATATTTATATATATATATATATTTATATATATATATGTTTATATATATATATATGTATATATATATATATATGTATATATATATATATATATATATATATAAATAGATATATATATATAGATATATATATATACATATATATATAGACATATATATATATAAATACATGGATATATATATATATGTGTGTATATATATATAAACTATCTTGCTATCATTTTTTATAGATTATTAGATCACTGTACAGATTTCGGGTCTGATATTTTTTATGTCTAAATGTTAATGCTTGCATAATTTTGTTTTGCATAGTTTGCAGTGGTTTGTTTCTACTAGTCTTTGCCTTACTATATACCTTTACCCCATATGATATTCTTGAGAAAATGAAAGAAAATATAATTCTAAGGCTACCGTGAAGGGTATCAGGCTTCTCAGTCTGTAGTATTTGCCTGTGTATTTAACTAGCTTATTGTTCAGAGCATGTTTGCGTTTGTTCCAGGTTTACTTTTCATCTATATGCAATCCCAGCAATTAGTCCAGTCTGATTTGTATATATATGCACCATTGAGGGTAATGTATGGTTACCATTCTTTAGGAGATTTGTTGCTGGGTTGAAAAATTGTAGAGGTGTTTTTGCCAGTATGTAGAGTTAGTCGATTGGTGTCACACCCTTTCTTTAGTCTGGTAAGGGCACTTTTGGCTTTATCATCAGGGTTAGAATCATGACAAACACAAAAGGTGAACGGAATACTTTTACAAGTTTAATTTCTACCCATATATCCTCCCCTTGGCAGCATTGGTTGTTACATTTTAGATTGTTTGATATAACTGGCTTTTAAATGTGACTTAAACAGTATACATTTGTTTTTTAAATCCCTGCTCTTCCATTTTTGGTGCTTGAGGGAACATATTCAAAACTATAATAATTAAGAATATTAACAAATGCATCAATGTTGTGTTTACCAACTTCACTTAGGCATATCACATCAAAAGTTCCAGGTAGGGATTATTTAGGCTTGTGATATTTAGATAAATCTTGATCCGTATAACACATTCAAGTTTTTTATCGTTCATTTCACTCTGCGTGTATTCGAGGCTGTGCTTGATATCCACCAATCCCCAAGTGGTCTGCTTCATAAAGTCGTCACTTATGTTAAAGGTCGTCATCACGAAAGACTCATTCGATTGATTTCACTCCGGTGGCATTTTTTAAGGATATTAATTTGAGGACTGGCAACTAGTGTGAGGCGTTAATCCTGACACTCACGTCAGGAATGGGGGATAAAAGAGAATACTGGAAAGAAAGCAGAAAAGCAAAAAACGCAAATGAACGAGTTTAAAGCGCTGAAGATGATAATCTGTCGAATAAGCTATCCTTGCGATAATATACTAGCTATGTCAAGCTTGAGGAGCACCGTGTAATGGCATGAAACGTCAGCAAACGTCATTCGTCTTAAAGCCAATATTGATTAGTATTCCGCCCTGTAATTCCGATTGGCACTAAATAAGCAGATAGTCACCATGACTCCTTCACCACGCTAAACGCTGATAACGACTGTTGATTTTGTATTGAGTGATATTCCTCATTCGTACTGTTACTGATTGTGATATAATGGACAGCCTTTTAGCTGAATCCGATTTTACATAGCTGCAGCGTTAAGGAAACAATAACTGCATATTCAACATAAGAGCCATTACAACCACCATTCAGCGTTGACACTTTTGATTCACACCAAGCACAAGGCTACAAGCAAACGCACAAGAAGATTGATACCTGGTATTATGTGTAATAACTTTCTGATTCTGAATATAACTTTCACATGCATCTCACCTGATACTGAAGGTTTAATTACAATTTGTTTCGTGAATGTAACGTTTGCAAAGCCTCTTCTGATAGAAGAACTTAAATGTTGACGAGATGTGTTGCAGAAATTATTCCCTCCATGTCTATGAAAATGATATTGTATAGTCCTAAAAGATGAACTGAATTATCTGGCAGCGAAGATACATATGCGTCAGCGTCACCGTTTAGTATTTGTAGATTTACTCTATGCTTGATGCAAACACATCCATCGCTATGTAATTTCCGCTTCTCACGTATGGAAAATGATACTGCCTTAGAGCCAGATATAAACTGACATATGGTGAAATTATTGAGCGAGGTTTAAGCATAATTACATATAAGCTAATTTTAATTATTTGCGCTCCAAAATAATACAAGGATTCAAAACACATCGATAATTCAAGAACTATTAGATACCGAGTAGTTCATTCCAAGGATTATTATAACAACTCTGGGTGATTTTATCCCCAGCGGGATCAACTCTTTTGTTTTATTCAAGTCTGTCAAGTTTGGATCATTATATGATGAAAACGTCTATGCTAATCAGTCGACAGCACGAGACCGATCCAACATAGCCATGGTAGTTACAAATGATCACCAACGACTTGCACTGCGGGCGCAGTTTTTGTAGCTAGGTGACATTTAATGTTCATACTGCCGTCATTAAACCCACCGTCATTTCAAAGTGATAAAGTTCATTCGGGACCTTCTTCGAGAAAAACCCAATCAAGAAATCTAACGTGAGTGTGGCTTTCGACCAGCTGCCCAAATCCATTTAACTAAGGATGATCTCACAATAAACAATAATGGTTAATCGGCAACTGCCTCTAGCCATTACATATACTATCGCTTGTAGCTTATACAATCGTTTAAAGAATCCTTCGACCCCAACTTACTGGCAACCAAACAGTAAGAGTGATGCTTTTCAGTTGCAAGCCAATTCATTCGAGCTTAGAAATAGCTATGTGCTTTAAGATATTGCGTTCATGACCACTGTAGGTTACGAAACAAAAATAGAATCAAAAAACGACAACTTACCTTTTTCCATTTTGATAAAGAATTGACCTTCGCTTCGTGCTTCAATGCTAGAGTAGCGGCGGAGGAGACGACACGATTGAGGAATTATTTTGGCATATATCGCCCCGACACACAGTTCTGTATTTTGACATTCCATAGCGCATTCTACGATGCTTCTAACATATTTATCATCAATATCAATGCATTCGGCTGGAATTGCGTTAGGAACGATGGAATACGTATTTTGGCGAACAGC